>OY744524.1:118718448-118843448 GCA_963556195.1 Sepiola atlantica | reverse complement strand
TTGGATTTGGAACCCGGAGAAATTTATTTTGAAGAATTTGCAGTAATTTACTATCCACCTTCGTCAACAGAAACGGATGCTTTGCATAAGTAAGTATCAACAGATTTGTGGCGGATTTGAACTGTTTTTACCTTTATTTCTCTTTAAATAAGTTTCTGAATTGAATTAGAAATTCTTGCTTTCTTAACAATGTTGGTTCTAATAATGCTCCAGTTTAAAATAGCCTGTTCGTTGGTCTGTCATGCTCCAGTTTAAAATAGCCTGTTCGTTGGTCTGTCATGCTCCAGTTTAAAATAGCCTGTTCGTTGGTCTGTCATGCTCCAGTTAAAAATAGCCTGTTCGTTGGTCTGTCATGCTCCAGTTTAAAATAGCCTGTTCGTTGATCTGTCATGCTCCAGTTTAAAATAGCCTGTTCGTTGGTCTGTCATGCTCCAGTTTAAAATAGCCTGTTCGTTGGTCTGTCATGCTCCAGTTTAAAATAGCCTGTTCGTTGGTTCGTCATGCTCCAGTTTAAAATAGCCTGTTCGTTTGTCTGTCATGCTCCAGTTTGAAATAGCCTGTTCGTTGGTCTGTCATGCTCCAGTTTGAAATAGCCTGTTCGTTAGTCTGTCATGCTCCAGTTTGAAATAGCCTGTTCGTTGGTCCATCATGCTCCAGTTTAAAATAGCCTGTTCGTTGGTCTGTCATGCTCCAGTTTAAAATAGCATGTTCGTTAGTCTGTCATGCTCCAGTTTAAAATAGCCTGTTCGTCGGTCTGTCATGCTCCAGTTTAAAATAGCCTGTTTGTCGGTCTGTCATGCTCCAGTTTAAAATAGCCTTATAAAACCCAATAACCAACTAAACCCTTCACATTGCCTTGATTAAATAGCATAATAATTACCCATATTCCTCTACTACTATTGTTGCTGTTACTTTCTTGGAGTTCTTATAACAATCATTACAAGTGATTTCTCACTGATAAAAAAACTGATGGCTTTCCCTGGCATCTGAGTGACAACAAGTCTTCCCAGATTTACAGTACTTTCCATTCCTTTATTATTGTAATTCATTTGATGTTCTTGTATCGGTCGTTTATTGGCTGAAAATGGCTGGTTGTTTTCTCTGGAGTTTGAGTGACAATATGCCTTCTAAATATTCCAATTCTCGATGGTGCTATCCCTCCTCGATCTTTCCACTCTCTTGGACTTTTCACCTTCACTTTCCGTCGTATCAACTGATATTAATTTTTTTTTGTTTACCTCAGTTTTTAAGTCACAGGACATTTAAAAGTAAT
Source organism: Sepiola atlantica (assembly GCA_963556195.1). Taxonomy (NCBI): domain Eukaryota; kingdom Metazoa; phylum Mollusca; class Cephalopoda; order Sepiida; family Sepiolidae; genus Sepiola; species Sepiola atlantica. Next base: position 118,842,175 of record OY744524.1, on the reverse strand, counting down.
TTGCTATCATTTACCACCCCTCCCCATAATAGTAGCTTTATTTTTATGTTAAAACCACAATTTTCTTTTCCTCCTTTAAACCGTTTTGCTGTTGTAATGTGAATATATCATTGAACTGATGTTCTTGTTTGTTTGTATTGAATATTCAGGCTATAAAAATTAAAGTGTTTGATATCTTACAGTTTTCAGAAATTAATTATGCAAAAAAGATAAACTCTGTCTCAATTACCAGATGATTCCTTGAATAATTGCGTAGCGTGTATTGCCAGCCTCCACTGAAAGGTAAATATTGTCCCCTAACTAGTAAACCATCAGCACTCCAGAGCTCCTTCCACCAGTCCAGTATTGAATTCTCTACCCACAGGCGCATATATTTTAAGAAAATTCTTAATTTTTAAAACAAAATACATTTAATGCTAATATATTCAAATTTATTAAAAATCGCCTACCTTTTTTAATTTGTGAAAATCTTTCAATAACAATATTGCCAGATTCAAGTTTTACCATTAACTGTGGTGTCACGCTAATAACCTTCAGAAATGTATAGATTGCTATCCTCCCTTTTAACTATGGGTGAAATAGAAGAGTTGACTAAACCCTCAAACCTTGGTAATGGCAACTAGACTAGGAGAAGGAAAACTCTGAAATAATATCAATCCTTGACTGAAGTTTGCAACAACCCATCATTAAGGACTAGTAACTGGTGATATAACTGAAGATCTATACTCTCATGAAAATTTACTGCTTATATATTCATATAGTTGTATTAGTTGCTATATTTATAAGAAAAGTGCTCAACATCCTTAAAAGAGCATATGTAGATTTAAGTTTGAAAAGTGTAAACATAGAATCAACAACACATGGTGACCGAGTTTCTTACCTTGGATTCATCAGCTTCAACGCTATTTATTGAAAAAAATTCTCAAGTTTCACAAATTTAAACAAATTTAATGAAATGAAAACTTTCTTTTAATTTTATTATTCCAATAACAAACTAATTGCAGCCGTTTTGTTTCAATTATTATCACCCTGAAAGATGGGAATTCAGAAGTCTATGACTAGACTCCAAACGTTAAACAAACAAAAAAAAACTCAGTTCGGTTCAATTCCTGTAGAAGCACAAAAACCCTCTGTGTAACTTTGAGCTCCAATCAACGAAAAATAATTCGGCTCACCGCAGACTCTCACTCGACACTCACACTCCTCTTCTCCTGATTTTCTTTTTTTTTTATTAGCAGATTTTCCTTCAGTTAATTCTGCTTAACCAATCAGAAAAAACAATCATTTTCATAATCATAATCTATTTGTCGTCAAGGCGAATCCACGTATTATTGTGCAGCAACCAATAGATTTGTTACTTTGAGGTTGCGAGTTCAATCCTCACTAGAAAACTAGTAAGCCAAAACTTATTTCCCTTTCCATCTGCAAGCCAGGCAAAGGCGGACCCTCTTACTGCGGGGATGAAGTAAGTCCGGGCCATCTCCACCGCTCGATTCTGGCTCAAGATCATCAATTCCGCCACACACCCTCACCCCCCGATGCAGCCGTTTTCTTTCAATTATTATCACCCAACCCCCAATGAAACAGTTTTCTTTCAATTGTTAATATTTATTTTGAATGAATTAACAAACAAAAAAGCGATTTGAAAAGATCCTTTCTTAGATCATCAAGCTCTTTCTTATATATGCCATTATTGATATATTTTAAGCAATTTAGATTTTTTCATGTGTATTGCTATATTACATAATATTTATTTTTTAGGGGATGGGCTTGTCACTCGAACCTAGAGTTAGTGGTAGAGTAATTATTTATTTTATATCAAGTTTTCATCTTGAAAAAATATTTTTTTAAATTGCACTAAAAGGCAAGAATGGCCGGGAAATGGGAGATCATTTTACGTTAAATTTATATGCAAAACTGATCCCTCCACCTTAAATTCTAAATTATTTTTTTGTTGTCTTTTTTCTTTTTTTCACTAAGACTTTTAGGGTGTTCACACGTAATCGCCTAAAAAAAAAAAGTAGAATTTTATTTATTTTTTTAAATTGGCGACTAGAAAGTCATTATTACTAGAATTAAAGTTCGAAAGTTGAGTATATTTGAAAACCAGTATTTCTTGAAGTATTTTTGATAAAAGAACCACAAACAGCATTAACTTTTAAAAAAGTTAAGCAAAAAAGTTAAGCACAAAAAGTATTTTTGTATTTAAAAAAAAAATTTTTCCCCCAAAAAGTCTGTAAACGAATTTTACAAAATTAACTGTTTTTCATCAGTTTCTGCTGGCTGATATATTGGCGGTAATAGTTAAATTATTGACTTTCGCTGAAAAGGGGACAATATTTTTTTTTCGGATAGGGTAATTCAAAATGACTACTACCAAAAGACAAAACAACATACAATTTTAATGCATAAAAAAAGTTTTAAAATTGTCTTATTTACATGGGGCCGAAAATGGATTGTCACATTTAATGCTACCAAGGACAAAACTCATTTCCTTTAATAACTATAAGAAACCTTTCCAACCATGATTGTCATGGTGAATAGCACCCTTCCTGAGAGTCCAATGTTTAAACTCTTCGGTCTGACATTCTGAAGCAGAATAAGTACAAAGAAAATGCTTCCAAGTCTACTGCAAAGAAGGTAGGTTCCCTTTACAGGGCTAGAAAACTTTACACCTGCCAGTATCCTATATCGCTATAAAGCCACCATTTGCCTGTGAATGGAGTATTGTTGCTACATCTGGGCTAGTGCACCAACCACAAGCTTCTCCCACTTGGACAGGATGCAAAAAAGAATTTTTAACCTAATAGGTCCTACATTTGCCGCCAAGCTCCAGCCTCTGTCACACTATCGCATCCCTGTACTTGTTTTACAAGTATTTCCATGGAACGTGCTCCGATGAACTTCCTCAACGTAAATACCTCTGACCCACCCGACTAGCATCAAAATCTCACCCCTTCTCTATAGATGTCCCTAGATGGCGGAAGATTTTCTACTCTAGTAGCGTCTTTCCTAGGACCGGTTGCCTTTGGAAGTCCTCACCCTGCTCCCTGTTTCCCTGACCGTATCAACATGCACAAATTTAAATGTAATGTGAACACACATCTTGCTGCCAAACAACCCACTCAGGTTGCCCCTATCACAGTAGTCCCTTATACTTCAGTGGCAATATGCCTCGTTTGGGGTGAACAACATATTTAAAAAATTAATAAGTTTAACATAACATGACTTGTTATGATGGAAAAATCAGGTAATAGGACCATTTTTTTTATGTTAATCTTATACAAAAAAACAAAACAAAAAACTGAATGCCTTTATAAAAATTGAACAAATAATTTTATCTTGTTTATTTTTATAATCTGAAAAAATTTCCTAGAAAAATTGAATAACAAAAATGGTTATTTTGTATACATCCCTCAATTAAAGTTTTAACAATAAGATAAAGTAAAATTTTACTGAAATGTAAATAAAAATATTTTATATTTGTAAACGTTTCGATTATCACTTAAATAAAATTAACTGTAGAATGTTTGCCTAGTTTAAATGTACTCATCTTGAAAGTTAAAAACATTTTTTTAAATTATAAAACATTTCTAACAGTAAGCACATTTTCCTCCAAATTATTTAATCAGTGATTACATTTTCATTTAAAAAATAATTCATTTTGTATTTTTCTTTTAACATCCATATTTTAACTTTTTGTATCATTTTAATATTTCATATATTTTACTTAGGCTCAAAGTGAATGTCAAAACACATTTCCTTTTCCATAAAATTTTTCTAATGTTACTAATTAAAAATATTGTAAAAATTTTGAGCTTGAGAAAAAATTAGTTGGAAAACACTGTTTTGGGGAAAATAATGCTTGATTTATTCATAAAAAATATTCTTAGATTCTTATTTAAACTGTACCGAACAATTGTAAGGTCAAAACTTGATTATGGGAGTTTCATTTATGGTGCACCAAGACCATCATACCTGAAACAATTGGAAACTATACATCACCAGAGACTAAGACTTGCGTTGAGGGCATTTCGCACGTCTCCAGTGGAAAGTCTATATATTGAAGCTAATGAAGGTCCTTTACATCTAAGGCGTGAAAAATTGGCACTACAATATGTGACCAAATTATTGTCATGCCCAGCAAATCCTGCCTACGACTGCACATTTTCTCCTCAATATAAGACTGTTTGAGAGAAAAATCAGTGCCATCAGACCTTTCAGTTACTGCATCGAGGAGTTAAGAAATAAACTGGAATTCGACTCAAGTCTCATCCACGAATCAATAATTTCTAAAATTCCACCATGGGAATTAGAACAACCTACTTACATCCTCAATTTAGCAACAGCTTCAAAGAGCCAAACGAATCCCATTATATTTCAGGAGGAATTTGAATATATCAAACACGAACATTCCGACTACAAATACATCTATACAGATGGATCTAAAGAATCGAATAGAGTTGGGTGTGTGGCTGTCTTAAATAAGACAGAAATGCAATACAGAATAACTGACAGTGCATCAATTTTCAGCGCAGAAGCTGCAGCCATATACTTGGCTTTAAAGATAATAGAAGGTAGTAGCACTGATAGATTTATCATCTTCTCTGACTCCCTATCTGTGATCACAGCAATGAAAAATAAAAATTTAGATAACCCGTTGATTGTAAAAATCTTAAATAAGATCACTAATATTTACAACAAAAAAAAATGTAAAATTAAACTATGCTGGATACGAGCCATGTCGGCATTCATGGCAATGAAAAAGCGGATAAAGCCACAAAAGAATCCTTAAATATGACACCAACAAATACTAGGATCCCATACACTGATCTTAGACCTACTATTATAAGATAACCAAACAAAAATGGCAAGAATGTTAAGATGAGTGTCAAAATAACAAATTGTATAAGATTTGGCCAACTATAGATGAGTGGCCCCTGGAATATAGAAAAGTGAGAAGCGGTTATAATAACCAGACTTCGAATAGGACACACGCAGATCACTCATAAGCACTTATTGGAAGGAGAGGAGTTTCCAATGTGCATAGTGTGTCAACAAGCCTACACGGTCAAACACGTATTAATAGACTGTCAAGATCTGCAGCAAACACGAAACAAATATTACGACTCCCCAAATTGAAAACACTTGTTTGAAAATATAAATGTGACTCAAATTTTAGACTTCATCAAGGAAGTTGGACTATACCAAAAACTCTGATTGCAAGTTCATCATTTCACCTTTCATTGTCTCTGAAGACAATGTGAAATAATTCGAATTGTATTGACAACTTTCCTTGGCATTACATAACCCATAGTTGGTTTCTATGCCGTAAACCAAACCAAACCAAACCAAGATTCTTATTAATGTTTTTTAAAATTTTCAAACAACTGGCATTTGAACACCCATCACAATTCAAAAGAATTCTCAAAAGTTTTGTTGTTTAACTAAGTACTTACAATATAAGCATAAATGCAATATTTATTTTAATAAATTCTACTTGTAAAATCACAGATTGAGAAATACATTTATGAAGATTTGTGAATAATTTGTTAATGAATAATTAAAGTTATTTTATTTTAATTTCAAATATTATTGTTCTACTTTTCAGACAGCAAAGAGGCAAATTAAAGATCTGCTCCAAATCGGTCGTCTTTGAACCAAAAGAAACGAAGTATTCACTCTTGAAGGTAAACCAAATTTGAAAATATTTGTCATTTGAAGATTTTTCAAAATGGCACCCAATTATTTCTTTTTATACATTAATCTATTTCGGCATGGTCTCATGTTCTGAGTATGGCATTAAACCTCATCTGGTGGTTAGACCTCAATTTGAGAGCTGAAGTTACCCCTTAATTGCTATTATTCCCAGGTCTATTCTGACCTAGACTAGTGGTAGCATCTGTCTTGGGCGATGATATGAAACTGTCTTTCTCATAGCGCAGAAAACTGTAAATGATGGTCTAAAACCCACAATAAACTCTTTTTTCAGAAAACACCAGAACGACACTGTAATAAAACACTGTAACAAAATACCGTGGCAACTTAAAATAAATTAGTCCTGTAGATGATATCTGAGAAGAATCTGTTCGTATTAACAAGCAACCACCAATAAATCACACGTAAAGAGTGAACGCAACTGTGACAAGCACAAGTTCACAAACTGTTGCTTGACATAACATTGCCGTAATGCCAACAGCCAGTTGTCAAATGACAAAATACATCTCTTTTTATTTAGCATGAAATGTCAGGAGCAAATTAATGAAACAGATCATTTGCAGTCTCAACACTGCTTCGTCCTGCCAAATAGAGTTACTGCCATATATTCCTGGATTTGCACTGGGCCTTTTCAAAACTCAATCGTGTTCTGCAAAATCCAAAACAAAACACAACAATTTCCCTCCTCCTCCCCCTTTCACTCAACCAAACATTATGAATAAATACTTGAACATATAAAGAACTTAAAGCATAAAAACTTTTCACCATACTACAACTAATGTTTCGGCATTAAATGACCCATAAGAGGTTGATATGCCATAAAACAAAACAAACAAAACCATCATCCCAACACCGGGAGCCACTATTTAACAATAAAGCATTGATCAACTTTTTATGGGATGAGTATTTTAAAACAAGTCACTAATTTAAGATTTACTTCAAATGTATCACAGTAATTAAAATGTAAATCTTTCCTGTTTGTTGTCTATATTCCTGTCCAGTTGGCAATTCACAGGGATTGCACCATCTCCATTTTGTACTTTGATTATCGAAGGCTGCAAGTTGTCAGATGGTGATTTGCTTGATTCAGCCGCCTGACACAAATAATGTCTTGAAAAGAAAAATATAAAAAGTATGGAACAAAAACTATTCCTGCTTATGATGTTAGTTTGACATTTAACATTCCATTCTGTTCTTCTGTCAGAGTGACAGTTCTTAGTATGGTGAGTGGGGTACAGAGGTTGTCCTGAAGGGCTTCTCAAGGCCGTGTGATCCACTGGCAGTGAAGAATCTGTTTGCCGAGATGTGAAGATCCCTGGTTTATGTGGAAATCACCACAAACTAACATATGGTTTTATTATATTTTTTTAGCCTTTTTACCAGTTCCACCACGTAAATCTAATTAATTCACGGTTCTTACAAGTTAACCAATTGTAGCTTCAACACGTCTCATTCGCATCCTGTAATTTCAACAAATGTAATTTTTAAATTGGGTGACCCCAACCATGATATTTTTTCATCAAACCCTTTTGCTCCCCCTTCAGATATTGGTCAGCTTATAATTTGACTATTATATTTTATCACTGGCCACAAAACCAGGTGGCCATTTTTATATTTTAATTCCATCTTTTCAGATATCAATACAGTCTGTGCTCACAACTTGACATCCAAAAATCTCCCAGAACAATAAATTTTTGAGACAATTCTTATCTAACTACTTTTATTCTTATTTGCTAGCCAAAAGTAAATGACATTTCTAAAAAATGTAAACTTTTCACTCTCAAAATATTTGTAGTCGCGGGACATCTGGCTTAAATTATTATTTCAAATACACAAACCACTGAGTGAGGTCGGCTTATCTTGTCAGAGTGGACAAAGGAAGGAGAGTGGGAAGCTAAAAATTAGTTATCACCATTCCCCCTGGGTTTAATGAAATTTTAGCTGGTCAATTTTTTGAGTTCAATCTTTACTAAATTCCTCACCATTCTTGATGTTAATTAAAGTATTAATTTCTCTTAATCATATTACAATATTTTTTATTATTACCTTAGGGTGCCAATAGTCAGTGTCATAAAAATGTAATTATATATTGTTTTTTCTTTCCTTTCAGTTTCCCTTGAAGAATGTTAAAAAATTGGGAGAACGTGAACCAAGTCTTTTTTCAAAGTAAGTATTGAGACTCTCCTCCCATTTACATTTGTTTTCGGTATAGCATGAAACTAGTTAATGGTTATTCAATGTCTATCAACTACAGTATTTTACGTATTTTCTGTTACGTGCTTCACAAATTATTAATAATTTTTGAAAAATCATTAAAAAGATGCACCCAAAGAAAATCAGAGGTTACATCGGCCGAAACGTTGGGAAAATAACAACCAAGATGAGAATAGTAGCCTGAATAATCCAAATTAGCTACAAATCCTCATCTAAAAAATTCTGAAACAAGATTAAAAAATAGCCAAATCTTAATCATAATATACCTTGATTCAGAGACCCTTTTAAGTGAGGTACCAGATACCCTGACTCCATTCAGGTGTTTAGCATGATAATAGGGGTGGGACGTAATGGGTGAAAATTTCAGATTCATGCGAGTAGTATTTTTTTGTGTTCATTTATACATAAATAACACTAAACAATCAATCATTTTAAAAATTTTGCAAAATTCAGAAGGTGCAGGCCACTAGTTTTTGGCTATTTTACATTCATGAAAACCTTTTCACAGCCTGAAAATGGTCCTAAATTAAAGTACTATATCAGATTTAACCATCTATATCCATTCATAGCTTTTGAGGATGTTTTAGGACCTGCAATGTTGCATGAAACCACTTTTTCACAAAAAAATGATGGATTTTGAGTCCCGTAGAGCCCTAACAGCTATTTTTGGCCTGCACTTTCTGAATTTTGTAAAATTTCAAAATGTTTGATTGTTTAGTGTTATTTATCTATAAATGAACACAAAAAAATACTACTCGCATGAATCTGAAATTTTCACCCATTATGTCCCACCCCCCTAATGAAATTTTCACCCATTACGTCCCACCCCTAATGAAATTTTCACCCATTACGTCCCACCCCTAATGAAATTTTCACCCATTACGTCCCACCCCTAATGAAATTTTCACCCATTACGTCCCACCCCTAATGAAATTTTCACCTATTACGTCCCACCCCTAATGAAATTTTCACCCATTACGTCCCACCCCTAATGAAATTTTCACCCATTACGTCCCACCCCTAATGAAATTTTCACCCATTACGTCCCACCCCTAATGATAATTAAGTTTTTGCTTAACTTTGGAACAAGATGTAGTTTCCTCTGATTGGTTGGATTCAACGTCATTGAAGGGTTAGACATATGAGTGACTCTTCATCTGATTGATTAAAGGTGAAAGCAGAATAGTTGGTGATACTCACCAATGAAATAGTAGTGGTTACTTTCCTGGAGGTGGAGGGACGCATCTCTTGCGTCTTTTCTGTGACATCTGCTACACGAATGAGGCTTATTATGGAAACCAATTTTGGTAAAACTGTTATAAATAAACAGCAACTGGGGAAGAAGGATTATAATCATCTTTATTATTTGCCGAAAATGATGTTTCCTTTTTATTTAAATTTCTTTTTCTTTTCTTTGCAGAATCGACATCCAACAAAAGTCTTTTTTCATCGAATGTAATCTGGTGGTTAAAATCAAAGAAAGGAATATTGTCTCACCTTATGTGTATGTCAAGGTAATCACTTTGTTTTATTTAATTTGTATCTCAGAATTTTTTTGTTCCATATATATTTATGATAATTAAGCTACACAGAGGCCTCCATATTTACTCCCCACAGGGAATCATCAGGCTATATATATATATATATATATATATTTATGGTAAGTCAATGAAAATAATTAGACCTGCAAAGGTAAGCAAATCATAATCTTCGGTTGTTCAAAACAAGGACGTTTAGTGAATAACAATATTTATTTTTCTTCTTTCATTCCTTAAGCCATATATATATCAAATACAATTTTTTAAAGAAAACGATAAGATGCCAAGATTTTTTTTTTAATATATTTTTTATATATAATAAATCAAATATTTCAGACGGATATCCATCCTTTTTCAATGAAAATAAGAATCCAACATTGTTATATATATATATTTTTTTTTTTAGTATTTCTCCACGCTGTCCGAAATATTTGATTTATTATATTTAAAAAAAAAAAATCTTAGCATCTTATTTATTTCTTAAACAAAATTGTATTTCATTTAAAAAAATGCCTTCTAATGTGAAAAAAACATTTTATTATATATATATATATATATATATATATATAATGCAGAAGAGCAGACTGCGTTGGTTGGGGCATGTTGAGTGCAGCAATGGCTGGATTGCTAAAGTCCGACAGTTGAATGTGGCAGACCAAAGTTGTCATGGAAGGACGTGGTAAAACGTGATAGGAAAGCCATGGGTATGGATTATGTCAGGCCTCACCAAAGACAAGAATGAAGGGGAAGACTTAGATCATGACTAGACAATCAGGCCCCACCCTCATCAGAGGATTAATTGTGGCCTGATTCAACAAATAAACCGATTGATGATGATGGTGATATATTTTAAATTTCAAATAATGCAATACATATCGTCCATTGATTCTTGTGGTTTCACAGAAACACTGGAAACTCAACCGTGGGGCAAAAGATACCAAGTTTGACTGTTCTTCAGTCGATGCTAACCAGTTCATTCACCGTAGCATTGATTGAAGAACGATCACACTTGGTATCATTGCTTTGTGTGCTCTTTAGAAGTGGATTGTAATTATCATTTCCCAACACTTCCTCATCTCAAATTGCTGTACAATTGCGGGTGTACTATACTCTAATTTTGATGCTATGTTTTGACGTTGAACTTAGGTGTCTATACCCAGCGTTAATGAAGAGACTTGATATCAATAAAAATTCATATCATCTTGGAAACGATTGTACATGAAACTGTTTATTCTTGGAACGAATGTAAATGAATGTCATACATTTTTTCCCCTCTGAACTATAAAATATATATATATATATACCATTTTGGTAGATTCTCTGCACAGACGGAGTTTTCCTTTGGTGTTTATTATTTTTGACAAAGGGAAGTTTCTTTTTTCCCGAAATATTAAATAAATGATTTTTAATAATCATCCGGACAACACACAACACACAAACAGCTAACACCACACTTGCTGTTATGTAAGATTTTAAGAAAAAATAAATAGTACGTCCCATTTTCGATTTCGATTCATTATTTTTGTTCCTTCCAGCTTACATCCTACCCGGCACTTTGCATTGCCCTCAGCCTTTTTAAAAACACTACTTCTATTCCCAGCAATGCTTCAACCAAACTACCATTCTCTATTTATATATATATATATATATATATATATATATATAATTTAAATTTCAAATAAAACTACACATGGCTTTGATCGTCCATCGATCAGCCCATTGTGTTAATGATACCAATTTTGAGTGTTCTTCAGTCGATGCTAACCAGTTCACATAGCATTGACTGAAGAACGATCACACTTGATAACTGTTCTATACACGTCTCCCTATACAGTCCAAGTTTAATCTTCCTCTAAAATCATCAGATTTAAGCGACTCTTTAAAATTCACATTACACATCCATCGTATTATTCTTGTCTCATTTCTCTCCATGCAACACATATCCTCAACCCTCGCTGGCCAGGTTTCACTTCCATATATCATCATGCTACATGCATGATAGACTCTTTCCTTGATCGACAGCGGTAACGCTCTGCTGTTTAGTAATGGCAAGTTACCTGAACTTACTTCATCCAATTCTAACTCTTGCAATCACACTAGCACCAGCTCCTTCTTGTGCTCCAATGGTATCACCAAGGTAACAAAACTTTTGGGCAACTACAATAGCCTTAACATCCAAATAAATTTTCTCCACATCTGAGTTCTCATCCGTCGCCATTGTCTTACACTTCTTGCACACAAACTGGTTATCATCTCTCAACCTACCACTAATTGCATTCAATACTTACAAGTACCATAAAAAATTGAGTTGCTCCCAGCTCTCTTTCTACAAACATAACAGAGAAACTTTCCTCTTTCCGAGGGCTTTCGAACGCTACAGCCGCTGATTATCACTTCGATCTTGGTAACATCCACTATCAGACCATTACTTTATATAGCATTACTCAAAGTCTTTAACTTAATATGTAGACCTTCCATTGTTTCACAGTAAAATATGAAGCATCCCTAAGGCTTTTTTTTCTATATACTATAATAACACAAAATACATACTTAAATATACTTTAATTTTGGGATTGAGTTATGTTTGAAAAAAAGAATTCTGTTTTAATTGTTCTAATTAGCATTAATTCATAATCAACTGAACAAGTCACCCATCTCTCTCTCTCCTTCTCTCTCTCTCCTTCTCTCTCTCTCCTTCTCTCTCTCTCCTTCTCTCTCTCTCCTCTCCTTCTCTCTCTCTCCTCTCCTTCTCTCTCTCCTCTCCTTCTCTCTCTCCTCTCCTTCTCTCTCTCTCCTTCTCTCTCCTCTCTCCTTCTCTCTCCTCTCTCCTTCTCTCTCCTCTCTCCTTCTCTCTCTCTCCTTCTCTCTCTCTCCTTCTCTCTCTCTCTCCTTCTCTCTCTCTCTCCTTCTCTCTCTCTCCTTCTCTCTCTCTCTCCTTCTCTCTCTCTCCTTCTCTCTCTATCTCCTTCTCTCTCTCTCTCCTTCTCTCTCTCTCTCCTTCTCTCTCTCTCTCTCTCTCCTTCTCTCTCTCCTTCTCTCTCTCTCTCCTTCTCTCTCTCCTTCTCTCTCTCCTTCTCTCTCTCTCCTTCTCTCTCTCTCTCTCCTTCTCTCTCTCCTTCTCTCTCTCTCCTTCTCTCTCTCTCTCTCTCCTTCTCTCTCTCTCTCTCTCCTTCTCTCTCTCTCTCTCCTTCTCTCTCTCTCTCCTTCTCTCTCTCTCTCCTTCTCTCTCTCTCTCCTTCTCTCTCTCTCTCCTTCTCTCTCTCTCTCCTTCTCTCTCTCTCTCCTTCTCCTTCTCTCTCTCCTTCTCCTTCTCTCTCTCTCCTTCTCCTTCTCTCTCTCTCCTTCTCCTTCTCTCTCTCTCCTTCTCCTTCTCTCTCTCCCCTTCTCCTTCTCTCTCCCCTTCTCCTTCTCTCTCCCCTTCTCCTTCTCTCTCCCCTTCTCCTCCTCTCTCTCTCTCCTTCTCTCTCTCTCTCTCCTTCTCTCTCTCTCCTTCTCTCTCTCTCTCCTTCTCTCTCTCTCTCTCCTTCTCTCTCTCTCCTTCTCTCTCTCTCCTTCTCTCTCTCTCTCTCTCTCTCTCCTTCTCTCTCTCTCTCTCCTTCTCTCTCTCTCTCTCTCTCCTTCTCTCTCTCTCTCTCCTTCTCTCTCTCTCTCTCCTTCTCTCTCTCTCTCTCTCTCTCTCTCTCTCTCCTTCTCTCTCTCTCTCTCCTTCTCTCTCTCTCTCTCCTTCTCTCTCTCTCTCTCCTTCTCTCTCTCTCTCCTTCTCTCTCTCTCTCTCCTTCTCTCTCTCTCTCTCCTTCTCTCTCTCTCTCCTTCTCTCTCTCTCTCCTTCTCTCTCTCTCTCCTTCTCTCTCTGTCTCCTTCTCTCTCTCTCTCTCGCCTTCTCTCTCTCCTCTCTCTCTCTCTCCTTCTCTCTCTCTCTCTCTCTCTCCTTCTCTCTCTCTCTCTCCTTCTCTCTCTCTCTCTCCTTCTCTCTCTCTCTCTCTCCTTCTCTCTCTCTCTCTCCTTCTCTCTCTCTCTCCTTCTCTCTCTCTCTCTCCTTCTCTCTCTCTCTCTCTCTCTCCTTCTCTCTCTCTCTCCTTCTCTCTCTCTCTCTCCTTCTCTCTCTCTCTCTCCTTCTCTCTCTCTCTCCTTCTCTCTCTCTCCTTCCTTCTCTCTCTCTCCTTCCTCCTCTCTCTCTCTCTCCTTCCTCCTCTCTCTCTCTCTCCTTCTCTCTCTCCTTAGCTATCTATTTATTTCTTGCCCTGTCCTACACTATGTTAATTCAACCACTATCTAATATTTGTTAATATCTCTTTAAGCATTTAGAGAAACAGTGACTCTCTTTTTTGTTTTTAGCATTGTCATCTAATTTACATATGTGTCTGTATACACCACAAACATGTATGTAAATTAGATGGTAAACTAATAACTCTTTATTTCTATATAAAATAAAAATAATAATAAGGAAAATATAGAAGCAAAGCAAATTATGATTTTTAGTTATGCATGAAGACTTTCTTTGCAGATATGTCAGAGTTTATGAAATTAAAGTAGAATAAATAATGGTAGTGATTGTGACCCAACGGGTCACAGGTTAGGGTTAGGTTTGAATAGATTATGTAATAAATATGTTTAACTTGTGATTTTCTTAAGAAACACAAATATTAAAATGATTTCTCCATTAATGTGACAAATATGTGTAATCATCGTCATATTTGATTTGACATCCATTTTACATGCTGACTTCCAAACTTAACTATCTCTGTCCAGGTCTTTATCTAATCTTTTCTTCTCTCTAATCCATCCTTCTCATTTCCTCCCATGTTTTTCTTGGTCTGACCCTACTACCTCAACTGTTCTACATCTATTCACCCAAGAGCTCGCATCTATTCTTTCAATGTGACTAAACTAACGAAATCTCCTGTTCTGCACACACCTCTCTATACTGTCCAGATTTAATCTTCCTCTGAGCTCATCAGATCTAAGCCTGTCTTTAAGACTCACATTACACGTCCATCGTATCATTCTCACATTATTTTTCAACACTCACTTGCCAGGTTTCACTTCCATATATCAACACATTTCTGATAAACTCTTCCCTAGGTTGACCGTGGTAAAAAAAAGTTAATACCGATTGTACTATTCAATCTGATCTTTCTTCGATCAGACATCCATCTCATCTGTAACTTTTAAACACAAAAAGATGGTGGCTGAGGGTCAATCATGACAAGGAAACAAAAGGCTTGATCACTTCACTTGTACTATTTTAAGAAATCTTTTATTGATTTTTTCCCCCTTATGAGGCTTGTGTGGAAGAAGAGGTTTCTATTTAAAACATTTTCATTTTATTTGATTAAACTGACCATCTTTAAATTCTTCACTCTATAATAAAGTCCAATGTGTGTTTATTTATGTATAAATATATATATAAGTTAGGTATATTTATATGGTATCCTCGTAAAGGAATATAAAAGTGATGTAAAGCTGTTCTGTTCAGGGAATTCATTTTACCTGTCCTGGGACAGGTATTCTTCTAGAGTATGTATGTATATATATATATATATATATATATTATTTATAATGAAAAAGGAAAAAACCGAAAATTGTTTATATATTCATTAATGTTTCATCTTTATTTCAAGACTTTCTCAAGATGACTGATTTGAAGAAAAACTTAGTCAACTCAGACATCTTGAGAAAGACTTGAAATAAAGACGAAATGTTGATGATTATATAAACAATTTTCGGTTTTTCCTTTTTCATTTTCCATCATGTTGGATTATTATTTCCATAATTTTCATCATATATATATATATATATATATATATATATATACCAATAAAGTAAATATTAAATTATTTTTACTTACATACGCCAACGTTTCAAGCTTTTTGCTATCATCAGTGTAGGAGATGGTAATTTAAGACGGTCGCAAGATTCGAACCCAGTTAAAGAATAACTTTAGACTCTGCAAAAAAGCATTCCAACCACACGACCATGAGAAATTACCACGTAAAGAAAGGGAATTAAGTTCTATTTATACCTGAATAAAATGGGCACAGACAGTAGACTTATCAAGAGTGTTCAATGAACGTTGTCAGAACATGGCATATAGCTACGTGACAGTCTATTTTTAACTCCCTGTACAGGGCTTGGCTTCAATTTCTTAAAGAGGCTTATAACAATATTTATATATATATATATTTATTTACTCCTTCGCTAGGAGTTAGGCACAAGGCCAGTTTTATCTTACTCCCGCAAGTAAGATGTGACCCAAGATCGGGTCGAGCAAGTGGCGTTAAAAGCCAGCGCTCGAGAGGTAAGCACCCTGGCCATTTAAAAATTGCCTGGGCAGCCCCGTCGGCATTCCCTGGTAGGGGCGCCTCAGACAGTAAGCAATAAACTTACACCCCCCCAAAGAGGGGAGGCGAAGCCTGGACCTCCTAGAACTGCACAGGACAGGCGTGCAGTATCCATCGGAACAGATACTACACTTTGATCCCAGCCAAAAGGCCGAGGAAGCGTGTGTGTGTTACTGATGACTTGTATCTACATATTTTTAACTTGATCCTTTCTAGATGCCTGATTAATTATCGAGTTTCAGGCTTGAACAGGCAGATCAATCAATAAGGCATCTAGAAAGGTTCAAGGTAAAAATATGCAGACACAAGTCATCTGTAATATTTAACGAAACATTTCTTTAGGAAAAAAATGCTTCCCATATATATATATATAAATAAATGTACTTCTCTCCTGTCGGTCCTGGGTATGACCTTAAAAGACATCCAGTGGTGAGGCCTCTATTTGGGAGCTGTGGGGAATGTGGAGTTGCCCCTTAGCTGCCATTGCTCCCAGGTCCACTCTGGCCTGGAGTCGTAGTACCTGTAAAGGCCTCATCTATGGGTCAAATAGAACCTACTGGCACTACCAAATCAGGCTGTCTGAAGTTATTGACTTCCTGACTCAAAATGCACCAAACTTTGATGTTTTATTTATTTTTTCCATTTGCAAAACTTAATCATGTTCTGCAAAATCCAAAACCAAAAAAATATTTCCCTCCCTGCCCTCTTCTTTCCTCTCCCCTCTTCCCTCCCTTTCACTGAACCAAACACCATGAATAAATACTTAAACATATAAAGAACTTGAAGCATAAAAACAGATTCAGCATTAAATGACCTGAAAAGGGTTGATATGGCGTGAAAAAAAAACAACCAAACCAAAAACCATGATCAAACATTTGAACATAAAAAGAACTTGAAACATAAAAACCTTCACCAAAATGACAATTCAAAATACCAAAGCTCTTAACTAATGACTGTAAATGACCCACTGACTTAAGACTCAAATGAAGGATATTATTATTTCCTTCTACATTCATAGCATGAAATGACTCTTAGGGTTGATGTGTCATTAAACAATATCTTACCTTACCTATCTTTCCTGTCACGTGAATAAAAAAACATACTGGACATTAACCATTTCAAGTTTTTAGGGGAAGGGAGAACCTCTGCCATTTGAAATTAATTCAGAAAGAAATCCTTCTCTCTAAGTGTTCTTTCTTCTCTTTGTACCAATTGATGCTTTTTGTATTTTTCAACATTACAGTTTGAGATATTTTCTCACCGATTGTTAATATTAGTGTGAACACTGATGAAGAATAATTTTTTCCCCATCATTTGTTTCCATTGAAAATAATTATTTTCCCTCTCTTTTGCACAGGGTGTATGTGAACACATCTTCAGTCTTGTATACACAACTGTGAATTCCTGTTTACCCCAGATAGCTCAACTTCATCGTGCTTCGACATTGGATAAAATAGAGCAGGCAGCAATGGTAAGTAATATTTACACTGGTGATGAGACCATAATTTAGGAAGTGTGAAGTCATTCCTTTGTTGCCATTGCACCCAGGTCCACTTTGAGTGGTAGGATCTGTTGCCGGAGTCCAATCTAAGAGAATGACGTGAAATTTTGTTTGTTGATACATGCATACATTTACATCACAAATCACTCGTTAAACCAAACACCATGAATAAATGTTTTAAGATATTAAAAAATTTATTGATGATTTTTTTTTACCAAAATGACTGAATTTGGCATTAAATAGCCTGAAAAAAGGTTGATTATGAAGCCCCCCCCCCCACACACACAGAAATTGAAAATGATTGCTTTCGCTTTAATCTTGTTGGGTTAAGACATTATTTTATCTTACAGCTTTGTATTTATTTTGTCCCAATCATAACTATTCTAAGAACGAATAATAGAAGGAATTAAGGCCAAGTACAAATACACATTAATTTACCGTTAGCAACATATGAGAAAATTGTAAAATAACATTGTTTTCAATCTAGCGATAGTCAGGCACCTAGTTAATGCTAAACTTCTTTCTGATTATCGATACGGATTTAGACAAGCACGATCTACTGCAAAAAGAAAGATCCAGGTTGTCCTCGATGGCCATTCTTCTAAGAAACATTACATAAATGCTGGTGTACTGCAGGGATTCATCCTTGGACCTCTACTGTTCCTGATTTTCATAAATGACCTCCCTGATGTCATTGAGACTGAGATAGGAATATTTGCTGATGACACCACGCTCTACTCTCGTCATGTGGGCAAAACCGACGTGCACATATCTGAGGCAATGGCTGAATCCTTAGAAAATGACCTCCAGTCTGTAGTGGAATGGGATAAAAAAGGGATGGTAACTTTTAATGCCGCAAAGACAAAGCTACTTTCCTTCAATAACTACAAGAAATCTCTTCAACCACCGATTGTCATGGAAAATAACACCCTGCCGGAGAGTTCATCATTCAAACTCCTCGGCCTAACTTTCACAGATAACATGAATTGGAATAAATACATTGAAGACATTGCCAAGGCTGCTGCAAAGAAAGTGGGCTCCCTCTACTGTGCCAGTAAACTTCTCACACCTGACATTATCCTATATCTCTACAAAGCCACCATCCGCCCATGCATGGAGTATTGTAGCCACATCTGGGCTGGGGCATCATCCACTAGTCTCTCTCTCTTAGACAAGGTCCAAAAAAGAGTTGCCAACTTGATAGGTCTCTAACTATCCACCAAGCTCCAGCCCCTGTCCAACGCTGCAATGTTGCTTCCTTGTGCCTGTTTTACAAGTACTTCAATGGATTGTGCTCTGATGCGCTTGCTGCTCTGGTACCCCCACAACGTAAATTCACTAGACCAACCCGACAATCTGCCAAATCCCATCCATTCACTGTGGAGGTTCCCAGATGCCGAAGAGCTTTCTACTCCAAAATCTTCTTTCCTCGTGCTGCTGGACTCTGGAACTCCCTCCCTGTTTTCCTGATGGTATTGACATGCAGAAATTTAAGCCTAATGTAAACAGACATCTCGCTGCACAGCTCCCAATTTAGGTTGACCCCCCCCCCCCCCAAAAAAAAAATTTCACCCTTTTTCTCAGTAGCCCCTTACGTCTACAGTGGCAGCCTGCATCGTTTGGGGTGAACTATGTTAAGAGAAAGAAGAAAAAAAAAGGATATAGAAATCTGAACAACCCAGATATTCTTCATTAGAACATCATTACATTACTCTCTTGACCTTTTAGGGTGAACAAAGGGAAATAACTTGCCAATGGTCATGGCATCAGTGTATTTCGACAATTTGTTTCTCTACAATCTGATTAAATTCTTAAATGTCGCATCATGAAATTTGGTTTATTTGTTGCTTGTTTACTTGATTCCTTTATAAATAGTGTGTTCGACCAACTTTCTGGGAAGTAGATGTCTAGTAGTCTGCACTTAACTGTTGGTAATGGTCAAGCGCTTGTTGATTAAGGTGGCTAGTTTCAACAGTCACCCTCTCAAGCAAATCATTTACAAAACTATTCATGAACGACATGGTTTTGTTGGAAATGCTAGTGTCAGGGGAGACCGGTTTCATGACTTTGTACATATAAAGTTAATAGCTTTCTTTTTTTCTTTTTTTTTCTTACCATTTGGCTGACTAGATGTAGTTTGACCTTTTTGATACCTTACGAGCTGACTTTGATGAAAAACAATAAGTTATTCAGGCAAAATCTCAGATTCTTTCATTTAATCTTTTGCAAACTCTCATTATGAAACAAATTTTTTAAAAAATAGAGCTTGCGCCCATCTGTTAAACTACTAACATCCTCCATCCTTGAATTCCAAAGGGTGGGTTAGGTGCCTCATTGGTTAAGAAACACTGGTTTATTTTTTTTTCTCCTTGTGTTTCAGATCAACACAATTGTGCTGGCAAGACAGTCGCGCATTATGTTCGATGCTTCTTGGTAAGAAACATATCTTTTACTTATTTTAATCTTGAGAGGCCATTTTATATGTTGATTTTTCAAAATAAACTGATACATTGGAAGACATTACTTTTTCCAGCATTTTCATGTTCAACAACTTTGAAATAATTATGATTCTTGCATTAAGTTATTTCATAGTTTCATTGAATTAGAAAATGGCATTTATTTTTATTTAACTTTGCATTTTTTTAAAGGACTTTAATTAAACTTAATGCAATTATTACTGCATCAAAATATAATTCAACAATGGTGGAAATCAAATGAACTTGGTTCAATCTCAAATGTAAACATATGTCTTTAGTTTAAGTCGAACTGCAGGAATTCATTTTTAGTGAATATGAATTTTCTATAAATAATTGTATGTATTTTCTGTCAGTAAAGTATATAGAAAAAAAGCCTCTAGGAAATGAATGGTATTCACTTGGCTTTAGTACAATAATAGATATTCTTTTTGACATATTAGTTGATTTAAAAATAGGAAGAAAAGGGTTTAAACTAACAGTAAAGACTTTCTATTGCCACCATACTTTAAACAATGCTATAATAAAAAGTCTGCCCAGTTAAAAAGCTGAATGAAAAATCTGATTTAAAAAAAAAAAAAAAAAATGAAAATATAGAATTTCAACTAATACTTAGTTAGAATCTTGAAGTAGTAAATTCATTAAAGTGATGAAGCTGAAATTTAGTCTGTCTGCCCTAATTTTTTTCTAAAAATACTGTCTATATGATTCAAATATTTGAGACTTCAAAAATCTTTCTTTTCATAATTATTTCATAAATTTTATTTCATATGATGAAAAAAAATTCATTTTCTTCATAGTTACTATTAAAAAAACAAAACTAAAAAATCTAAAACAGATTAACTCTACTATTTCTAAAGTCAGTCATGTCTATAATAAAGTAAAGTCGTTTTTCCTCTGCCATGTTGGCTATTATAGACGGCAAACCAAAAGCTTCGTATGCTAATCTTTTCCATTAACTACCTACAGCACTTCCTAATGCATGTTTTCAGAAAATATGCATACATTTCATCTCCTTACAAATATTTCATTTATTCAGATCTAGCTGCTGCTTCGAAATACATCTTCCAAAAAGAAAGTGGCAGACACTTTCACGCTCTAAGAATTATCTACTCCCACATCACTCAAATACACTGGGGAATTTTCTTAATCTTAGGATACATACACTTTAGGCATCGTAATTATTTCATTTTCATATTTTTAATATTGCGTACATGCTATACTAAATTTCAAATATAAATAACAAACTCTCCCTCAATTTCAATTACATTCTACTAGACATCCTGACTGTATTCGAGGAATACAGGAATATCAGATTGAATGTTAAATGCACTAACCTTTATACGTAATCTGCACCATCTTTCCCATACATTATTCATGTTTTCTAATTACCTTCTCCCAAAACTTTTTCCTTCTCTGAAACAAATAACATTCAGATTTTCACAATAAACTCTGTCTGCCATTATGTCTGACTATTCGATTACGTTTATTTCACATTCTGGAATCCCGGAATAAATTAACAAACACTTCGCATAGTACCTCCAATTAGTTACAATGGCGTCTTAGACTGATGCTCTTTTTCTTTGTTTCTTGGTTCGTTGTAAATAAATTTAATTCGCTTTCTAAAAGTTTTTTTATCATACGTTCTGGTAGCCGGAATCAAATTAATTTCATCAGTAAACTTCTGCATTGGATACGTTTTTAAAACAATACTTTCGATATAAACTATTTAACATGTACTTTCAAAAAAACAGCAAAACATTTACCCACACAAGATAAAAAATGCCTCAGTCTACAAGAATTCTTTCTTAGATGAAATGCAAATAATTTCTTCGATAAACTTCTGCATTGGATACGTTATTAAAACAATATTTTCAATAAAAACTATTTAAAATGTTTTTTCGAAAACACAGAAACATTGATTCTAAACAAAAAAAAATATTAATTAAAAAAAACAAAAACAAAATGAACATTGCCTCATTTTAGAAAGATTTTTTCGCCATCAAAAATAGATTTATTTGGTTTATTTTGTATTGAATATGTCAGTTTTCATTTTGGAGAGGGGGGAGGACTGTTTTTAATTTAATTTTTTTATAAAATAACACTGAAAACAAGGTTTTCCACTACAAAAAAGTATTGGAGGAGGGGCACTCTGGATTTAAACAAAAATAAACATTGCCGCAGTTTAGAAGGATTTCTCCTTCACTGACCGAGGAGAGAAAAGATTTGGTATAGTATCAGAACAGATACTACACTTTAACGTTAATTCTATTTTGAAAATAAAAATACACCTCAGTGAAGTCGTAATCCTTCTAGTCTGAGAAAACATGTTTAAATATCAAAATGTATTAATATATATTGGATTGACGAAGTCAAAATATAAATGAAAATAACAAGTTAGCTTGATACTCTAATATTTACTTTTTTCAAGTTAAATAATTCTTTTCTATTCCCCCCAGGCAACGCCGGGATATGGGTCCTGCTAGTACTTAATAAAGCAAAATCCAAATTTTTCTATTTCAGTCTTGAAGATTTTCATGAAAAACGTGTGATAGAGAAACAAGCAGAACGTATAACGCCTTTGGTGACCACTCCTGGCCGAGTAGTACTCACCGATGCTCGCCTTTATTTCCAACCCTTCAGTGCCACAGGACCGGTATGCACTCACCCTTCTTTCTACTCTTATCGATCAAGCATTATTTTATATGATTGGTCCAATGGATAGTCACTGTCTATGGAATCAGCTGTGCCAGGTTCAAATCCCGTCAGATCTATTGTGGTCATTTACACACAAATTCTGACAGGAAAGGTGTGAACCCGCAATTTCTTCCAAGCTACGGATAAAATAGCAACTTGTGTTCATTTAATGGTTTCCAATGTTTTCTTTCTCTATTAAATACTCCAAAAAGAAATGTGAAAATGTGAACTGGACAAACCAAACTGTTCACATTTGTCTAATACTTAAATGTTAAGATAGGAGTACATGAGTCCGTTGCTTTTCACTTGTGTCTTAGAAGCATTGTCCAGGGAGTTTTGCACGGGTTGTCTGGAAGAAATGCTTTATGCTGATGATTTCGTACTTGCCTGTGAAACAATTGATCTTCTCGTTAAAGACTTGTAGGAAAGCTATAAAATTCAAGGTCTGAGAGTGAATGTTACGAAGAACAAAGTGATGATCAGTGGTTGTAGTGTTAAAAAGCCTCAGAAAGAGAAATGTTCCCCTGCTCAATTTGTGGAAAGGGAGTATGGTGCAACTCAATTTTTTGTAGTACTTGTAAACATTGGGTACACTAGAAGTGAAATTACTTGTAGGCTGAGAGAGGATAACCAATTTGTGTACGAGAAGTGTAAGAAAATGGAGATGGATGAGAAAGTATATTTGGATGACGAAGCTATTCACGTTGTTCGAAAGTTTTGTTACTTCGGTGATACCATTGGAACACAAGGAGGAGCTGGTGCTAGTGTGATTGCAAGTGTTAGGAGTGGATGGAATAAGTTAAAAACAACTTCTGCTATTACTAACCAGCAGAGCGTTACCACTGTCGACCAAAAGAAAAAGTCTATGTAGCACGTGTGTGCAGTGTGATGTATGGAAGTGAAACCTGGCCAGTAAAAGTTGAGGACATGTGTGGCATGGAAAGAAATGATATGAGAATGATACAATAAATGTGTAATGTGAGTCTTAAATACAGGGTTAGATCTGATAACGTCAGGAAGATTAAATCTGGACAGTATAGGAGGATGTGTGCAGAACAGGAGACATTGATGGTGTGACCACGTTGAAAGAATGGGTGAGTAGTAGATATAGAACAGTTGAAGTAGCAGGGTCTGTTAGTAGGAAAAGGCCAAGGAAAATATTAGAGGAATGGATCAGGATGGACCTGAGGGAAAAAGAGATAAGGCCTGGCCAGAAATAGGTTAATTTGGAAGTCAATTTCTAAAAGCCGTTCAACACATGGCAACATGTAAAACTGAGGTTAAACTGAATATGATGATGATGATGAAAATAGATGAAAGTGCTTGGGTTATCGAATGTTAAACCGAATATTATGATGATGAATAATACTTGTTTTCGAATATGATTTCTTTCTGTATTAAATACTCCAAAAAATGTTCATTTGTTTAACATAGATTTAAAGATATGTTGGTACAGTTTCCATTACTTTATAGAAAGGGAATTCCATGTATATATCTAACCTTGACACTAAAGTTTTTTGCTCTGACTCTTGTCCCCAACTGCCATGTTTTTTATAGTTTCATATCGCTTGTTTTGCTGTTGATATCACTGAACTCTAAGAAACACTTTGCTCTGTCAGATGAATATAGTTCGCTTGAAATATTGTCTAGAGTGTATCAAGTATTATAGAAGGTAATGGCAATGCATATCATCATATCCGCTAGAATGTCCGTTTTACATAGCAGATGATAAGTATAAAATATAAAAACATACAAATATATAGAGAAGAGATTTATCTACCCCCACAAGGTAAGATGTGACACAAGGTCGGGAAAGTGTGATTAGAAAAGCCAGCGCCCAAGAGGTGAGCACTCTGGCCATTTAAAAATTGCCTGGGCGGCCCTGTCGGCATTCCCCGGCAGGGGTGCCTCAGGCAGTAAACAATAAACTTACTCCTCCCCAAAGAGGGGAGGCAAAGCCTGGGAGGGTGGACCTCCTAGAACTGCACAGGACAGACCCATAGACCGGCGTAGATCAAGCCCCGAAGGCCAAGACAATACCAGTCTATGGGGTGCAGTATCCATCGGAACAGATACTACACTTTGATCTCGGCCAAAAGGCCAAGAATACAAATATATAGCGAAAATTAATAGAAAGCAACAAAGATGATCGTTACCTGTAATATGTTTTATATTTACTTATGTTCGTCCTAGTATTTTGGGAATAAAATGTCTTCATTGGAAGTCACAATTATTTGTTTGAATTGTTTTTCAAATAAACCTGATGTCAATATTGCCTGAGTGATTTCACACGCTTATAGCAGCAGTCATAAGATGTGCTCAACATAGTAGCAACTGGGAAAGGAATCTCAGAAAGTGTCTTCAATAATGTAATTATTTGATTTATATTTTATAAGTCTTAAGTAAATCTCTTCCTCATTGTTGTTAAGTTCATAACTTGACACATTCTTTTCAATATTATTTGTTGTGCACGTTGTGTTTAGTTACTTGTTTCTTTTTTTTTTCTTTGTAGATGTCTTCATTGAAAATTCAGCTGAAACACATTCATCAGGTGGTCAAACGACGCTTTCTTCTCCGACAAGTGGTAAATATGTTTTATATGTTTTTATATTTAATATACTGATTTGGCAAAATCCATGCACACACACACACACACATATAATATATAAAATTAAGTTAGTCAGATTCTCGAAGTTTGATAGATAGCCTTGAATCTGACAAATTGATATTTGATTCTGCTTAGCTATCCTAGACATGGAAGAAGTGATAATCAGAATCAAGTGTGTTTTCTTTCCGCAATGGGAAATTTGGAAAGGAGTGGTTTGTGGAGTTCAAGGTCAACCGCTGCGCAAGTAGTTCAGCCTCATCAGTTGTCATGCAAACAACATCATTGTGGTTGGATAGTGGGGGAATTGTTGATTGCTCATTATTCACTACACTATTATAGATTTTTCAGAAATTGCGGCTTTCTAATTTCTGCGACTCAATGTGTTTTCTGTTCATCTCGTTATACCTACCCTGCAGCTGTTACACTCTTACAATGATTTCTAGATGCTATAAATGTCTGTCTATTTGTAGTTGATTTATGGTGGTTGAATCGGCGGAATACTTGCTGCATAAGAGCAATAACAGCTGTGATACAATGAAGGCCGCGAGGATAGGAAGTGACTCATCGACAGAGACAAAAGAAAATGCGGGAATGGTCAGTTTCCATTGTTTAGAAAAGAATACCGGACACAACATTTGGGGGTGACGGTGTTTTGCGACAGTGGGGTAGGTTAGTTTTACGACAGTTTGACGCAGTAAGGTTTATGGCAAAAAGTTAACGAGTTTGGGTTTCGGAGAGAAGTCGGGCAGTTAGGATCGAACCTCCACAGAGAGTGGATTGGACCGGAAAACGATGAGATGAGCTGACGACTTGAGCAACAGCAATGGGGGTCTCGACAGTCTGCGACGGTGTCACCCACACTCATAGTTCCAACTAAATTATACACAACGTATATGTGTTTGTGTTCTTTCTCGAGAGTTGTGTTGCTTTTATTTAACTTGTGGACCAGTGCTGAGCCCTCGACGATTCATTGTAATTACATATATAAAAATTAAATTTATTCCAATAAAACAAAATGAAAGTAAATAAACGAAATTAAATTAATTTATTGCATTATAACGAAATATTTTATTGGAATAAACTTAATTTTTATATATGTAGTTTTTTTTTTAAATTGCATGATTATCTCTCTTGCGAATTATCTGCCCTTGAATTATTTTTAAGAAAAAAGATGGACGCTTACTGAACGAATCGCTGTTATGATACGAAGAATAGAAAAATACTTGTAATTAAAGTTCTAGAGGATAATTTTTTCTACTTTTTTCTACAGTGAGTAAGTAAATAACGCTGAATAAATATATAATGTTTTATAATTAAATTATTTTTTCGTACGGCCGCTCATCAGCACAAGCACCGAATGTGCTATTGAGATGGTCAGCGTGTCTACCTTCATACAACTTGGAATGTGTTAGTCTATTTACCAGTGTAGGCCAACACTCCCTGGAACTTTTCATGATCAAATAGAAACGACTATGTTGATTCCCTACCTCCTTTTTCCAAGTGAGAAAGTGACTTGCTTTTTGAGATCGCCTGTTGTTGGCTACAACATGATTAATGAGTAAGACTCAATTTGGAGTATCATTCTATGCCAATCAATGTTTGACTCGATCGCTATCTAAAAAATTCAAATAACTATAACAATTTAATATATAAATAATAATGTTGTCTATACATCCTAGCTAGTATTAATATATTGTATTGTCTCCTTGTGTCTTTCTTACGTTACACTGTGTGCATATGTATATTTATATGTATATAGCCTTTTTTCTGGTGTTTGGATTGTCTGTAACCCTATAGATATATGTATCCTATTGTATACTATGTAAGTATATTTTTGTGTATATATAAGTATGTCTGTGTATGTATGTATGTATGTATATGTGTGTGTAAGTGTGTATAGATTTGTGTATATAAATATGTATGTATAATAATGTGTCAATATTTGTGCTGTATTTATGTTTGAACTTACGTATATTTTCGTGATTCATTGTATATGTATAAGTTTAAAATGTGCTCTTTTTGTGATGGTTATATAGATTTTGAAAGTCTTTTTCAAATTTAAAATGCTACACTATAATAGTGACGACTTTAAATTGATTTTGATAAGTTTTTGAAATTTTAAAAATAATTTTTTGAAACATGTTAGAATTTCTTTAAGCCTCTGAATTAATTTGCTTTTTAACTTGGACTATTGGAGGTCTGTGTTTTTCTGGGGAGGGTGTATTTTTGGATACTTTTACTTATTACGATAGAATAATTATTCCCTAGTTAAATTTTTATCTTCAGTTGCAGTTAAGTTTGCTACCAGCACGAAAAAGATGTCTACTGTCTTATTGATTATATTGTCTGTATTGCTACTTAATTTATCATTATTATTATTTGTGAATATTGTGTTTGGAAGGTCTATCACGGATCCTGCCTCTACCTAGGGTTCCATAATTATGCAATCTATATTGGATACCTTAACTTAAATAGCTCATTAAGATTATAATTTTAATTTTTAATTACAAGTTTTTAACTTTGTGTCACAATATTAACTAATTCTGTAGATAATTTTACTATATGCTTTATTCTTTAATTAATCTTTCGATTTTCTTTTCTACAACTTCTAGTCTATTAGGAATGGTTTTTAATTTGGATATTTACTTTAACGTTTTTGACCAAGTGCTCTACCACTGATAATTAAACTTTAAAACCTTTTTCTCATTGTAAGATCATATATGTAAGTGATTTTTTTCCTTTTAATAATTTTTATACTTTGTATAATATGATAAATGTGTTGCTGTTTCCTTTGGTGTGCTACTCTATACATGTAATACTGCATCCGTTTCCTTCAACTTTGATCCCCTATATACATCCCTAAGCAATGTTTCAGCCTGGTCTGCTATGATTTGAAAATTACATACATCAATTCTTCTCATTGTTTCTAATTTGCTGTGTAATTGAGGATGTTGGTCTCTATTCCATTGATGCTGTCTATATACTTTCAATTTTGTGTCAATACCCTGTGCTGATGATGAGATCTGATAGTAATAATAAAAATACATGGTCTCAGAAACGATCGTACACAATCTGTTTTGTTGATTTCTTGGAACGCAAATTGATCGTGTAATAGGGTTTACATAAATCTCTATATATAAATTAAATATAAAATTTACTAAAGTAATTAAAAACAACTGAGGTTTGCAGTCTTTGTGCAAATAGTGCTCGATAACAAATCGACAGTGTTTTATAGCAATACAAAAAAGTTAACTTAATTGTGCCCTACTTTAGTTTCATGGTTTAAGGACCCTTGGGGCTGATGTAGACCGTAGATCAGCTAATTTAAAGTCATTCATCTTTTTAATTGAATCCCATTAAAATAGGTGAACACTACCTATGACATGAACTGTTTAATAGTTTTTTTTTTATTATCATGTGGGATTTAAAAAAGAAATATCAACATTTAGGATTGAAGCATTTCAAGGTTTTATGATTTAGTCTAAACTCATAAAATGTCCAAATAATGATGAATAAACAAAGATGAACTATTTTTGCCTGATTTTTTTTTTTAATGTGGAGTTATTTATGCTGTATTGCTTTGGGCTGTTGTAAAAAATAATTAAAAAACCCAAAAGAAAGCATTAAAGAAGTCTTGTTTTTATTCCTAGTTAAACACATTTTTTAACTTCAATTTTTTAAAACAATAATAATAAAACCATTGTATACAGTATTCACATGCACTACAATTCATCAAAAGTGCAGGTGCAGTATGTATAATACTGTACAATTGTCAGGGAAATAAAAGATGAATAGTGGATGAGTGATGATGATGTGCATGTATGTAGCGGCAAATCAAGTATAGTTTGGGCAAATTTCAGGAAACATGTGGGTTTTAAAGGAGTCAGTGTCTCGACAGCCAACAACTGATACACACAGTTTGTTCCATGCATCAGCAATTATGTACGTGAAAAATGTTTCTAAAAGTCATGGTAGCTGTTTTCTAATTTTGTAGGTATATTAGATACTCAAAAAGATACTCAAAATTTTGTAGGTATATTAGATACTCAAAAAGATACTCAAAATTTTGTAGGCATATTAGATACTCAAAAAGATACTCAAAATTTTGTAGGTATATTAGATACTCAAAAAGATACTCAACATTTTGTAGGCATATTAGATACTCAAATAGATACTCAAAATTTTGTAGGCATATTAGATACTCAAAAAGATACTCAAAATATGTAAGTATATTAGATACTCAAAAAGATACTCAAAAATTTGTAGGCATATTAGATACTCAAAAAGATACTCAAAATTTTGTATGCATATTAGATACTCAAAAAGATACTCAAGATTTTGTAGGCATATTAGATACTCAAAAAGATACTCAACATTTTGTAGGCATATATTAGATACTCAAAAAGATACTCAACATTTTGTAGGCATATTAGATACTCAAAAAGATACTCAACATTTTGTAGGCATATTAGACACTCAAAAAGATACTAAAAATTTTGTAGGCATATCTATTGTGTTAGATACGTGGAACTCAAAAAGGTACTCTGCGTTTTTGTTGGTGAAATAGTTAATAATTTTGTGGGTGACTTCTAGCAACTTAGTTTACTAGCTAGATATTGGAGCTTCAATAAATCCAATCCCAGGGAAACAAGTCATTCAGAGCGTGGCAGGTTAGGCAGGTTTCTGATGAAGGGTATTTGCTTGGTTGCATATCTCTGAATGATTTCCAAGCGTTCAATGTCAATCTGAGCAAGATAGGGGATCCACACTGATGATGCAAATTCTTTTCATTTTTAAAAATAAGTTTTTCCAGGGCGAATGATGTTTGAATAATGGCTGGAAATTTCAACCTTCTTCATCTCGGTCATGCAGAAATAAAATTTTTTCTTTGGTTGAAACAGATACCAGTTGTCTGGGGCTAATGTTGATATTTGTATTTATACTACATTTTGGCCAATGCGACTCCATCCCCTTTCCCCGCATCCAAGCGTCAGGTCTCAGAAACATCGACATATACAACTAAATATGAGATAAACATCACTGTACATACATGAACCTCGTAAAGTCTGAAGAAGGCCAGAGAGCACATCAGCCAAAAGATATAAATATTAACATTGATGAGGAAAATCATCCGAAAAAAAAGTTAATAATGAAATAAATTTCTATTTTAATTTATTTTAGGGTTTGGAGATTTTGTGTGCAGAAAGAGCATCGGTACGTCACCTGTATCTCACTCTAAAATCACAATCTGAACGAGATGAACTGTATGACAGCATTGTATCTTATGCAGGTAAGTCGAAACTTTTAGCCTTTTTTGGGTTTGACCTTTTTTCCCTTTATTTTTACGTTTTTATTTAATAAATAATTACTAAATAATAAGTAATAGTGCTTACTGCTACATCTGCACAGTTGAAAAGTTAGAGCTTATTGTAGTTAGCGTAAACATTATTTGTCAATTTGAAAATGTGTGTTTTGTTTACATATGGGAAGACATCTGGTTTAAGTAATGCCAGATACTGTTTTGTGCTAAATCTGTTCCTTTCAGCTGCTATCATACTTGGGATGCTGAATATTTCTGTCCGAATGTTTTGAATTTGAATTCATCTTTCAACCATTTTCTTGATTTCTCTCATGTTTATTGATAGATTGTGACATGGAGGATCAAGAGCAGGAAAATATGATCCTCAAATGGCAAACCGGTCTCATATCCAACTATGATTACCTGCTTTATTTAAATAGGTGAGTTTCACTTTGGAGCATTTTCTATCTTCCATTCACCAAACTTCAGTAACAAACCTGGACCTGTGGAGGTTAATATATCCGGGGTTCGTTATAAAACCAGGGAAATTCTCGGTAGAGAAAATCAATGAATTTGTTTGCTTTTAGAGAAAATTGCTTTACAGAAATGTTGACCAATTATGAAATAGACAGATAGCGGACATTTTGTTTTTATCTATTAATAAGTGAGAAAAGGTTGGGTTTGATTTACTTCATACGCGTTCAAAATTTAAAAATGATTTTAAAGTTTAGTAATAAGTCATTTCTGGCTTGAATTAAAATTTAAAGGCAAATCAAGTATTATGGTTCATTTATGCTTTTAAACAAAAGGAAAAAAATAATTTTCAAAAGCGCCTCTGTCATAATAAAGAACCTTTAGCGTCAATATCTTGCTAATGCTTTTCTTATATAACTGTATAACGATCAATTGGAAAAGGATGTCAGTGAAATTAATGAAAACATTTAATAAAATAATGGATATAATATTAAACTGACCCCCTTTTTTTTTTTTTTTTTAGATTTTTAGACATACATCATAATCGCGTAGACACACCAGTTCTCGTTAGATCACCGAAGTAAGCGACGTTGAGCCTGGTCAGTACCAGATGTGTGATCATTTGGGAATACTAGGCGTTGTATTTAATCTTCCCATGACAGGGATATACATACTGACTAGGGACCGCTTGTGAATTTCATATTCCCTGTAAACTTCCTCCTTCAGAGGAAGCCAGTATAATCCGCTCAGGGCTAATACCACACCAGGTATTACCGTTTTTTTTTTTTTTTTAGATGTGAACATTGCATCTATATAACTGACCGTGTCTGTTGGTTGGTCAGTCCCACTTAACCTTGAAACTTTATGATGTAATTCAGTTTTACAATTTCGGTAACTTAGAAAATGTCGTCGTCGTCGTCGTCGTCGTCGTCGTCAATATCATCATCATCATCATCAATATTATTAATATTATCAATAATATTAATATTAATAATATTATTAATATTATTAATATTAATAATA
Source organism: Sepiola atlantica (assembly GCA_963556195.1). NCBI lineage: Eukaryota > Metazoa > Mollusca > Cephalopoda > Sepiida > Sepiolidae > Sepiola > Sepiola atlantica. The sequence continues at coordinate 118,810,288 of OY744524.1, read as the reverse complement.
TTATCAATATTATCAATATTAATAATATTAATAATATTAAAAACGTAAATGGAGAAATATTAAAAACGTAAATGGAGAAAAAACAACGACAGAGCAACCGAACCCAACAGAAACAAAACAATTCTGGAGCAAGATATGGGAAGAACCAAAAAAGCACAACAAGAATGCCCAATGGTTGAAAAACATGAAAGATGAACTGCAAGAAATCGAAGAAGGAACCGAAACAGAAATCAACAAAGAAACGATCAAGAAAACCCTAAGAAAAATGGCAAACTGGAGAGCACCAGGCCACGATGGAATACATGCATACTGGTTTAAAAAATTCACGACCCTGCATGAAAGAATAGCGCAGAAACTGAGCGGATGTATCCGCAAAACAGACATACCAGAATGGATGACGGAAGGAAGAACAACACTAATACAAAAAGACCCCAAAAAGGGAACGACCCCCAGCAACTACAGACCGATAACATGTCTACCAATAATGTGGAAAATTCTCACAGCACAACTGAGAGAACAAATCTACCAATCCCTGGACAAACGTGGACTGCTCCCCGAGGAACAAAAAGGATGCCGGAAAGGACAAAGAGGTGCACATGATCTACTATACATTGATCAAAAGACTCTGAAGGAGGTGAAGAGCAGACAAAAGAACATAACCATGGCATGGATTGACTACAAGAAAGCCTACGACAGAATCCCCCAAACATGGATAATTGAGTGCTTAAAAATATACAAGATACCAGACAGGATTATTAATCTCATCCAGAAAGCAATGGAAACATGGAGACTAAAACTGATAGCCGGAGGACAATACCTGTCTGAGATAAAAATACAGAGAGGCATTTTTCAAGGAGACTCTCTATCACCACTACTGTTTATAATAGCCATGATGCCACTCAACTACATACTCAGAAAGTGTGATGCCGGATACAGGTTTACGGATACAGAACAAAGAATAAACCACCTGATGTACATGGATGACCTTAAACTGTTTGCAAAAAACAAAACAGAACTGGAAAAGCTGATAAACACAACCAGGATATTCAGCCAGGATATCCAAATGGAGTTTGGAATAGAAAAATGTGCACTGCTAGAGATCAAAAGAGGAAAACTGGAAAAGACAGAAGGTATAGAACTCCCCAACCAAGAGGAGATGAGGGCGCTAGGAGAACAAGATAGTTACAAATACCTGGGAGTTCTGGAAGCAGACACAATCAAATATACAGAAATGAAAGAGAAGATTGGAAAAGAATATCTACGAAGAACAAGGAAACTCTTAGAAACTAAACTATATAGCAGAAACCTAGTAAAAGGGATAAACACATGGGCTGTATCACTAATAAGATACTCTGGACCATTCATAGGCTGGACCAAAGAAGAACTCAGGCACCTTGACCAAAGAACTAGAAAACTAATGACTATGCACAATGCACTGCACCCAAAAGACGACACGGACAGACTCTACGTGAAAAGAAATGAAGGAGGTAGAGGACTGGTAAGTATAGAAGACTGTGTGGAAGACACCAAAAAAGAGCTGGAGAAATATGTAACCCAGAACACGGAAAGACTGATCACCACAGCAAGAGACACCAGCCCAACAAACAACCCCGGAAGCACTGAACCCAGAAACAAAAAGACAAGAAAGGAAAAGTGGGAAGAAAAACAACTACATGGACGCTTTATAAGACTCACAAGCGATGAAGCCAATGAAAACAGCTGGGCATGGCTAAGAAAAGGAAACCTGAACAGAGAAACGGAATCTTTGCTGACGGCCGCACAGAACAATGCGATTAGGACAAACTTTATTAAAGCAAAGATAGATAAAACCCAGGAAAACAGCAAATGCAGATTGTGTCGACAAAGAGACGAAACGATAAATCATATAATAAGTGAATGCAGCAAGCTAGCACAAAGGGAATACAAGAACAGACATGACAGCATGGGGAAAGAAGTACACCGGGAAATGTGCAAACAACTGAATTTCGAATATGCAAGAAAACGGTACAAACACAAACCAAAAAATGTACTAGAAAACGAAAAACACAAAATCATATGGGATATGAATGTACAAACAGACAAACCCATAACAGCAAGGAGACCGGATATGATAATAATCAACAAGAAAGAAAAATCCTGCAAAATCGTGGACTTTGCCGTTCCAGCAGACCACAGAGTGAAGATCAAAGAGACGGAAAAGAGAAGCAAATATACTGAACTTGCCAGAGAATTGAAAGGAATATGGAACATGAAGAAAGTCAGTATAACACCAATAATCATAGGAGCACTAGGAACAGTCCCCAAAAACATGGAGAAAAGACTAGGAGAAATAGGAATCAAAGGGATAACTGAGACCATACAAAGGACAGTAATGATCAAAACAGCTACAATCCTGAGAAATGTCCTCGAATGCGGAAACCAACCCACATAAGCAACGAATGGAGAACAAACACATGGAAGCACAAAACAACAGAACCGGGGAAAATACAACTGCACGAGAGAGGCGCAAGCATAGGCTGACGCCACGAAAATTATGGACAGAGGGTCGAGGAGGGAAAGCGCAAAACCAGACCTCCACTGGAAGAGCGCGGACAGCTCTGGGACCTTGGGAAGGCTTGTTGCCACTCGGGCCCCAGAGGGGACCAATGGCCCTTATCAGCGGGAAATCGTTGGTAGGTGGCTGTTGCGATTACCGCAAGGTCATCAGCGGTGATGAACGAAAAGAGGTGAAGCATACTGGAGGCCTGAGGAGACTTGTTGTCACTCAGACTCCAGGGAATACCACAGGTTGTCGGCAGTGGGTGACCACTGACGATGACCAGTGTGATAACTCCTAGTGAGTAAATAATAATAATAATAATAATAATAACAACAACAACAATAACAACTTTGTTGAATCAGGCCACAATTAATCCTCTAATGAGGGTGGGGCCTGATTGTCTAATCTCGAAATCTAAGTCTTCCTCTCCACTCCTGTCTTTGGCAAGGCTTGATGGAATCCATACCCATGGCCTTCCTATCACGTTTGACTACGTCCTCCCAAGTCAACTTGGGTCTGCCAGTGGTGATGTTCTCTGTTGGTACATTCAACTGTCGGACTTTAGCAATCCAGCCATCGCTACGCTCAATGTGACCCAACCAACACAGTCTGTTCTTTCGCATGATGTCCGCAAGGCTTTTCAAGTCGACCTGTGAGAGCAGGGATTCAAAAGAAACGTACTGTTCAGGCCTCACCAAACAGATCCATCTGACCATTGCCCTGTCATTACGGTGCAGCTTCCTTAGTATGCCAGCAGAGACAGCCCAAGTTTCTGAGCCATACAACAGCACACTTCTGACACATGAGGAGTATACACGCCCTCTCGTAGTTGTTGGCAGGTGTTTGTTTGTCAGGATTGGTTGCAGCTCTCTAAACTTTTTCCAGGCACACTTGCAACGTGTAGCTGCCGCGAGTTCATAGCCTCCACCTGATGACAGCACATCTCCAAGATAACAAAAGTCTGTCACTACTTCCAGCTTGTTGTCACCAGTATCCATCTCCGTCAGTGGTCTGCCATCTATTGGTCTTGCCGTGCCGGTGCAACGAAAGCACTTAAAGTGAGGATCTGCTTTGAGAGAGCCCTTTATGCCACTGCACCTTTTGTGGACCCAACCTGAACAGTGAGTGCAGATGATTGAGTTGCTGCCAGTTCCTTTCAGACATACAGCACATGGGTATTTTCCTGTTTTCTGTAGTAAGCTGAGGTTTGGACCTGCGATCATGATATTAGTTTTACCCATGTTGACTCTGAGACCTTTCTCCTCCATGCTACTCTTCCATTTATCCAGACGTTCCTTGAGTGACTGAAGTGAAGTATCAATGATCGCTAGGTCATCGGCATATAGCAGCTCCCACGGGCAGCCAGTATGGAATTCCAGTGATAGAGCCTCGAGTACAATGATGAATAGAAGGGGACTTAAGACAGATCCCTGATGGACGCCTACTCTAACCTCAAATTCGTCGCTGTAGCTGTTACCGACTCGTACCCGACTACGTACATTGGTGTACATAGACGTTATCACCTGAACCAACCACTCAGTAACACCCAGCTTTCGCAGGGCCCACCAGATGACCCTTCTGGGGACACGGTCAAAAGCTTTCTCCAAATCTACAAATGCCATGTACAGTGGTTTGTTTGCTGCTAGATGTTTCTCCATGACTTGGCGTATGATGAAAATTGCATCTGTGGTGCTCCTACCGGGCATGAAGCCAAATTGCATATCAGCAATCTGTATTTGTTGTCTGATCAGCTGTTCAACAACTCTTTCCAGGACTTTCATGACCTGATCAATGAGCTTGAGTCCACGGTAGTTACCTCTGTTTAATGCATCGCCTTTACCTTTGTACAGACTTACTATTATGCTGTCTTCCCATTCCTTAGGTATGTATCCTTCTCTGATGATGGCTTCAATCAGTTCATGCACCAAACTGGCCCCTAGTTCACCGGTTGGTTTGAGCATCTCGGCAACTATACCAGATGGCCCAGCTGCTTTATCAGCTCCCATTTTACGGATTGCTTCAGTGATCATCTGCTGGGTAATGGGGGTACTAGGACCTTCTATAGGAGGTTCATAAGTCAGCTCATCGGAGTTCCATGGAAATTCAACGTTCAACAAGCGTTCGTAGTGCTGTTTCCATGACTGTTTTTTCGCTTCATCATCCAATGAGAGTTCACCAGAGTCGTTCCTTATAGGTTTTTCACCCAAGACATCTTGATTGTCATGGCACATCTGTTTTGCGAGCTTGTAAATGTGACTTGACTTGAGATTTTTTTTGAGAAAAATCTCTTTATCGGCCTCTGACTTAGCGTGGTGTACAGCAGCTTTAGCAGCACGCTTGGCTCCATTGTATGCTTCCCTACTACCTCCTGTTTTCCATGCTCTGTAGCATCGCCTCTTCTCTCTAACAGCTTGATCAACAATCTCATTCCACCACCAGGTTTTGATGTATGAAAAAGAGAAGAGAAAGGCGTTAAAAGTAAAATTTGATTGTGACGTGTGAAAACCTGATTTTTCAATTAACCTTTTCGCTGGCCTCGTTTTAAAATTATTTCAGTTAAAAAAAATGAAAAAAACAAACAAAAAACTAAATCTGATAAGATTATTTTTTCAGCCTTTTATTCTTCCTTTAAATTGAGTTCATTTTCTGTTACAGAATGGCTGACCGAAGTTATAACGACCTCACACAATATCCTGTGATGCCTTGGGTTATTGCTGATCACAACAGTCAAAAACTTGGTAAATCGAATTTCAATTTCTATGGGGTTTTTTTTTTTTTTTTTACTATTGTGGGCAATAATAAATGAATAAAATATGAAAATTTTAAAAATAAATAAGATTTAAATAATATACATAAAATTTCCATCCTGTATCCTTTTGACCATGAAATAAAACTCCCATCAAGCATACTTGCACTCAAGAAATAAAATTCCTTGGACAAAAACTAAATCTTTTTTAATCATGGCAAGAGGACGAAGCCAGAGTTTTACCCTTGGTTCCTTAGAAAGAGTACAAACTTCTCCACTGACCTCACAACTGAATATTCCATCCCATAACCTGAGTTGAATACATAATTGGAATTAGATTAAAATTTCTGCAGTATATTTTGTAACTTAAAAAGAAAATACAAGATATCTTAGGGAAAATCCAGAAAGGGGGTCCAGCTGTTCAGTGTTTCAAACTATGAATCTAAAATTTGGTCATTGAGGTATTGAAATGTTTTCCTATCACTGAAGACATTAAATAAAACTTGGTCTTTTTAAGAATTATTTTCTGATTATAAAACATTCTTTTCTTCCATTTATAGATTTAACCAAAGAATCAACTTTCCGGGATTTAAGTAAGCCAATTGGAGCTTTAAATTCTGACAGATTATCTAAATTGAGGGTAAGTACTTCAAGTTAGGCTTTCAATTACATTATCATCCTAATTTTCTATGTTTCTATCCATTAAACTTACTAGCATATTTTTGCTTGGCTGCCGCGGCAAAAATGACGCTAGTATGTAGTTTGGGTAGAGCTTTTTATCACTACAATTAATTTAAATAATATATTGCACATGATAAATAACAACATTAATAAAAAGAAAAATTAAGTTTGCATTGTTATCGTCTGTTCACTTTTCTTTCAACTCAATCGTTTTGCGCCAAATCCACATAAGAGTTAACAAAATAATAAATAATAATAGTTTTAGTTTTTCAAAAGTAAAAAGAAAAGTGTACCTAAAATAAAATTAACAATAAAAAAATACAGCGAATACGATTCTAAAACCAGTTATTTACTTGCCCAGTAAAAGGTCCCCCCCCCCCAAGTTATCGTCTGCTCGCTTTTCTTTACACTCAATCGTTTTGCGCCAAATCTACGTCAGAATTTAATAAGTAATATTTTATGTCTTTCAAAGCGGAAAAAAAGGTGTACGTAAATTAAAATCAACAATTAAAAAAAACGAAATACAGCGAACACTATTCTATAATCAGTTATGTAGTTTTCCAGTACAATGTGTTGTTTTTTTTGTTGACAAAAAAAACTAAATTCATTATAATGTGTGTGTGTGTTTTTAAAATAAATTATTATTTTAATTGAACAATTTCATTCAATATTTAAAAAACTAGATACAGCGAACACTAATTTTCAAATTGGAAAAAAGGTGTATCTGAAAATTATCAATAAAAAAAAATCGGTACTCTTTTACTGCAGGACCCGCGATAACTTTTGAAAAAAAAAAGTTTAGCTGAACTAAATTCTTTTTAATGTGTGTGTGTTTATCAATTATTATTTTAATTAAACAATTTGATTCAATAAATTTGTGTTTTAAAACATAATGGCTAATAAGATTAAGATAATAAACAAACTCAGAACGTTTTAATAAAAAAGTAACACGGTTAAATGCCAGCAGTTTGTTTTCATTTGAAATAACGCGCCCGTTTAGAGGGAGGTAATCGTTTTAATGGATTAACGAACACTGTTCAATTAATTTGACGTAACTGATTCATTATAATGTGTGTGTTTTTTTTAAAGTAATTTTTAAATCAATTATTATTTTAATTAAAAAATATAATGGCTAATAAGATTATGAAAATAAACAAACTCAAAACGTTTCAATAAAATAAATCAGTAAAGTATTAACGCGCTCGTTCAGAGGGAGGTACGCTGTTTAATCAGTTGGATGTAGAGGAAATAACTACGTAACTCATTTTATAAATAAATAATAAAAGAAATAATTATAATTTATAAGTAAGATTATTAGCGAGCAAAATAGCGTAAATATATGTCCAAATCTGAGGAGAACAATCATGAGTTTGCGAATACTAATTTATTAGAAGTTCAAAAGCAATTGATTATGTAAATTGGGAAATGCGCATAGTGTTTATGTCGGTTTTTTTTAATAGTATATAATGAAGCTGGCGGACTTAATAAGTAGTCATGGTACTCTGATGGAGTTTCGGCTTCAGACAGACAGATACATCATTAATAGATATCAAAATTCAAATTTATTTAGTGTATGTATATATGTGTATATATATATATATATATATATATATATATATTAGCGATGGGACGATTCCAATATTTTCCCCAGATTCTGTTCTAAATTCCCGATTCCGATTCTTTTAAAATCTCTAAATATTTAGCTAGAGAGTTGTTATTTTTTATTTAATTTTCGGATTACGATAAAAATCCATGTAATATGTATGTATTTTTTTTAGTTCTACTGGTAGTCTAAAATCAATAAATATTTATCATTTTATCATTAGTACCAGCAATGGAAAATTAAGTTTTACACAAAAACAAATAAAAAATAAAAAAAACAATCAAAAGAATTGTTTTTCGCATCGGAAAATAAGCACAATTTTTTCCAATACCCCAAAAGTTTTGATTCCCGATTCTGATTCCGATTAATCGTCCCAACACTAATTTATATATATATATAATAATATTTATAAATAAATATTTATTAATTATTTTAATACCTACAGACATCGATGTTTCATGCTAACGCAATCTTCAGTGTAGGAACTAATTCTCAACGGTCGGTGGGTGCAAACCCCGATCACAAATCACCACTGATTCGTAGTCGAGGGTCTTATCCCATCGGCCATAGCCAATTAGTTAGTAAATAGAGAGGAATTTTAAATGTAAATAGCGAGTTGGCGGCTAGATACCAAGCAGTATAGAGTGATCTACGAACGGCATTTGGATCGTGCATGTAGCTATTTGCACTGCTTGTCATTAAAGTTACTCGAGAGTGCCCGGCCTTTGTTGGAGGGGGCTGATAAATAATAATATTTATAAATAAATATTTATTAATTATTTTAATACCTACAGACATCGATGTTTCATGCTAACGCAATCTTCAGTGTAGGAACTAATTCTCAATGGTCGGTGGGCGCAAACCCTGATCACAAATCGCCACTGATTCGTAGTCGAGGGTCTTATCCCATCGGCCATAGCCAATTAGTTAGTAAATGGAGAGGAATTTTAAATGTAAATAGCGAGTCGGTGGCTACATATATATATAATATCAATAATTAATGATAATTAGAATTCAGTATTTTCTGTGTGTGTGTGTTGATCATTCATAAGTGCCCAAACTAATCAACAGATTTGCAACAAAACTATGAAGAACACTTATGCTACTGAGTGTGTTGTAAGCTGAATTAGGAATGATAAACTAATAATAATGAGCATTTTTTTTCGATTAATAATGTAACATTTTGTGTTAGAATTGACAGCACATTTAGTGACAGCTTTAAAGTTAAAGTTGGAGTACGTCAGGGTTCTATACTGAGTTTGTTGCTTTTCATTTGTTTCTGAGAAGCATTGTCCATTGAGTTCCGTACAAGTTGTCCAGAAGAGATGCTGATGAGTAAGTACTAGCCTGTGAAACAATGGAAGACCTACTTGTTAAGTTAAAGACTTGGAGGAATGTTATGGAAAGTAAAGACCTGAGAGTGAATGTTATCAAGACCAAAGTGATGATCAGTGGTTGTAGTGGTGAAAAGCTCTCTAAAAGAGGAAAGTTCTCCTACTCAGTTTGTGGAAAAGGAGTCAAGTGCAATTCAATTTTTTGTTGTACCTGTAATCATTGACATGCAAGAAGTGCAGTGGAATTACTGGTATGTTGAGAGAGGATAACCAATTTGTGTGCAAGAAGTGTAAGACAGTGGAGATGGATTAAAATTCGGATTTGGAGAAAGTATATCTGAATGGCAAAGCTATCGAGGTTGTCGAAGTCTTGTTATTTTGGTGATACCATTTGAACACAGGGTGGAGCAGGTGCTAGTGTGATTGCAAAAGTTAGGAGTAAGTTCAGGGAACTTCTGCCATTACTAACCAGCAGAGCGTTATCACTGTCAGCTAAGTAAAGAGTCTATCAGGCATGTGTATGTAGTGTGGTCATGTATGGAAGTAAAACCTGGTTGAAGACATTTGTTGCATGTGAAAAAATGATATGAGAATGATGCAATTAAAGGCAGACTTAGTTCTGATGACCTACGAGGAAGATTAAATCTAGAAAGGATAGGGAGATGTGTGCAGAAGAGTCGACTTCTATAGTATGGCCACGTTGAAAGAATGGATGAGAGTTCTTGGGTTAGTAGATGTAGAACAGTTGAGGTAGCAGGTTCAGTTCACAGGGGAAGGCCAAGGAAAACATGGGAGGAAGTGATAAAAATGCACCTGAGAAGTAGAGATAAATAAAGACTTGGTCAGAGATAGGTTAGTTTGGAAGTCAATTTCTTAAAGTTGTCCAACGCATGCCAGCATGTAAAATGGACGTTAAACCGAACATGATGATAATTCTCTATAGAATGAATATTTAGCTAGTAATTTTGTATACTGGTGGCCTTGAAACAAGTCGCTCCCCTTTCAATCAAAAGTGACATACATGGTAAATGTGGGTGGAAGACAAAAAGTTAAGGGGGACGCCTGATCGATTAGCATGCTAGAAGATTTCGTTTAGAAGCAAGATGAACGTCTGAAATGAAGTCAGCAGTAGACTTGTACCTAGGCTCGATAATAAACAATATGTTTTTGGTGCAAATCACTTGTGTTAATTATTGTCAAAAACCAACGATCCAGGGCCCCCCCCCCCAAGAATTACCAATAGACGTGTCTTATCCAGCAGAACAGACAGACAACCAAGAAGTCTTCATCTCTGTAGACTGTCTCGAGTAAATATTGCTATTAAAGAAGAGTGAGACATTACACAATAGTAGAATAAATGCATAAAAACTTTTATCTACTACCAGCTGTGCCTTTTTTTGTTCCAATCAAAGGGAAGTAACTCTGTATAGACGAATACAAAGTTACATTCCTTCTTTTGTGATAGCGGTGATTTGAAAATAATTCTGACCTGAACAAAGTATTTTCTGGAAGGAATTAAATTTTTAGATTTTATTCCTTTCAACAACATGCTTCAACGATCCACAAGAAAAACTGATGAACCAGAATCAAATATTGATTTTGTCGGAAGAAAGCTATCGATGACAAATGATATAGACTGACTTTACTTCATATATTAGATAATGATTCCCCACATACAGCCTGTAAAAAGTAAATTTGGCTGAAGCATGTGAAATTTCAAAACAAAATTCGGTGCTTGTGCTGTTCAGCTGCCGTATTAAAAAATTATTTTTTATAAAAACAATATCATATACTTATTCAGCGTTATATTCTTACTCACTGTACAAAACAGTAGAAAAAATTATCCACTAGAACTTTAATTACAAGTATTTTTCCATTCTGCGTATCATAACAGCGATTCATTCACTAAGCCTCCATCTTCTTTCTTAAGAAGATTTCAAGGGCAGATAATTCGCAATATAATGCTGAATAAGTATATAATATTGTTTTTATAAAAAAATAATTTTTTAATATGGCCGCTGAACAGCACAAGCACCCAAAATTCTTCAACAGACAGAAAAACTTATTAATGATAGCAAAATATGAACCGTTTATAATAAACTAAATGAATAAATATTTATATATATGTATATATATATCTAAATGAATAAATATTTATATATATATATATATATCTAAATGAATAAATGCGAAAGTTTTGTCCATTTCTCGCACGAACGGTAAAGTCAAAACGGCCTATTCCCAATTAATTCAACTTATTTAAAAGACGCACCATCTTTTTATATAACGTTTATATAGATGTGATATCAGATTCGCAAGGTTAACAAAATTGCATATTGGTTTTGTAAAAGTTAATTTTATTAATTAACTATTATTTGGTAAGTGTTTTTTAAGTCTGTGATTTTTAAATTTTAATATAACAAATGTTCTGTTTTGTAATATTGTTTTATTTTCTGGACAAATATTTAGCATTTGTTTTCAAACGTTTTCTAACGTCGTTCAAATGTTTCAAACATCGGTCGCTCTCAAGAAAAAGCGACCGACTCGATTTTTGTTGACAGTGAAAAGACAAATTTGTTTCTTCTGTATTTTTTCTTTAGGTCACATTTAAAAGGTAAATAAATGTTTCGAAATTACCAAAATGTTAACGTTTCGTGTTTGTAAAGTTTATTATTTTAAACTAGCAGTGGAATCCGGTATTGCCCGGGGGAATAGTAATTTATTTTTATCAATAACAATTGATGTCCTACTGTTATCACACTCGAGGTAATTCTTAATGTACAACTAATCGAAATGAACCCCCCCCCCCCAAGTCAAAACCCAAACTCAACCCCCAACAATAAAAATAAGAAAATAAAAATAAATAGGCGAGTTACATCTGACTAAAAAAAGAAATACCCGAGTAAAGTTAAAAAAAAAAAATGTGAGATAAGTTTTACTTTAAAAAATTAACTAATCTCATCTCTCTCTGGCGCTCTCTTTATCTCCCTCTCTCCTTTTCTCTCTCTCTCCTGTTAACAACGCCATATTATTATGTTATTGTTTTTTTTATTATTGTTTGATGCAATAGTTTCGTCGATAGTAAAATAGTAAATGAGATGCTGAGAACAGATACTACACTTTGAATTATTTATTTGCACAAAATATAAAAATTTAAATTAAGAACAAATTAGGCACAAGGCAATCTAAAGTGTGGGAAAAGGAGGGTCGTTGGTCATACTTGGTCAACACTTATAAAAATGTCTTTCTTACGCTTAACTAGAATTGTCTCAGTCACCGCAATACCACGTTTACTCTTGGGGGGTATTTTACTTAAAATATCTTCAAATTGTTGAAAAAACATTTTTGTCATAAATACATTTATTTGAATTAAAATGGGGAGTAGGATCGTGGGGAAAGGACCAAGAAACTATAAAAAAAAGTATGTGTTTATAACTCAGCATTTATAAATGAATGACCCCCCCCCCCCAAAAAAAAAAACAAACAAACAAAAAAAACTGATTTAATCTATTATTCTATTATCTTTTAATGGGGATAGGTTAGTGTAGCATCGGTCCTGTGGTCATAGGACCGTCATCCCAGGAATTACTTCCTCCTTTTTTGATCCTCCCAGGTCTCACATTCTCCTGTGAGAGAGGATTAATGTAGTATCTGTTCTTTTGTCATGAGACCATCTTCCCAGGGACTACCTTCTGTTTTTTTGGGTGGGGCAGGTGGTAGTGTAGTATCTTTTCTGTTGCCATGATACTATATTAACTGGCATTACCTTCTGCTTTTATGGGGAGATCCTCTCAGGTATTACCTCCTCTATTTTGGAAGAGGTAGTGTAGTACCTGTACTGTTTTCATGATACCATCCTACCAGAAATGACCTCCTCCTTTGCGGATTAGTGTAGTATATGCTCGTTAATACCTTTGTGATTCAGTGTATGTAGTTTATTCATCATGATTTCATCCTCCCAGCCTAGCAAAAGTTTGCGACCGGATGGAGCATATATTTGCTCGTACCTAATATAATGATGATTTGGTATGACATGAAAGTGCATTCGGTGGTTAGAGGCTTCACAGAATTACATCATGAATAATGAGTTAAAGCAAATACCATGAATAAATATCATGAAATATTAAGAACTTGAAGCATAAAAACGTTTACCAAAACGACAGGATTTGGTAGTAAATAATTAAAAAAAGGTTAATCTAAACAAACACAATTTACTGAACTGTTTCTGTCTTATCAATCTCCTTTCTTATTTAATATTAATATATATTTTTTTCAATTTACGTCAGTATGTTCTCAGAAACCAAGGGACCCCTACCTGGGGCTGACACTTGATTTTTTTTTTAGATACATAAATATCCGAGTGTTCATTTAAGATTGTCCTTACCTCTGAAAGCTTAAGTTAGTAAAAAACTTTCCTTCTCCCCAATTGACCACTAAACTATTTCATACTTTATTTTTCTTGTGGTCTTTTCTTGGTCTTGCTAGATTCCAGGACAAGAATTCATCTAGTCTGGTGGAGTATCCAGCTTAGTGCTGTTAGTTGAGGTAACATCACCAGGAGAAGGTGCACCATTTCTTCATATGAGCCAGTTCGTAGCCATGCCGAGGGAATCTAATTTGGGCTGGGAATACTATCGTATTTTGAATATTTGGTTAGGGTTTACTAGTAGGGCGAAATATACTCATATCAGGGTCTCAAGGATTGTGTCTAGTAGGCATTCAACCTCTCTTCTTAGTATTTCATTCTGTTATACTAGTAAAACTATATTTTAGTTATCAGGATTTAAAATGAAAATAAAGATTACTTATATTGAAAGGTTTTTCTTGTGTTGAAAGGATATATTTCTTCTCTTCCCAGGAAAGATATGATGAAATGTCAGAACCGAAATTCTTGTATGGATCCCATTATTCAACGCCTTGTTATGTACTCTTTTACCTCTCCAGAGTTGGTAAGTGAAATGTTTTCAATATTCTCATCCAAATTATTTGCCATTTTTATTTAACTTTTTCATTCTTTTCTCTCACCAGAATATTCTACATCTATATGGAACAGCAAAAAACAATAAAATATGGAACAGCAAAAAACAATAAAATATGAAACAGCAAAAAACAATAAAATATGAAACAGCAACAAACAATAAAATATGAAACATCAAAAAAAAATAAATCAAATTTACATGCTGACTTACACCCAACTCACTGATCATTCAACTGTGTACTGCACTTTTTTGAATGATTTGTAATGGTATTCTCTATCTTTAATATTCATTTGCTTCATAAATAACACAAATATGTATTCATTAGCTTCATAAATAAAGCCACAATAACACAAATATGTATTAAAACATTTTGTATCTATTTGATCTGTTTACCATTCTTTCCAAAAGTTTTTAAAATTTAGCTAAATAAGACTTTACGATACATTTTTCTAAAAGTCATATCTTGCATTTTATATGGCTAAAATTAGTTGAAAGCTTAAAAAAAGGAAAGCCGATAAAGGCCAAAACAACTATATATATATATATATATATATATATATATCAGGTTGTATATGAAAAGAAATCAAATAAAGTGCTCAACCATATAAGAGAGCTAATATAATTTATTTAGATACTGTATATTACATAATTCAGCAATGTACCACGGTTTCATCCAAAAGGGCAGATTTAGACATCTTTAGTAAATCTCCGTGCCCAGTGGAATCATCAGCAAGTTGAAACGATTGTAGTCACGCCTGACAGGGAATGGTGTGGCTACAATCATTTCAGCTTGCCGATGATTCCACTGGGCAAGGAGATTTACTAAAGATGTCTAAATCTGCCCTTTTGGATGAAACCGCGGTACATTGCTGAAATATGTAATATACAGTATCTAAATAAATTATATATATATATATATATTAGTGTTAGAGTGAAATAAATTCCAGAAGGAAATCCGAGTATGAGAGCTCAATGTAATAAACGGAGCAAGAATAAAATGAAATAAAATAACACGGAATCACATAATCACCAGTGCAATAATTTATTTCGACGCTGTGGTCTTGTCAAGCATCCAGGTGAGGTGATTACATTTTTGAAAAAAAAAAAAGAAAAAAAAAAGATTTTTTTTTTTAATTTGTAGTAGCAGATTGGTAGCTGGTCCCCAGCTGGCAAGGTCACTAGTACCAGGTTTTACGCACTACCTAGTATTCCCAATGGTCACCCATCTAAGTACTGACTAGGCTTGCCATTGCTTAACTTTGGTGAT
The DNA here is from genome assembly GCA_963556195.1 of Sepiola atlantica. NCBI lineage: Eukaryota > Metazoa > Mollusca > Cephalopoda > Sepiida > Sepiolidae > Sepiola > Sepiola atlantica. The sequence goes on along the minus strand of OY744524.1, from coordinate 118,795,139 downwards.
CTTATGGGCACTGGTGTGTGATTAGAGCTGTGTATGTGTGTGAACACTAGAAAAATATTAATAAAAAAATAAAGGAGTTGCATATTTTTTACAAAAATCAGCTCCAAATAAAATAGAGAATATATATTTTACAGCCAATGAGAAGAGTTAAAAATATCTCCACCAAAAGCATAAAAATAATCGGTTAAGAATATTTGACGATTAGCTGCTATGAGCCGATGTCCACATTATAAAAAGACAGATTATTAACAGTCCAGTATCAACAAACCGTCATCTAAACAGCAATATGATGTATAGCAGTTTAAATAAAATATACACTCTCCACATCAAATAAGCACTACCTGAAATAACTTGTGAGAGAAAATACACACAATGAAATGTTCATACTTATACATCAGCAGGAGCCTGATACTTGCTGAGTTTATTTCAACCAAAATATTTCTGGACTCAACTCTATCATCGTACAAACTTTCAAATCCTCTATACCATCTGATGTTTGTAAATAAAATCCAGATAATTTAATTTATACGAATTACGTTGTTAATTTAACATGCGTTAAATCATATATATATATATATATATATATATATATATATATATATATATATATATATATATATAAGATTAACTTTGCTATTAAATGTTTGCAAATAACCAATGTTTTTACTTTGTTTTTCTCTATTTTCTCTAGCTTTAGAATATTCCTTGTGTCTACATGGAGGACGTTTTGATCAGCCTGACCGAATGTTTAATAGGTAAGATTATATATATAAAAAAAACATATATATATATATATAAACAGTAAATGCTTGATTGTAGGTAGTACAAGAACTAATATAAAGTATTTTATTCAGAATCTGTTGGGTGTACCGGAGTTTCAAATAAATTTAAAAAAACATTTTAAAAAACCCTCTTAAACAAACAATAACAACAGACAGCTCTTTACAAACAAGGAAGATTTATTATGGGGGAACACAAAAAAGTGGGCATGCTTATCTTGAACCGGTGACTTGTGTTGTTTTTTCCTCTTTTTTTCTCGAAGTCTTCACCTGCTGAATGGTGCTGAAGAGTCGGTCTGGCATGGTCAGATCGATGAAACTCTGGTACACCCAGCAGACACTGTAATGTAAAGTTTTAAAATATTTTTGAATTAAATTGACAACTCCAATGATTGAAATTTAACCTGTCTTCACCCAAGATATTCTTTTTACACTGACGATGATTCCAGTCAAATCTTTGACATGAATAAATCAACGTAATAATGAAGTTTGAATTTTTCCTTTATTCTTTATCTTTAAAATTTAGGAAATACTTAAATCTCAGGAAAAGTTGATAAAAACATTACATTTAAATCTTATGTAATCATCTGCAAACAAGCCTTCAAAATTGAAAGGAATTTGGAATTATTTTTATTTTTATTAAAGTTTAAAAAATCTTTGTCTAAAGAATTATAATTTACTTGCAATAAATTGTTTTAATATGGTCACTAATTATGATTAAATAAAACAGTTTTGATAACATTTTACAAATGAATGTACTCTACTAGCTTAACCTACCCGGCATTGCCCGGGAGTCATTTTAGTTTCATTTTTGTTTGATTTTTCTTTTTTTTTTAAACTGTCATTTTTGTTTTTACCAAATTATTTAAAAAAAATATTAATTTGAAAGTTAAAAGTGAAAAGCACGTCAAGTTCTAAAAAGACGTTAGGATAAGTAGAGTTCAGTCTTTTCTGCCTCTACTGTGATTCGACCCCTCGGGGTTAATACTATCAAAATGAGGAAGAAGTAGAAAAGAAAAAAAACTATAAGACAGTCTCGCCTGACAAAGTTGTTTTACAACGAAAGCTTGTAAAAAAAAAAAAATTAAATAAATGATTTTTTCATTTAAATTGCACGATGTGTTGATTTTCAAAAATATTTCACTTATATATATATATTTATTTTTTTCTTTCTAGTATTGCAGAAAGTTGGTATAACTGTCTGCATGGTGCTTCTGATTTCAAAGAATTAATTCCAGAATTTTATGATGGAGATGGAGAATTTCTTCTCAACAGACAGGTACGTTTAACCAATCATTATTCTTTATTATCCAAAAGATTTGACAGAAGTGCTTCCCACAAAAAGATGTTCTGACCGGATTTAATAACTCCATGAGTGAGAACAAGCTAGCGCAAAAGAAAATAGATTTTAGTTATATAAATGCTACATTACCCTCTGCTTGGGTTTATAGTTGATAAAAACAAGATATGCTTTATTGACTATTGAACAGTGTTCAACAAATCATGTAGAAAGGAACTTGCATTCTTAGCTTAAATTAGACGGCTTATATTATTTCTCACTAAAGGGCCCGGCCAAAAGGGGGCTATAAATAATAATTTAATTATTATCCACATATGTATACGTTTCATCCTTACGGAATCTTCAATGTGGAGATAACTGTTCAAACTAGTCGCATAATTCAAACCCCGGAACACGAGTCCCCTTTAACTCAATTCCAACTGTTAAACGATGAATACACAGAAAATTGCATTGCTATTTTTGGGAGTAGTTTTTACATTATGTGAAATCAAATGGACACTCACTCGTGATCAAGTATATTTCTTTTCCACAACATTTTTGGTGATCCCTGGAACATGCAACCTTCTGACAACTTGATCGATCATCATTGTTTTTTTCTAAACTTGTAAGCAAACAGTAAACTTTCCGGGACCGTTAAAGCTTAATTTTGCTTTAATTTTTTCTTAAAAAGTTTGATTTAACGAAAATTGATTTCATTTTTTGGGAATACCAGTCATAAAAAAAAATTCCCAATGACCAAACTACACACATATATCCATTCTAGTACAAAATGCTCCAAATTATTTACCAGCTAAGTCATCGATCGAATTATTGTATAAAAAAACATTAAAAAATCTCACCAGTTTAAAAAGAATATGGAGGCATTCTTGCGCCACAAAACTACTCTCTGACCGAACTTTCATTGATTATCAACCGGACTACTTTTTTTCTGCTACACATTTTACCTTCATAGAACAAAAAATAAATACGCTGTTACCTTTGCTATTACAAAGCAACTGAAAATGATTCGAATCAACATTGTCAACAAGATAATTTTAAAAGAAAACTCGTCACTTAGACCCCCAGCCATGAGATGCATCAACTGAACGACTTCAAATTCTGAAAGAAACAATTCAAATTTTAAGATATTGTCTGCAGCAATTCTAAGAATATAAATCTGAATTTGGTTAACTTTCTATACTTCACATTTTGCCATTGACAATGCGCAAATTTAGATTTACACACACTCACTCTCTCTCTCTCTCTGACAGATGTATATTTAAAAAAGAAAAACTCTTCTTTTATTTTGATAAACTTTTTTCGATTTTCAAGTACAAATCGATCCAGATGAGGATATTGTAGCAGTAGCAACAGCAACAACAACAACACAGAAAAGCGGTTTCGAAATTGGTAGTAGTTACTATCACAACGGCAGCAGCAGCCGCAGAATAACAATGTCTAAAATATTCGCTGTACTTAAATGCTTAGTACTGATTTGAGCAAATACTCCATTTCGATTGGTTTTCTATATCTGGATTTAACCAATCAGAAACAGTCTATCTTGGAGCCATGCACCTGTTTTCAGTTAAGGATTGTGTTTGCACTTTCTGATCAGTTGGCTGGCGAGGAGGCCAAATTACTGTACAAACCTGCATCACTCAGAACAATGACCAAACTTTCTTGGCAAACAAACAGAACACATCTTTAGCTTTTGGCTATTGGTGTCAGCACGTGTACTTACTTTCCTAAGATTTTGACACATACTTACTTCCAAACAATAACAACATGAACTCTGCCAGTCTTACAAACTAACTTGTATTCCTATCTATGTATGTACGGACTTTTGAATAACATTCTTCTATTATGGACTCTTAATACAATTTTCCTTGTCATGGACTTATAATAAAATTTTCTTTGTCTTGACGCAAGGACGTTACATCTCTGTCAGGACATATGAACATTCAACGTCTTAATTACTAAAACATGTCTTTTAATTGTTGAACGAAGATGATCAGTATAGTATATTATGTATGGATTTAGTCTTTGTACTTCATTTGTCACCAGTTTACTTATAACTAAATACCTTTCCACTACAAATATTTTTTTTTTTAAACAAAATTTATTACCAACAATATAATTATTGTAAACAATATAAATGGTTTCTTATGAAATTCATAAAAACGAAACAAAAATATACATTAAAGATTATTGTTAAGTTCATCTTTTTTAATTAATTTTTTTCTAAACCTATTTTAAAGTTTTCTGACATATCTTATAGATACATAAGATACATATCTTATAGATACATAAGAACAAAAAAAACTTAATTAAAAAAAAAAATATATTAATGTTACAGAGAAACTCCAGGATTTAGTATATACACATATTATAATTCAGCAAAAGTCTGTCGATTTGATTTCACATAATGTAAAAACTACTCCCAAAAATAGCACTGCAATTTTTTGTGTATTCGTCGTTTAACAGTTGGAATTGAGTTAAAGAGGACTTGTGTTCCGGGGTTCAAATCATACGACTAGTTTGAACAGTTATCTCCACACTGAAGATTCCGCAAGGATGAAACATATACGTATGTGGATAATAATTAAATATTCATTAAATAATTATTTATAGCCCCCTTTTGGCCGGGCCCTTTAGTGAGAAATATGAGCCGTCTAATCTAAGCTAAGAATGCAAGTTCCTTTCTACATGATTTGTTGAACACTGTTAAGATAGCTGACTATGTTTGTCCACCTGATTTGACATAAATAGGGTTTATTTCTTTACTCGCCATGTAACGTTTGGAATTGGCCTCATTTGTTAGAGCACTTGGAATTGAGTTAAAGGTGACTCGTGTTCTAGAGTTTGAATCGTGCGACCGGTTTGAACAGTTATCTCCACACTTTAGATTTTGCAAGGATGAAATGTATACGTATGTGAATAATAATTGAATATTTATTATTAAATATATATATATATATATATTCGACTCTCAAGAGTGATTTGGGCATATTAGTTTTGAAAACCGATCTGTTAAATAGATTTTTAACTAGAGTTAAGTGGTGACAGGTCAAAATTTTCTAAGAAAAATCATTTAAACTATCTATAAGGAAATAAAAATGTTCTTGCTAGAATCTCAATATATTAAATTTCAACAGAACAGATTTTGGTTATATAGCAAATGAGTGAATGTGCCACATCCACTTTGATTATTATAGATAATCTGACTGTAGACAAGAAAACAAAATGCTAAAAATATTGTCAAACAATTGATAACGGACATCTCTGTAGACAAGCAGATAAATGTTATTTTTACCAATTTATCAGATTGTTAATTTTCTTTCTTCAGGATTTTGCTTACTGTCAAAATTTTCTGTTTCAGAATATAAATTTTGGTGTCCGGCAAAATGGCCGACCAGTTGGGGATGTTGAGCTTCCTCCATGGGCAAAAGGTAGATGTAATTTATTTTATGTACATTCATAAAATTTTTTTTTTTTCTTTCTTTTATGTTTCCTTTTTACATTTTCTTTATTCTTGTTACATTTTCTTTTCCTTTTTTTTTTCTTTTAGTAGTTATATTTGCACCTGAATGCATATTTTAGTCCTGTTCTTGATTTTACAAGCTAAACACCTCAAACAAACCAAAGTTAAATCACAAATGATAATTGTGGAATACTATCCTAGTTACAATACCAAATCAGAATATTATTGAATAATTTTGCAAATGGTGACCCCGTCTTCCTTCTAATGAGTGGAACAAATGAATGGATGAATACGGACAACGTTAAATATTAATATTAATTTATTAAATTCTGCAAACCATCATCTCCAACTGTGTTAGTTGTCAGCGTCATTAATTCCTGGGGGGTTCGGAATTAATTACAACCCGGAAGTAATTACAACTCGAAATTAATTACAACTTGGACTTAATTTATTAATTTTATTTGTTATTCAACTAATAAATCTCATTTTATTTCTTTCATTTGCAAAATTATATTGTACGAATTAAAAAAAAAAGTTTTATTTCATTTTATCATCAAGAATTTATAAAGTCGTATATTAATCATATTTTTTAAAGAAATTTGTAGTATATTTTATCATTTAAGAAAATTCGTAAAGTATATTTATCATATTTTTTAAAGAAATTTGTAAAGTATATTTAGATTTGTAATTAATTCCGTCACCCATTCCTAGTATCTTTGATTTGATCATTTCCTTATCTGGGCAGCCCTAGCAACAAATACTCACACAGGCCACCACTGCCACTCATCAACTGCCTTAAGTTAAATACTATCTCAAAATGTCCCTCTGCCTTCTCATGATTTTGCTTGACTAATAAGATCCTTTGCTATCTCTTAGCCACTTTTCACTATTTAATTATAATAATATCATCATAAATAATATTCATCGTTTATTTCTTTCTGATCCCAAATTTCCTTTTAGTTTACTTGGACCTGTAAAAAGATAGCGATATTAACCAAGCTTCGAGGTCAACAATAATTGTGTGGCAAAATGTCTGACTACAGAATTACAGAAGTTTTACAAATAAAAGGAGCAAGAAAAGTACACATGAATCCTCAATTTTAGCATCAGCACAATTGGTCTAATGGATAACGTCGCAGACAATATCAAATTAAAATCCCATAAAATCTATTTTGGTCATTTATACACTAATACTGTCGGAAAAGGCATGAACTTGCATACCTCCCAGCTGTTGGTAAAATAGCACTTTATGCCCTTGTGTAACTGTATATATAATAGGTATTGTTTCTTCATTAAAAGAGTCAAAAATGGTTGATTTGCCATAAATTGTGTAAGTTGACTGCAAAATAACCAGTCCAAATGTAATGCATCATCTTTTGCAAAATAAGTATAAACTTGGGATCAAGTGTATTTCAGCACTCCAATTGTGATAGCAGCTGAAAGGAATGGGTTTAGCATGAGACCATATCTGACATGACTCAAAGGTCAACACCTTGTTTGTAGAATAATATTCTTGCCATTAAAAAGATCCAAAACAATGTGAATTTAATTCTTATAAAATATATATATTTATTTAAAAATAAATATGCTGTTCAAAGCATAACTATTTTCAGACAAAATTATTAAAACAAGAAATGCAGAGAAATGTCTCAGAATAATAGATATTTTCCATTAAGAAAAGGTTTTTGAAGTTAATCTTAAGAAAAAAAAATTTTAGAAATGGAGAGGCGAATAATAATTATTAAAATGCCCTTTTTTGAAACCAATATGCAAGTATCAGGTAGTTTCAGCAGATGTCCTGCTGGCTTGGTAGGCAGAGAGCATGCTCAAGTCATTTCCACGAATAATGGCGATGGAGAGCTGTTCAGAAAGTCAAGTCAATTCACGAAATTAATCTTAAGAAAAAAAAAAAAACTAATGTAAGAATTGAGTACTTTTAAAAGGTTACCACTAAAAATATATTTATCTGATAACGTAAAATGGAAGGTATCATTTTTATTTACTGATTTAATTTGCATATTCTTTTGTCTTTCAATTCATACACTTTGATGGTTATTTACTCTAAAGAAAGAAGCCATTTTTGAGTAAAACTATTTGTATAATGTACATTCAATCCCAAAACGAATGATACATTGTTGGTAAATTAATTTGCATATCCAATATTATTGAGATTAGATGAAAAACCAGTAATTTTTGTTCTTTCAAAATTTTCAGGTTAGAAAAATTACAAATATTGTAAAAAGTAAAGATACATCTTTTTTTTTTTTTTATAGAAAAAAATGTTATTCTGTGAGCAAGTCAATAAGAAAATCTTTGGGAAGTTATAGCTTTTGAGTGACATTGGATACAGTGTATGGCTAAACTCGTTACTTTCAACTGCTGTTGGCTGGGGCTGTAGAATTCGCCAACTGCACCTCTGCAGAGGGGTAAGACACCCCCAATGGGGCCACCTGTTTGCCGTGGGTGGCGACCCATGATGTCTGAGGACGGGATCCTGGTGGCTAAGCAGCCTAATGACTATAGAACAAAAGGCCATTGACTGCAACACTCCACTTTGGCCCTTACCGGACTAGACGGACGGTCGGAGAGGCTCGATCCGACCAATCAGCTGGTTACAACAAGCCCTAACACAAAAAAAAAACAAACAAAAAAAACTTGTGTCTAAATAAAACTGCCAATATAAAACTTTTATATAAATGGCCTTACCAAAAAGTAAAATAAACAAAATAATAAACTAAATATATGAGTGCTAGAAGGCGGTAGCTCAGTCGCCCTTTAAAATAGAACAAATCTTCTCAAAAAAATTAAACCTAAAACAATTTTAAAACTTTCAAATGGAACAATATTAATCGAAGTTAAAAAAACTCAAGTTGAAGAAATATTAAAGTGGGAAAATTTCGTTGATATAAAAATCAAGGCTTATCTCCACCAATCTCTAAACTACTTAAAATGGGGTTGTTAAAAGCTCCGAACTCTCATTATGCACAATGGACGAAATAAAGACTAATCTAAAAAAACAATGTAATGGATGTTAAAAGAAAAAGTTTTAAAAAAAATGGAGAAACCATAAATACAAATACGACATACATATTAAATTTTAATATATCAAAACCACCAAGTGAAATTGAAGTAGGATATATGAAAATAAAAGTTGAAGCCTACATACCAAACCCACTCAGGTGTTTTAACTGCCAAAAGTTTGGTCACCATCAAGACAAATGCAATAGACCTCCAATATGCGGAAGATGCAGTGAAAACAACATAAAGCATATAGACTGCAAAAAGGAGACAAACTGCTCTAGCTGCAAAGAAAATCACCCCACAAACTCCAGAGAATTTGAAGTCTGAAAAAAAGAAAAAGATATGTCTAGGTTGAAATATACCAAGAACATCCCTTTCCTGGAAGCGAGGAAAATAATTTAAACAATAAAATATGCGGAAATAACCAAAAGAAACATACCAAATACAAACCAACAAAGACGCCAAATATACAACCAAACTGAAATATTACTCGATGTAATTACGTAACTTATAAATGAGATGAGAACATTAATACAAAAAATTAAAACAGTCACAGAAAACCAACAAGTTCTCAAAGAAAACTTAAATACCAAATAAACACCCAACCAAAAAACACAAACAAAACCAAACAAGGAGAACTCGAAGCCCTCCCCTCATGAAACTCCTTGTAAGGAAACCGAAAAAAAAAAAACCCAAGCAAGGGACAGGGTTACAGAAAATCAAAATCAACCACAAAATAAAAAAAATACTCAAACGAAAACAGATTTGAGACCCTGGAAACAGAGGAAGAGATCTTACATATAAATAAAATTCAAACGAAAAAGAAATCTGACTCTAAAACAACACCCACAAAAAATTCAAAACATGGCTGCCCAGAAGAACAACACAAATATTCCGCAATGGAACTGCCGAGGAATTAAGGCAAACTATGAAGAAATCAAACATCTTATTATGAATAATAACTTAATAACTTACAAGAAACGTATCTAAAGGAATCTGATAATATATATTTTTAAGGGATACAATATATATAACAAAATCAATAGGTCAATGGCAGATAATAGACCTATAGAAGGCTCGTCGATCCTGATAAAAAATCAATACCTCATGAGATACTTCAACTAAACACCCACCTACAGGCAATCGCAGTAAAAGCTACACTTCACTGCACATTAACAATATGTTCAATATACATTCCACCAAAATATAAACTTGAGAAAGACGATTTAAATAATTTGATAAACCAGTTTAGACACCCTTCCTTTTAGTGGAAGACTTCAATGTCCATAGTGAAATCTGGGGATGTCCCGATTCGAACATAAATGGCAAAATCATAGAAACAATACTTGAAACAAGAGATATATGTTTGCTAAACAACAAAAGCTATACTTAGATACATCCAGGAACAGGTTCAATGTCAGCCATCGACCTATCAATCTGCTCTCCCACCATCTTAATGGAGTTTATTTGGAGAACCCATGATGACCAATGCGGAAGTGATCACACACCTATATTCATAGATACAAATAAACCAATAACAAAGGACAAAATACCCCAATGGAAAATACACAAAGCCAACTGGCCCAAATTTAAAGACCTCTGTACATTCCTAATTAAAAAAGAAATTCTCAAAGAACCAAACCTATCACAAGACTGACAAATATTCTAATACAGATAGCAACAGAAACAATCCCTAAATTCTCAACAATCTCACATACCAAACAAAAACCTTGGCTCAATACAGAATGTAAAGAAGCCATCAAAAAAAAGAAAAAGCATGTTTGAAACAAACTCTACCACAAGCAATTTACAAAAATATCAGCAAACCCGCGCGAACGCACGGCGCATTATTAAAAAAAGCAAATGAGAAGCCTAGAAACAACATATTTCCCAGATAAACACAAACACACCAATAAAGAAAGTATGGGACATGACTGGGAAAATGATTACATCCAAATTTCACTTAAAAAAAAACAAATGGGGAAAAATGTACAGAAAGGGAAGATATTGCCAACCTCTTGACAGAAAAATTTGAAAAAACTCGAGCAAACAGTGCAATCCTACATTTCAAAAACTTAGGAAGAATGCTGAAAGGCAAAAACTAAACTTCACATCGGACAATACAGAAAATTACAACCTCCCATTTACTATTACTGAACTGAAAGACTCTCTCAAAAAATCCAATGATACAGCAACAGGACCAGACGATCTACACTATCAATTTCTGAAACAATTACCAGCAACATTTCTAAAAATATTACTAGAGATTTTCAATCAGATTTGGTACACAGGCAGCTATCCGGAAACATGGCGGAAAGTCATAATCATACGAATATCGAAATCAGGAAAACACCCATCAAACCCAACAAACTACTGACTTATTTTTCTAACTAGCTGTTTGTGTAAGAGAATGAAGAGAATGGTGAATGAGAAATTGAAGTGGTATATAGAGAGATATCAGTGCATATCCAAATACCAAAGTGGTTTTATACAAAACCGAAGTACCATCGACTAACTAGTACGACTTGAAACCTTTATCAGAGATGGCTTTGTACAGAGTCATCATGTTATCACAGTTTTTTTGACATCGAGAAGGCATATGACACTACATGGAAGTATGGAATTATGAAAGACATATACAACATAGGTCTAAAGGGTAGACTAACCACATTTATACAAAACTTTCTCTCAAATCGTATTTTCAGAGTTAGAAATGGATCAACGATGTCAAAACTACACAAACAAGAGACGGGAGTACCCCAGGGCAGTATTTTATCAGTGACACTTTTTATAATAAAAATAGTGTCATCCAGGAGGTTAATTCTGAATTTGAGAAAGCCCTATTTGTGGATGACTTCTCTATTTCCTGGTCATCCCCACACGTGTCAATAGTAGAAAGAAAGATGCAAAACTGCATTAATAAAATTGAAAAATGGGCAAACAGAAATGGATTCAGATTTTCTAAAAACAAAATAGTATGCATACATTTCTGTAACAAAAGAACTCTACATCCTGACCCACAACTCAAAATAAATAATACCAACATACCAATTGTTCAACAAACGAAATATTTAGGGCTTATTCTTGATAGCAAACTGAATTTCAAGGACCGCATAGAATATTTAAGACAAAAATGTATTAAAAGCTTAAATCTCTTGACAATCATAAAAAAATTGACTGGGGAGCTGATCGTAAAATGAAGCTACTCATTTATAGAGCATTGATCAGATCAAAATTAGATTATGTCAGTATAATTTATAGTTCAGCCCGTGAGTCATACCTTTTGACTACAACTCATACAAAATCAAGAACTAAGATTATGTCTGAAGCTTTTCGTACCTCTCCTATGCAAAGTCTCCATGTAGAAGCCAATGAACTCCCATTACATCTAAGATGGGAAAAGCTTTCACTCCAGTATCTGCTAAAAATCCAAAATGACCCTGATAACTCAACATATAAAAAATATTCACATCACGATACAACCACTTTTACACCAGTAAACCCTCAATCATACGCCCTCTAGGAATACGCATTAAAGAAGCCAGCTCCCAAATTAACAATGACTCTGACAACATATCTCAATGGACAACCTCAAATATACCACCATGGATGCTAACCAAACTGAAAATAGATCTCACATTGAGACAGGAAAATAAAAAAGAACTAACCCCTGAAAAAGAATACCAATATAGATTTGGAGTACTTACTGCTGAAATGCAAGCAATAAACATGGTGATTGATCTTGTAAGGGAATTACCAGAAAAACAGCTCATAATATTTACACACTCCTTATCTTCCCTCATTGCCCTAGAAGAAAGAAGATCGTACCACCTTTCACATCTCCAACATACTGGAAAAACATAACTTAGTGAAAACGCAAAAGGAAGTAATCTTGGCATGGATACCAAGCCATGTTGGTATTAAAGGCAATGAAAAGGCAGTCAAAGGACACATAAAATCAAAATGGCAAGCAATATGGAACACCTTTCCTCAAAACAAGTTGTATGAACATCAACCTATAGTCTGAACAGAAAACAAAAATATGACCACCAATCAAAAGGGAAGACACAGTATTAACTCGTATATGTATTGGACACACAAGACTGACCCACATACACCTACTTGGAGGAGAAGATGAGCCTCTGTGTAACCATTGTAATGAAGGACAAACAATAAAACACATACTAATCAAATGCAAAAAATATGCACATATACGCAGCAAATATTACAAAGCAACAAATATAAAAACATTATTTGAAAATATAGCTCCGTCTCAAATAGTACGATTTCTTAAAGAAACCAACTTGTACAAAAATATTTTAAAAAATCAAAAAATCCAGTATTAACAAAATAACATCAGACAAAGAAAAATACCAATTAACTTGAATAGGAAAGGTAATTATCTTGTCAACAAGCAGACAATTTGAAAAATTCTCTTAAAACAAATGACCCAAATAATACCTTCCTTCCCAACCCCCCAAAAGCATACCAAAATCTGAAAATCAAACAAAACAAATAAGTCAAATCCTACATGCTAAAAACAAAAAACAACTCCCCAAAGAAACATTGCAAAAACTATGTGAATCCGAGAAAAAAAAGTTTGACCTGAGATGACCTTATAATGGTTGAAAGGTCGTTAAACACCAACAAACAAACAAACAATTCAACTGCTAGCATAATTTCTCATTTTTGCAAATTTCACTTTGCTTTATGTGTAGACGATTTTTAAAGTTTGATACTGAAGTTTTTTTTTGTGTGTGTTTTTGTGAATGTTAACTCCAGTTTCTGTCATCAGATATGGTGTTCACTGAGAAATGGTCTGGTTTGATTTTTGTATGATAGGCTTAGATCTTAAATTATGCCGATTGATTTTGAATCTGTCCGATTGATGGTGGACGAGACAATACAGTCAAAGGACTTGGGTGTTGTGGTTGATTCATCCTTTACTCCCACTGCCCAATCCATTCAGATGGCAAATAAGGCCCAGTGTTCTTTTTTTTCATCTACTGCTCATTTGCTACCATGATAGCCAACATCTTCCTACCGCTATACATATCTGGTGCAACCCATTTTGGAATATGGCATCCAAGTTTCATCCTCTTATTCTGTTTGTAATATCCAGCACCTGGAGCGGGTTCAGAAACTTGCGACACGGATGGTCCGTGAAGTCCACATGAAGTCCTATGAACAACAATTTGAGGCCCGTAACCTGTATTTATTGGAGCATAGGTGGCTGCGTGGAGACTTCATCCTCACCTTTAACCTCATGCGTGGCAACTACAATGTACCTCATGACCTCTTCTTCACACCAACTCCACAGAGAGGGCTTCATGGAAACTCAGAGAAGCTGTACCTGAGACGATTTCAGCTAAATCGTCAAAAGGTGTCTTTTTGCGATTCGGGTTGCTGCACCGTGGTCAGCCTACAGATAACGAAACGATTCAAGGTAACGCTGGATGCATCATGGCTGCTGATCTTTGGATAATTACCTCTCACTTCAGCAGTGGAGGATGTGTGGGGGCGCATTTTTGGCGTATAACATCAACCAGAATTTGGATATACCTTTTGAGAGATTTTTCACCCCAGCACCAAGTCGTGGTCTCCACTGGAAAAGGATGTACCATAGTCGCTTGCATCTCATTAGAAGAACGGTAGCATTCTCTGTCCATGATTCTGCTTCGTGGAACAGGCTACCAGAAATAGTGAAGATGACTATCATAGCCAGTATTAAATTTGTCTTAAACAAAACATCCAAATGGTATATAGATGTAAACATCTTATAACTGTCCTTTTACATGGCTTATTGCACTTTTCTATTTTTTGCCAATAAATTGGATTTGATTTATATTTACTCAACGCAATTTGCCACATGTCCGCGACAGTGTAACATGATTGAATTAGTCAAATTAGTAATCTAATGAATCAATTTGATAAATCTCATGTTAAGCCAAATTCTTTAAAAAATGTTCACTCTTAATTGATTTCCTTGCTATGACATTTGGTGGGGAGAGGGGGAACGTGGAGTTATCTTCCTTTGTTGCCATTACTCTTAGCCCCTTGTTTTCATAAGCTCCTAGGACAGACTTGCACTCCAAATCTAAAATGGAAGACTTATATCCAATCTTTTGCTAAAATCGCTGGAAAAATTGTGGGATCATTCTACCGCTCCAGAAAGTACCTGACTTCTGATACGATTCTCTAGCTATATGCGAGTCAAATACGTCCTAAAATGAAGTATTGCTGTCACATCTAGGGAGGTGCTGCTCAAGGCACTCTTTCTCTAGTTTCTCATTGTAATACATTCACAGAAACAATTCGTCATGCTACCACAACTGGAAAGAACTTTCCTTCCTTCCTCTGAATGCCTAACATAAAACATAATTTTAATGAACAGTTTCTTTCCTAGAACTTCTCATCTGTGTAACACGTGCCACAAGATTACTTTCCTGAGGGCTACAATGTAGTCATCTTCAAATTTAAGGTTAATGGAGTAGCTCTTAGCCTTGATCAGTGGTGACTCATCAGTAAAAAAAAAAAAAATGGTCCACTCTGACCTGGAGTGATAGTACATATTTTATTTTCTATGAACTTTCTACAATCTTTATTTAAAATTTTTTTATGGAAATCGCTCCAGACAAGGCATGAAACCACTTGATGTAAGGAGCTAACAAGAACGAAATATGATTATCGCAAAGACAGGAGATGCTTATAGGCCTTAGTCATGAAAAGACCAAGGCTATAAGTAGGAGGAAAAGTCAGCAGGAAGAGAGTTCCACTAGCCTGCGGTTCTTGGAAAGAAGCTACTGGAATAGGAAGCTGTATTATAATGAGGTATCAAAACAGCGAATTGAGGGAGACCACTAGACCAATGAGTCAAACATGCTGGAACAAAGGAAGTGGGGAATAGATCACACAATTCTGAAGAACACATGCCATAATAGTATTTATAGAAAAGACTGAGACTAGCAACATCACATCTGTGAGAGAGAAGGTGCAGAGAAGAAGAAAGGGTGGGGCCAATCAAATTGCAGATATGTTTCTGCACCTTATCAAGAACCCTCAAATGGGACAGAGATTCACCAGCTCAAGTATGGCAACATGGTCTGATAGTAGATTTGTAGAGATAGAGAATAGCCTCAGGTGTAAGAAAGTGTTTGGAGCGATAGAGAGAACCGACTTTAGATCCACTGCTCTTTCTGCTTCTTATAATGTATGAACTCCAAGAAAGACTAGGTGAGAGAGAAAGACCAAGAAGTTTGAGAGTTGATTTCTCCTCGGGAGCAGAGCCATCCATGAGAATCTCAGGAAGAAAAGGGACACACCTACGATTGAAATTATTATGCTCGGATTGCATCGTTTTGTGCTTTTCTTACATCAAGAGAACAATTTTTAAATAAGGTTTTCTTAATTTCTTTTTGCTTTTCTTGAGGTAAAATAATATATTGCAGAATATAATTTTATTATCCATAAAACAAAAATACATGTGTATTTATATATTTTGTATAATATATTACATTTTATATATGGCAGAATGAAAAATATTCTACTTGGTACAAAGCTCAAATTTGGCATTAGATGACCCGAAACTGGTTGATATGCCATAAAACGAAGCAAACTTTTTTATCATATTCATTATTCTTTTCTATCTTTTTTTTTTCCCTCGACCATTTTCTTTCATATTTGCTTTTTCCCTTTGCTTTCCTTTTTCTTTTTTTCTTAGCAAATTGTATACTTTCATTTTTATTTACTTTGTTCAATTATTTTTTATAAGTAACTGTATTGCCTGGTTGCGCATTTGCAATTTTTTTTTTTTTTTTCAAAGTATATTTTTGTTCTAATCAAAATGAACTGACTCTCTATGAATGAATACAGATTTACGTCCCATCTTTTAAGATGGTAGCCATTTGAAAAAACATGATGCTGACAAAGTATTTTCTGGAAGGAATTAATCAGATTACATTTTATTCTTCTTACAAACATGCTGCAACTATCTACAAGAAAAACTGACAAACCAGGATCAATATTGACTTTTTAGAAAAAAGCTATTGCTGACAAAGAATGATAAAGAGACTGACTTTGCTTTGTACAGAGACTGACTTTATATATTAGATAAGATTTGCATACATTTTATTAATATTTTTAAAATAATTGTAGATCCAAAGGATTTTATTCAGAAGATGGCTGCTGCATTAGAATGTGATTGGGTTTCCCGTCATTTGCATCACTGGATTGATCTGATATTTGGTTATAAACAAACGGGCTATGAAGCAGAAGCTGCTGATAATGGTAATTTCGTTTTTCGTTTTTTTTTTTCAATATGCATATATATATTTTTTTATTTTTTATTAACCTCATCTTTGAACATTTTTTCTTGCAGTTGAGCTATCTTTACATTCTTCATGCTGCTGCTATCAAATCACATCTGATCCATTGTTTAACCATTATTTAAAAAATCTGATGCATTTTATAGCAAGGATAAAGATCCATAGTTTAGTCATTAAAACAAAATTGATCGATTCTTTAACCATTCATATTACTAAGGAATTGTCACTCTGAGTTCAGATCTATTTTAAATATTACATTCATGCATGAACTAATACTACTTGGAAAAGGTATAACTCCCAACTTATAATTAAGCCATGGATAAAATGGCATTTTGTTTTCATTTATTTTGCATGTATACACACACTCTAGCAAAACATCCCCCTTACATCCTCCTGTAACTTTTAAATACTAGAAACTAGTGGTTGAAGGTTAATCGTACCAAGGAAACAAAAGGCTTGATCACTGCTTCATGTTACTAAACATTAGGGTTTGGGTACTAATTTTGAAACTAGCAGTAACTGAAAACTGTACTAGGTGCAAATATACTGATTGCGTATCCCCGTCTCAACCAAGGTAATTGGAATCCCCCCCTTGGTATATTCCCAACAGAAGTTGATCCACAGTGGGTGGTGGAGCAGTGAATAATTCTACTTTTTTAAAGCAAAACAGATTTTTAAGAATCCCAAAAGGGTAGGTGAAGCACTCTTTAGCCATCATGGACAATCACCTAGAGATGGTGTCTTGATAAAAACACTGATCCCTATCACCACTCTGAGTTGGCATCAGGAAGGGCATCCAACCTATAAACATCTTGCCTGAATTATAGAAATGCCTTCCAAAGAAAATTATGTGTGTGTGTGTGTGTATATATAAATATAGATATGAAAAAGTAATAAGATAAAAAACAATCTATATAACAAGAAATAATTTAACAGAATTCTGCTTCTTTAGTTTCAATATTTCATTTTAATTATACAATGTTTTCAAGAATAGCATTAATGGGTGTTATTGGTTTTCCCTATATGACTGATCGGTGCTTATGCTGATTAGCGGCCAATGAAAAAATTATTTTTATATAAAAACAATATATACTTATTAAGCATTATATTCTTACTCACTGTACGAAAAAGTAAAAAAGATTATCCACTAGAACTTTAATTACAAGTATTTTTCCATTCTGCGTATCATAACAGCGACTCGTTCAGTAAGCCTCCATCTTGTTTTTTAAGAAGATTTCAGTTATCTGCCCTTCAAATCTTCTTAAAAAAACAAGATGGAGGCTTACTGAAGGAGTCGCTGTTATGATACGCAGAATGGAAAAATACTTGCTGAATAAGTATATATTATTGTTTTTATATAAAAATAATTTTTTCATTGGCCGCTAATCAGCATAAGCACCGACTGATCATTTCCATTACTATTTTCTTTATTATTACTTATTTAAACAGACAAGTTAAAAAAATATCTGTAATATGTGTGCTTGTGAGATATTACTTTTTTCAATATGACAGATAAGTTTAATTGGTAATTTCTTCTAATTAATTATTTATTATTCAATTACTTTACAAGAAAAATTTACAAATATAAAATTTCTTTGTAATAATTTACAACAAAAACAATTTATTTTTCTTCGACCGAAATAAAAATGATGTTGTCAACGAAATCATAGTTGACTTTACGTCATCATAAACGCATTTTTTTCTTTTCCTGAATTTTAAACCGTAACAAAGCAAATCATTTCTTTTTTAATTGAAATATACACAAAATATTATATTCCTATATTGAGCAACCTTTATTTTGGGAAGGGGATTTTTTTATAAAATACAATAGTTTTCAGTTTTCCAAAACAACACCAGTACACGGGTTCTGCTGGTATATTTAAGCATATTTCATATTTGATTGATTGATCATTCTTTCAAAAATTCTAACAAACTTATGTAAGTTGGACTGTAAGATCAATCCCATTTTTTTTTCAAAATCACGGTGTTGTCTGAGACTTTTGCTATTTATCTTTTATGACTAAAGTTAATTAAAAGAAATAAAGATAAAGATCAAAGTTCCAGATTGCAAAGATCCTGGGTATGACCTTAAAAGATATCCAGTGGTGACGCCTCTATTTGGGAGCTGTGGAGTTGCCCCTTAGTTGCCATTACTCCCAGGTCCACTCTGGCCGGGAGTGGTAGTACCTGTAAGGGCCCAATCTATGGGTCAAATAGAACCTACTGGTGCTACCAAATCAGGCTGTCTGAAGTTATTGACTTCCTGACTCAAAATGCACCAAACATTGATGTTTTATTGTTTTTTTTCTCCTTTGCAAAACTCAATCATGTTTTGCAAAATCCAAAACAAAAACAATTTCTCTCCCTTCCCTCTTCTTCCCTCTCCTCCCCCTTTTCACTGAACCAAACACCATGAATAAATACTTAAACATATAAAGAACTTGAAGCATAAAAACCTTCACCAAAATGACCAGATTTGGCATTAAATAACCTGAAAAGGGTTGATATGCCATAAAACAGAACTACCTACCAGATTGCAAAACCATCACGTTTGAAAATCTTTTATTTACCTTACAATCTGATTTGCATAAGTCAGGTTAGAATTCTGAAGAGAATGATTAAATAGACTGTGTCTATCTTATTCACACAACCACAATTTCCTATCAATGCTTTACATATCTCCTATCAGATACTAGCGCAATTAAACACCACATCATCACACACAATAAAACGCTACACTCAGCTGAGATCTGAAAAATCATGCACAAAAATAACTGCATGTGACGATTAAAAATTCTCAAAGCAATATACATAAAAAAGAAACAACCTAGCATTAACAGAATAGCATTTAATATCTATACTAACATATTAAACGTTTTCCACGATTAAAAAGAAAAGCAACGACAAATAAATAATAAATTAATGTAAATAAATATACAATTACATAAATAAATAACAGATTTAATTATATTTTATTTTTTTACTTCCACCAAAACTGAAATAATAAAACACCCTAAAAAACAACAACATAGCAAATAAAATTCGATTTCTGATAACGATCGCAAAAATCAAAAGCATCCTAGATGGACCAAAAAACAACTCTTGGATCCATAGTCTATCATTTACAATCAGAAACTTAAAGATGGCTCGCAGAGTCAAGACAATTAAAATAAGATACAAAAAGGAAGACTCCATTGTCATTAACCAGACTTGTCATGGCTATACTTGCAAGAAACCTAAATGTTTAGTTTGCCAGCATTTAGTGATACATTCCCCCTTCACACTCCCAAATACATGTATTCAAATACAACCGGCACACCTTTATTACCAATGTCATGACATCTTTTTGCACAAAATGTACAAATAGTGAATACAGAAGTGAAACAAAATTAACAAAAAAAAATTCTCTTTTTCATTCAAACGTACAATTTCATGTGAAGATTTAGAGAAAGAAGTGTTATCTAAGAACTTTTGAAATGAGCGTTATACAAAATTGAGAATGTCCGGTTTTTCATAAAAGTTGCATATTCAATTTTTATCAAAAAATACATTTTTTGATAAAGGACAGAGGATTGTCTGAAATATTAAAATTATAACACCTATAATTTACATGCTTTTATCTTTTCCATACGACTTTTTTTATTTGTCAAATGTGAAGAAATTCATCATTTTTAGCTGAGAAACACACACATATAATAGATGCACTTGTGCACCGTAGAGTCACAACGAGTAACACTATTTATTTTACTTTGATTTCACTTGAAAATTCAGAAACTGTGACATCTGTTAAAATATTCTTCTTGCATAAGTAAAAATAATATATCTCTTTACTTCTATATTATCCCTCTTTTTCTTCTTTAGAAATAAAAAGACTTATTATTTTGCCATCTAATTTACATAAGTATTTGTGGTGTGTACAAATGCACATATACAAATTTCATGGTCACACTAAAAAAGAGTAACTTTTTCTCTAAAAAAATATTAGTGATTGATTAGTGAGAGGAAGCGAGAAAAATACATAGAGATATGGGTGATTTCTTCAGTTAATTACAGCTAATTAGAACAATTAAAACAAAATGTGTTTATTAACCATAATCTAATTTCCAAACAAAGTTATAGTTTAGCATGTATTTTGTGTTATTAAAATATATAGGAGAAAATCCCTGGGGAAACGTTAATAAACTTTGATTTAGTATAATAATAATAATGATAATGATGATAATAATAATAATAATAATAATGATAAAAATGATAGTGATAATGATAATGATGATAATAATAATGATGATAATGATAATGATGATAATGATAATAATAATAATATATACAAATTTTTATATTTTATGATTGTCTTCTATTGATGTCTCCTGTTAATATATAATTAGTAGTCAATATTTTTATTTGAAGTGATGTATCTCCCTTTCTAATATTTCTTTTTCCTTTCTTTACAGTTTTCTATTATCTAACTTATGAAGGTTCTGTAAATATTGAACAGTAAGTATTTTATTTTATCATTAAGATAAATTTCTCTCAATTATTTTTTGCTCACGCACAGGATGTTTTTTTCTTAATTATTTACATGTGAATAAAACTTTTCTGTTTAATTTGTTTACCATAATTTTTTATACAATAAGTTTAAAAGTTTCTTTCTATATGGAAGGCTACTAGTGACTTCTGCTCATATAACTAAGAATTTAGAATGATAGAAAATGAATTTTAATGAGTAAACAATATAAGTTATAAAATATAGCTATCACATTAGCAGAACCCGTGTCTCATTGTTGTCCGGGGAAAAATTGAAGAAACCTAATACCCCTCCCCCCCCCCCCTTCTAGAAATAAATTGACCAGAGGGTCTCTTTTCACCCAAAATGCTAAGCATTTATCCATGATGTAGAATATATTTGTTAATATAACTGTAAAACGAAAGCAATAAGAAAACAAAAACGATAGTTAATTAATGAGATGTCCTTTTGCAAAGCAATATGCAAATTAACCTTTCGACATCAAATACATAGACATGACTGAATATATTAGAAAGTTGTTCTTCTATCAGGGTAAATGAAGTTGGTATTTTAATCTCACTGTCAGTGCGACAAATGGCTCAACATTTATAAATATAGAGATATATTGTCCCCAAATTGAATGTAAAATTAATCGAAATAACATCCCATTAGAAAGTAGGATAAATTTTTTTCATTGTAGTTCATTTGATTTTAGTACACACTAATAAATGAATGCGGACCTGTGTACTACTGCTGCCAGCCCTGAACTTTATATTACCATTTTTATAATATTCTATAATTTTCAATTTTTCTTTTTCTATCACATTCATTTACTTACGTCATCCTCTTACTCTCCTTCTCTTACACTCCTGCAACTGCTATTCCCCTCCTCCCAGTTATTTTTCCGCTACAAGATAGTAACAGTTCTAATACAATGTAATATACTTACGATAATTTTGTATAATATTATCAATCGATGATTATTAAAATCATTCTTGTGAAACATACTATTAAAATTAATTTAAATATTCAGGAATTATTGTTGGATATTCTGTTGTTATTATTTCAATGAGGTAATTCTGGACCATTTACCTTTGTAACTGGAAGCTGGCATCGGAAGAAATGATGACAAAAAATCCCTTTTTTGTAATATATTATTTATTAAGCACAACTCAACAATCTCTGGCAGGGTTGTAGGTTGCATCATAAATTCCGAGACTGTTAATTTTTTTTTTTTTTCGAGAGTACTCAGGGAGAAAGACCATTCCCTCACTGGCATCTCTCTTGCCTACTGACTTGACTGCTTACTATTTCATACTCCTCTCTTTTAACACATGATCTGGTTCGACCAATCAGAGCCTTATTACTCTGCCCCCAACCCTTGCACCATCGAACACAAATATCTACAAATAAATGTCAGACAATACATGTGTAATTAAGATAAAAAATTATTTTTATTATGACTATTTGGGCATCTTTTATTTTACTCTATCTAATTTCAACTTTTAATTAAAAAACAAATTGATGTATAAACAGGTTGTTTAGAAAATCGATGGCATGACTTCGGGATTATGTTCTATATGTGAAAAGGAGCCTCTTTGTATGGTGGTTGCTTTTGTAAGTCTAATTTTATTTGTGGACCATTTCTTCCCCTGCATTATCTTTGATTTGTGCTGATCATATTTATTTACTTGTATTTGGTCTGTTGTGTCTCTTACCTGAAATAACAAGGGCTAATATCTGCAGGATGCTGACTGGGTCTCCCTTTTTGGTTAAGTGTGTCCCTGCCAATCATGACACTCAGATCTTTCTTGAGCTCCACAGCTTTTATATTTGATTGGCATAATCTTTTCATGTACTTTTTTTTTGGTGCATGTGGGAGTGTACCAGTCATAAACAAAGACCTATTTTCTGCCTCTGAAAAAATGTCCCTGTTAAGTGATCTGGTTACACACTGACCAATCAGCTTGCAAGGCGCATTGATTCCATCTGTTCGCCGAAAAACTACTTCAGCCTCTTTGGAAATCACGATTGGTCAGCAGAGACACACTTGCCAGCAAGAATGGAAAACACACCTACATTCTCTCTCCTGCCTCGGTTCACTAGACGCTATAGCACCTACTATCTTTGTTTGAAGATATATGCCGACAGACCTTCAGCAGCCCTAAGAACTTTATTCACTTGGACACTGTTCAACTTCTTTTACCTATACCATACGGTGTAGGTAACTTTATTTAATAATTCCATTATTTGGTGTTATGAAAAAAAGTTTTGTTTTTCCTTTCGTGCGACGGTTTCGTGACTTAAGCAATATAGATGGACTACGTCTCTCCACCTATAGTAGCACCAGACCCAGGCTTATTTTACCTGTGATCCTGTCACGGGGATACTGTTTATGTATGTAGCAACACCAGACCCAGGCTTGTTTTATCTGTGATCCTGTCATGGGAATAGTGTCTATCTATCCCATATGTAGAAATAACAGTGAACCATCACATACATTGTATGTGTTGGATGTTTACGATCAAGAATGCTGATTAGTATTTTCAATGGCTTATAACTTGGAAACCAAGTGTTTTCAGACCTATTTTGTGGACCATTTATTCTATTGTCTCGTCTTCGGTTTGTGATGATCATATTTATCGACCTGGATTATGACTGCTGTATTCTGTTACCTGTAATTAGAAGGGCCAACATTTGCAGGATGCCGAGTGGGTCCCCCATGTTGGCTATCAAAGGAGCCCCTGCTGATCATGACGCTCAGATCTTTTTGTGAGCGTTTATAGTTGTTTAGTGTCATTTCTTTCATGGTTTTGTTGGTGTATGTAGCAACACCAGACCCAGGCTTTTTTTATCTGTGATCCTGTCACAGGAATAGTGTCTATCTATCCCATATGTAGAAATAACTGTGCACTATCACACACATTGTACGTGTTAGATGTTTACAATGAAGAATGCTGATCAGTATTTGTTTCAATGTTTCATAACTTGGAAACCAACCATATAGAACATAATCCTAATGTTATGCGATCGATTTTTCAAACATCCTGAAATAATCAATACCAATAAATTGAGTTAAATCATGCAAACTTTCATATTGTATTTTATTGTTATCAGTGATTTAATATTATCAAATAGTTACACTTTGAAAGTGATAATTGACTTCCAATGTGGTTGATTATGAACGCATTTATACAATTTTGCATACACATCCATTCATGGTAGTCTGTTAGCAATGAGCATGACAGTCAAATTTATTTTAAGTGAATTGTGCATTGTAGAAAAAATGACCCGCTTTCTCCACCAAATAAGTGATGACTATCCAGAGACAATATGTGTGCAATACAGCACACCTATCTAGTCGTAGGTTATGTTGGAGTTTTCCTTCTAAACTAGTTACCCTAGCAAGGCTTGAGAGTCTAGTTCACCCTATTATTTCACCCATGGCTAGGAAGAGATAGATTCATACCATTTATGCAAAAGTATCAGTGAAAGTGACTCAATAATGCAAACAGACTTTGAACATGCTATATAATGCACCGGTAATTACTTCCACAATAATGACAAAATGCATTTGTATTTATACATTTTTTTTTTGTCTATTCGATTACTACCAAACATGATGTGATGGGTGATAAGGAAGGGTGACTGGGATGAAAGGAGGAGGATGATGTATAAAACACAAAAGTTTCATTATCCGCAGGCTGTGATCTTAATCCTTGTATAAGGCAACAATCCATTTTCTTTAATCCTTGTATAAGGCAACAATCCATTTTCTTTAATCCTTGTATAAGGCAACAATCCATTTTCTTTAATCCTTGTATAAGGCAACAATCCATTTTCTTTAATCCTTGTATAAGGCAACAATCCATTTTCTTTAATCCTTGTATAAGGCAACAATCCATTTTCTTTAATCCTTGTATAAGGCAACAATCCATTTTCTTTAATCCTTGTATAAGGCAACAATCCATTTTCTTTAATCCTTGTATAAGGCAACAATCCATTTTCTCTTAAATCCAACCCAAAATAAATTTCACTAAACAATATCCAAGAAGAAACAGGTGATGTAAATAATTAATTGTTTGAATGGAAATACATTTTATAAATGATATAAAATAAAGATTGGCCGATGAATCTGCCATATTTTCATTTGTGTCCCAAGTACTTTCAGACCCATCCGGGTCCATCTTCAGGGGAATGAGGATAATCAGGTAACGACCATGTGTTCGTATTATACTTGGGACACAAATGAAAACTATGGCAGATTCATCGACCAATTCCCCCCCCCCCCCCCCCCTCAAATAAGATTCTGATTCGGACAATGGAAAGGATCTACGAAAGGATATCCAAACATAAGTTGTCTGTTATATTTAACAATACTTGCCTAGATATACATATATATATATATACATACATACATACATATATATATTTATTTATTTTATTTATTAATAGTGTTACAGAAGATTCAAGTCAATTCAACATAAATTGCTATATTCAGCCTTCATATCATTTGTTGTATAATTATAGAGGCTTCCATTAATAATTCTGAAATACAGAAGATATAAAGTCAAATAATATTCCTGCCATAGTAAAAATAATATATGTCCTCAAATACCTTACACACCCTGTGTATTGGTTTGCCTGTTTTACAGCATATCAACTTTTGGTAATTCAGAAGTTTAACTGAGACCTTAAAACAGAGCATTTGTACATTTAGCGTTTGTAAGTATGGATGCCCAAAAAGACAATAATCAGAAACAAAAAACAACCGAGACTTCCAATGACATCATTTATTCGACAATATCCTATACTGGATCCGTTGGTATTATGAAGTTTATTTGTAAACATAGAAAATATACATAAATTTTGGATAAAAACAAATTTTCTTTATTTAAAAATTCCATCACATTAATTTCAACTTTTTTTAATATTAATAAATAAAAAAATTCATAATTTTGGACACATTTTCTTCAAGTAATATGTCTGTAATGAAAAAATTTCATGACGTTTTATTTTATTTACTTTTTTTAATATTAATAACAAAAAAAAATTGTAATTAAAAAAAAAACATTCATTTAAGTATTTTTAAAAATGAAAGAATTCCATGATGTTAACTTCATGTAATTTCTTTATTTCATATTACTTAAAAAAAAAGAAGTTATTTAGATTTTTACCGAGATTATTGTCTTTTCAGACATCCATACTTACAAAAGCTTAACATACAATTTCTATTTTTGGAGGTCTCGGTTAAACTTCCAAATTACCCAACCTTTTTCGGTTATTCAATGTCTAAAGACTACCCATTGCGAATGACTCCTTGGACACAAGTTGCCTGTGGGAGAAGGGTGTTCATACCTTTCCCAATAGGATTACAGTATAAGTTTATGTAATAGATCTGACTCTGCTTAGTCAATTCCATAGTCTGTTAGTATCCATTACACCATCTGTGTCCTGCTGTGAAATATTGACAATGTTTTATTAATATATTCTTGCTAAACAAAACCAACTATTTTCCACTTTTTATTTGTATTTTTCTTTTTCATCAGCATTGATGATGTGAATGAGAGGAACAGTTATGAGACCCAAATAATGGAGTTCGGTCAAACTCCAAAACAACTTTTTACAGAGCCCCACCCGCAGCGTTATCACATCAACAACCCTTACTCCATATTGCCTGGACCCAAAGACACAGTCTTCAAGAACTCAGTCCGAACATTTGAAGGCATTACACCATACTCAAATATGGGTAATTATTTTGTTTGATTTTTAAGTTTTTATTTTGTGTTTAAAAATTCCCATGGGATCTAAGTTTTGTTCGTTTTTTTATGTAAGAGATTAATTCAGTGATTCTTAACCTTTTAACTATATATATATATATATATATACACACATAATTATATACTATAAAAAATGTGACCCATTAGATCACCCATTGAGCTTGAGTTAAATTGTTTGAATCCGGAAAAAGTGAGTTTGCAAAGTCAGTTAAGTGCAAAAAACATAAGGACAAAAACTCAAAATTAGCTTCTTTCTACTCTATCTCTTTTTTCTTCAACTATGAGTTCAATAGTATTACTGTTGTAGTGATATTCCCTATTGTTTATAATGATCTATTCCAATCGTTTTATTCTTTCATTTCTTTACCTTTGACTGCGAATAAACAGAGTGATGGAAATGAGAGTAATAGATGACCTATAGAATAAAAGCGGTGTTGGATGGAGGTGCTCAAACAACATACAGTGAAAGAAGTTAAAAGTGATAGAAAGTTAATAAGAGATGGGCCACTTGATGAGTTATTTACAAATTACGGCCAATAAGAACAATTAAAATGGAAAGTTTTTCGAAACATAACTCAATCCCAAAAGTCACAATTTATTTTAGCATGTGATTAAAATACATAGTAAAAAGAACTTGGGGAAACAAATGTTGATTAACTTAGATTTAGTATGAAAATAGTAAAAAATATTATATATATATATATATATATAGTAATCCAGGTAGGGTAAAAATCCACAGGGTAGAAATCCAAAGGGAATCAAACCGGGCTTATAAAAGAGTGCTCAATAAAATATAGAGCTGTATTGTGAATGCTTTTATTCAAACATGTACAAGGTCTGCTACACTGGCATGTCGATGTTATCGATCTACTGCTCTCAAGAGCTGAGGTCTCATCATCATCTGCCTGATGAGACCTCAGCTCTTGAGAGCAGTAGATCGATAACATCGACATGCCAGTGTAGCAGACCTTGTACATGTTTGAATAAAAGCATTCACTATATATATATATATATATAATAAGTAATAAAGTGTACTTTGAAATACATTGCACCAAACTCTGCCATTCCTCGGCCATGAATGGCTTATGGGAAGTTGGTGATAATTGAGGGTCAAGAGGAAAGGTTCAGACAAGATATGCTATACGAGTGATGTATTTCTGCAAATGTGAAAAGATTCAATTGTTACATGGGCATCTGATAAAAGAAGCAAGTGAGAATATGACAGAAGCCCGAATGATACAAAAGATATTGACTGTGTACGACTGAAATGCAACCCAGTCAACCACTAGCCAACCTGCAAAGTACCATTTTCTGGTACTCCTGCTGCTATCCAGTCTTCAACTGCAAACATCCAACTACAAGTAGCATGGAATAACCTTACTTCAATACTTATATAACAGCAAATAAAAAAACAAAAAAACTATTATATTTGTGTTACATTCTCTTTGCTCTTTCTTACCTCAATCTTAGTATATAACATATATACTATTTTTTATTTCTTCTTGTTTATGTCAATGGTGACACAAGGTAATTTGATTGTCATGATAAGATTAAATGTTTTAATATTTGTATATGAGGCAGTAAATATGAAATAAAAAATTTCACACAAAATGGAGAATTTATTTATGGAAATGTGGATAAGCAAGGCAATGTGTTAATAGAAATAAGGACACAAACATCAGTAAATACATCGGACCAAGATATTTCAGTCAATTTGTTTGACCATATTCATTTGGTAAAATAAGCTTTATTAAACAGAACTTGACATTTTATAGGAATGTATATGTATGATTGTATAAAATGTTGAGTGCTGTTTAATCAAGTTTATTTTACCGAATGAATCTACCGAAATATCTTGGTTCAGCTTTAATGATGTGTTTGTGTCCTTATTTCTACTAGCATGTTGCCATGCTTATCCACATTTCCATAAACTAATTTTTCATACTTGTATATAGAAAGTGTTTATTTTTTAGTTCTCAGTTGTCCTAAAAAGTTTTTGCTGATTTCTATAACCCCCCCCCCCCACCAAAAAAAGTCACATTTTTATTTTAATATACATTCATTTATCAAAGTGTGTTCCCTTACATGCTATTATTTTCTCCAAAATGTTTAATTATATAGAAATCTCATTTTAAAGAAATCTTTAGCTTTTACATTTGAAAAATGTAGACATTTCTGCTTTTAATTCAGTTTCATATAATTATTTAAACTAAGGAAGAAATGCTAACCTGTTGGTGAGAGATCTAGGGAATATGGTGGATGAGATATAATCTCACAATTTAGTTCCGATATTTTGTTCACAGCCATTTTGAACATTGTCCTGAAGGAAGAAAACTTTGTCTGTTTACCATTTTTTTTTTTTTTTTTTTTTTTTTTTTCTTACAAACCATTTTTCTTGAACAGATTCAAGTTGTTCACAATATGTGTTAGCATTTATATTTTTCTCCTGTGTTTAAGAAGTCATGAATTATGCCTTGAGAAGTCAACCAAACACAGAGTAAAAGTTTCTTTGGGAATAATTGTGACTTTGAAGTTTGTAGATCAACTGGAGCAATCAATGATGTTTCTTTTGGATTTTGAATTCATTACTCACTTTTAATTACATGTCATCATTTGATCGTAAAAGGGCTCTTTGATATGGAAAGTCTCTGTAGCTTCCTGTGCAGTGTCAACTCTTGGGCTATGTATTTTCCTCAATTTCCGTCTTTTTCCCCGACTTATATGAATGTAATCTTGCAGTTTATTGGCTAACATGAAGTTGTAACGCTAATTATTCATATGTTAAACTTGAATCCAACTCGATGGCATTCTTTACATAATCAGAATTTAAAGAAATTGATCTTCCAGAATGTGGTGAATCTTCTGAAGTCTCATTTTTGGAAGTGACAGACTGCACCCTAACTCTAATGAAATCTACTTTTTTCTTTTCTTGAACTATTATAAATTCTTGTAGTTGTATAAGTTAATTTTTGCTTTCATCAGGTGCGTGTAATCATGGTGATGTAATAAAACCAACATCCAGAAGTTTCCATCGGAAAGATTGGCAAGCCTTACAACCCATGCTCTCACATTCATTACATAAAGAGTAAGTGGTTTTCCTTTTCAACTAACTGTATAAGGCAGAACTTTGACCATTTCATTTTTTCTGCCTTAATTCAAAGTGGTTTCTGGAAATAATCATCTGTTTTTCAATAATATTTTTTAAAAAAACAGTTATTAAATATGCATGTCCAGCTTAAATGAAGATAATTAGATAAACAAGAAGAAAAAAAATCATATCAATAAACATTTTATGCCAACTAATTATAAGGAAAATCATAAAGTACATTTATTCATTTTTTTTATTTGTCTTTTCTGAATTTAAATTCGGTATCACAAATCAGCCCAGTTGAGAGTACAAAATCAGGCAAATATAGTGAAATCTAAGTTGAAAACTTTTTACCGTTATCAAATTGTTTCTGTCCATTTTTACAGTGTTCAAATTTGCGTTTTTTCTTCATTGATTTACTATTAAAATAAAATCTAGTTTGATTTCTAATGTGTTATAAATTATATTAAGAAGATTCAATGTGTTAGCTGTTGAAATGAATATTATATGAACAGTCAAATTTGCACTTCCATGTCATTTTTGCGCGTTTTTTTTTGTCAGGGGTAATGGGATTTTGCCTACAGGTCTGGCTGCTGTGATCTAATAATTATTGCTCTCATTATGATTTATTTTCATTTAACACAAGATTACATTACATTTGTATAGATTTTTCACTTGTTCAAAGCCTGCATTTTTAGTTATACACTGAAAACTGGCTTCTAGACCAATAGCACACAAGACAGGAAATTTTCTAATTTCCAACAAACTTTGAATGGTCATAATTCGGTGACTAATTGAGTTACCAAAATAAATTTGGTATCATTGTTTATGTTTTTCAAAGATCTATTGCCCACATTAAAAGATTTTAGATATAATAAAAATAAAATGTTGGTTTTGGAAAAATTTTTAAATTCTGCATTATTAATGTAAATGAATTTATGAAAACCGCATTTACTTCTAGTATTAAATTCTTAAACCATTTTTTTTTTCAATTCAGTTCAATACTTGATGTTCATTTGTCACCTGATGGTAATTACATATTTTCTGCCGCCAAAGGTTTGTCTCTTTTCATTTTCTAAACATTCATTTCATAAAGTTCTTGTATGAAAAAACAGTTAAATTCATAAAAAGGAATTATATAATAACACGTAAATAAATTTAAAAAATATATATATGAAAATCAACTTCTCAAAATGGGTTGTGCAGATATGAATTCACAGTTGAATCAAGACTTTGTACATGTAAAGAGTTGAATATCTTTTTAAAAAAAAAGCTTTATAACAATAAATAATAAATTTGGTTTGTATGAATACTTTACTGCAATTTCATGATTTATCCATTTTTCGAGAGTGTTTTAATATAAAATGAAGTTCATTTTCCTGATCGGTTTGAATTTGTATTCAAATGTAAAGCATTGTTCAAGAATGTAGATTAGATAACCCATGAAACTGCAGTAAAATATTCAGATGGGTTAAATTTATTATTGTTCTTCTTCATCCGGTTTTGGTATTTATGGTCCTGCGAGTGTCTTGAACTCTGGGTTAGGCAACACCAGGCAACGTCTCACATCTACTTTCCATTCAGTCCGGTCCAAAGAGTTGGCATCAGTCAGGCTGCATGCAGTCATATCACTGCTTACACACTCGAGCCAGATCTTCCTTGTTTTACCATGTTCCCTAGTGCCCAAGATATCCAGACGCATCGATGCAAGATGTAGCACATTGTACATGGCTGAATCACCTGAGACGCAGAGCGCATAAGGCATCTGTAATCCCACCAATATAAAGTTTCTAAAGAAGCAAGATATATAAGATCTTTTCAGAATCATGTCTATCCAGTCCTGGCAAACAGTAGCACCCATCCAGATATGGACTTCTACAATGATCTTGTTACTCTCATAGTAGAGAAATCCATCAAATCCAGGCGCCCTCTCAATATTCATCTCCTTAATTTTACTGTGGATCATCTCCCAAGTGGTGGGATGATTCATCATTTCATGGTTGATGTCCTTCTTAGGCTGTTGATAGATGAGTCGTACCATAGATGATCATTGACTTCTGAAAACCTGTACAGATAAAACGTGTTCTTCTTTATTTTTCTAACAAATGAATGAGTAGTCAAAGTAAAAGACAGCCCCACTATCTACATGCCTTCCTCCCACCTTCACAAACTCTCTCCTCCTACTCATGTGCATTTTTGAATCTTTACTCCTACTGCCCTTTCTTCATCTTGAATCTTGAAAAAGCCATAATAAAATTTTAAGCAAAATAGCGATTTGGATTGTCTTTGCTTTGTTCTTTATTTTCATTTGACTTCCTCTACACACACACATGAGGGGAGAGGGGAAAAGATAATGAAATACCAATGTCTTATGTTCGACATGAAAAGAAACTGAAATCTTAGGACGATCTCCATCATTCCAGTAATTGTAGGAGCAACCGGACTCATGAGAAAGAATTTCAAAAACTACCTGGCTGATATACCCGGTGAACCAAGTGCAAGATAGATATTAACAATTGCACTTAAAGGGACAGTTAGAAAGATTTCTCGGTTGGAGTCTCTGAAATAGTGGATGAATGTCTGGTATCCGGTAGGATACCACATCCCCAGCAAAAACAAAAAGATAAGAAAATTGTGACATAAATATTATATATTAATTATATCTAAAAATTCCTTAAAATCTTTAGATAAAGATTATTTCAAAATATATTTTTTCCTTAACGAATATTAACAATAGATTGTGAGGATTTTACTGGTAAAAGAAATGAATATATGTCTATCGTATTGGGACTATTTTTGTACAATTTCTTTTGTTGTTTAAAACTTTCTCATAAAAAATGATAAATTGTGAATTTTATTTGTTAAAATATAAATTCTGAAAATAAATTGGCCTTGAAACAGTTGGAAAAAAGACTGAATTTCTTTGAAATTAGCTAAACAAAAGCTATAAAATATGTTTGTGTGTGTGTGTATATATATATATATATATATATATATATAGCTATATTTCATGTAATAATTTTGAAAAAGCTTTTTAAAATGTATCATTATTTTTATGCATTATTGTATTCGTTAGTCAGTGATGATTATCTAAAACTGAAGAATAAAATAAATTACATTTGAGGAGAGAATATTAGAGTTAAAGATAAAAAGAGCAATTGGAACTGCTTATTTTTTGTCTACAAGGTATACTTATAATTCAATGTTATGAGTTAGTTTAGTTTTTTAAGCATATATTATTTTTAGTTATATATTTTTTTCGTGATGAGAAGACAATTTTTTTTTTTTGTAAACTATCTTGTAGTCTTTACATAAAAAAATAAAATGAAACTTATTTTCATTAACCACAGAATTTCAACAGGCCCATGAACGATTTGTAATTTTGGAGAGCTATTTTTTTTTTATTTCCTTTTATTGTTTTTCAAAAATTTATTCATTAAAGATATCATTTATATTGTTATATGCACTGAAGTAAAAAAAAATTTTATTTAAAAAAATATTTTTCTTTTTCAATTAACTATAATTCAGATATGTTTCATTAAATTATGTATTTTTTTTTGCCTTTGTTTCAGATGTCCATTTTAAAATGTACTCGGTGAAGGATAAATGTCAATCAAGGAGTATCAACGTTTGTAATATGGTGAGTAAATGCTAACTCAAAAAACTATTGAACATTAAGCATACAAGTAGTTTGAAAGCTAAGTTACAGAATCATCATGCATTGACCTAAACAGTATAACAAATGACAATGAAATCATATTTGACAACAAAACAAATTCCATTTGTAAAGTTCTTTATTTCTTTGAGAAACTTGGCATTCTGTCATCTTCTGGATTATTAGATTACAAATTTCAAATCGGTTTATTATGTCTTTCCTGAAATCGGAGACAGCAACGAATCCATTAAGATGTGACCATTCAATTTTGTATTTAACAATGAAAATGCAATTTCAAACTGTTCCTCTTTGTAAGATATTCACAGCAAGAACTCCTCTTTTGACTGCAATTGCAAAGAACTTTCCTTTCTTCCTAAGATCAAATAGAATTTCCATGAACAGAGTTTCTTTCTAATAATTTCACATCTGTGGAACACATTACCACAAGATTGCTTCCCTGCAGACTACAACATGGCAGTCTTCAAATTTAATGTCAACAAATACCTGTCATAAACTGTCCTCATAAGTAATCAAATTTTGTTCATTCCATTCATCATTTTTAATCCTCTCATAATATTTTTCATCATTCAACTGACAATTCATCCATCTCATTAACCCTTATCCTCAAGTGGCTTTTAGTCTTGATAAGTGGTTACTCATTTGTGAAAAAAACAACAAAAGCTTGATGGATGGGCTCACCGGACAAAGTCTCTTATAGAGATGCTAAAAAAAATGTGCAAGACTGAAATGTGAATAGAATGATCTATGGACAAATTTGTTTACTTATCTTAGTATTTTTATGTTCTTTATTAAAATCAAATTGATAACAACTGGCCATGCAAATAACCTATTGCCATTTGTACGGTCTTTTTTACTCATGTATCTACATTTATCAAGGCCAAAAGCCACTCTTGGATAAGAGTTAATGAGATGGAATGATTGTCAGTTAAGAGATGAAGAACCTCATGAGAGGATTGAGGAGAATGATTGCTGATGATAGACCAAGTTCGAATACTTGTGAGGACAGTTCATAACAGGAATCTGTTGACATTAGATTTGAAAATGACCATGTAGCAATTGTCAGGGAAGTAGTCACATGGTAATATGTTCCACGGATGAAAAGCCCTTGCGAAGACGCTCTTTTTGTGGAAATTCTGCCTGACACTAAGTTTTTATTTGTTATGGTAGCAAAACGAGTTCTCGCTGTGAATGTCTTACAAGGAGAAACCAAAAATTGGAGTTCAGCCGAGCACCTTTCATGGAAATAACGATTTTTAACTGGTTGACTATTGCTCTTTTTCACTCTCTTTCAGACTTTATCAAAATGCATTCCTGTCAATGATAATAAAACTGTGATTGTGGGATCTTGGGACAACAGTGTGTAAGTGTATTTTTTAAATTTATTTTTATTCATACATGTAAAAATCATGAAATTGCATAATTTTTATAGTTTGCAGTGTCAGATTTATGTTGTAATCTATTACCTTAAGGACATCCGATGGGGTGGCCTTGTGTCAGCCTTGATCACAAGTGCATGTGTATTTGAAATAGTGAGATACCAGTGACCATTTGAAAATATACCTATCAACGAGTCGGTCCTTGGTTGATAAAGTAAATGAAAAATGAAAAAGAACTACAGGTGCTGAAGAGGTCAAGATCACGTGATAGAAAATATTTTGAAGGCAGATATACTCCAATTTGAGATCTACATGAATACTCAAATACAAAATGCATAGTTACACTATCAATCAACAGTTGCAATAAAGAAGTTCTTTGGAACATATTTCTTTGGGGTACTTCAGACCAATCATTCACTTAAAATCTTTCTTTGCAAATTAAAAAAAAACATTTTTCCAGTTTGTTATCAATTTGGTAATTAATAATTATTAAAAGAAATGTTTTTTTAATAACTTCACTACCTTTTAAATGTGGGTTTCATTTCCACCATTAATTCATAGTAAAATGAGCCCTTACAGGCTGTGAAAACAAGTGCAGATGGATTTTCCTCAACTCTCTATTTGAGAGTAAAAGGGCTTATTTTACATTAAATTTGAATTAATTTGTGAATAAGATCCCTATTTTTAAAAGGTAAGAAATTTATTAATGCTTTTTTTTCGTTTGATAATCTTGAACTGTACAAGAAAGAAACATCTTAATTTAACCAAAAGAAAAATACAAAATTTAAACTAAAAGAAAGAAACATGATCTGACCTAGAAAGACAGTCTTTTCCACCAAACATATGTTATAAAAAAGTCAAAAGTATAACTTTATACATAAAACAATGCACATACATATATATTAATGCTTACACAAAAAATAATGTGAAAACACCCTCACACATAGATACACAACGAACTTGGGCAGAAAAAGAAATGACAAAAAAAACTACTTTGAAATATAAGAGCAATTAACCTCTGTATGTGATACGTTAATACTCCAATAAATACATTATTTTATTGATAACAGCAAATAATTCCTAAATTTTGCCTGAAGGAACTAATGGAGTCATTGCTAAGATCAATTGTTTTAACAATTTTGTTATACTTTTTACTTATGATAATAAAATAAGACCTATATCTCAATTTTGCTTGAGCAAAAGGTGTTACAATATCAAATCGATTTCTGATAAAATAATCATCGATTATGAGACGATTATACAAATAATTAGGTGTGTTATTAGTTTTTTATATCAAGCATTAAAGTGAAGCAATCTTCTCTTATTCATAATCAATATCTTATTATTCTTGAAAATGACAATTACGTGATTAGATTTACCAAATTGAATGCAAATTGAACGCTCATATCTTTCAATTTTTTTTTATTGTATTTCACAGTTGTTCACTCAGATTTTTTTCAATATGACATCTAATACTTGAATGAGGATTCACATTTAAATCAATTTAAATTTTCATGATTTGTTTAAGAAATTTTTTAATCGAAATACATGCTTTAATTTTCCAAATGGTAATTGACAAATTAACGTGTCGTGTCCATGCTAATTCCAAACATAATTTCAATATATTTAGCTTCATACAATTTTTCCATAATATTCTTAACAAGTCTGATCACATCCAAACAAGTCTAAATTTCTTAAGGGTCCATCGAGAACCAATTCTGACAAATTGACTTTTAACAGCATTCAATTTTAAGCAATTGTTTTCATCTAAAATCAATGGCTCTTCTGTATTTATAATTATCGTACAAACGGGCATCATCTGCAGGTATATTGTAATTACCAACTTGTATTTCATCTGCAAGGTAAAAAATGAAGATAGTAAAAAGGTAAGGGTTCTGGTAGAGATCCCCGTGGAGCACCATTATGAACCTCACTCCAACCAGACTCACCCCTACTCGTAAGAACTCTTTGGTGTCGATCAAGAAAGTAAGAAAAAAGACCAAAATCAAGAGAATCATCATGGAAACCGACAGCTTTGAACATTGACAAGGTCAGTCTATGGTTGACCCAATCAAAGATGATAGAGTACTCAATTAAAAGGAGGGAAAGAGGTTCTAAATAATAGAGGTCTACATATATGTCATCAGCAACATAAAAAAAAATACTGTAACCACGCCGTGCAATGGTTTAGAGAGTTACAGTGAATTGCCAAAATATTTTCTCTTTTAAAAAAACAATCATTTGTTGTGGCAATAACTTTTCAGTTACCTTTTGAAAATGCCATTAATAATCAAGTAGGATTATAATTTGTAACCAGTGCACTTTTCCATTTATTTAGGAATCTATTAACATTTTCATTAAAACATAGACAGTATTCAATTCCTAATTAAAAAAAAAAATAAGCACTTGTACCATCAACAACACAGGCATTATTTTATTCTACCAACCACTGACATCGACTTTTTGCTAAGCCCAACAAATTAAAAATGAAGTCTTTTCAAAAAATTCTTCAATCTGTTTATCAACAATGTCTTCATTTATCTCAGCATTATTATGCTTGACAAACGTAGTGGCTAATAAAAAATCGCTAACAAATATTTTAGATGATGAGTGATTGTTTCAAAGTTCTGCCAATTTTTAATTTATGTATCTTTATATATATAAAGCAAAGTTGTCTGTGTGTGTGTTGCGGCATCACAGTTAAACGGTTTATCAAAGAGCCAAACTAACTGCAGATTTGGAATCGGCACCTTCGAACCAATATCTTTATCGATGTCAGAAGTTCTTGAACCTTTTTTAAAACTCGTTATTCAAAATTAAAAGTATGTAAAAAAAACATTAGAATCAAACGTTCCGACATTTTTATCAGTCCTTTTTCCAAGTGGACCGAACACCTAGTTTTCGCATCAAATTATTGTATATACTTTGAATAGAAAACATTTTCTTTTTTCATTAAAAATCGATAAAAAATATTTGATAAATGTTCACTAATATATATTTAATAAGAATTTTTAATTTTAGATTTACGATTATTTTGAACAATCAAATTATTTTTATGCGAAGATGTAAAAATTCCATACACCGAATTCATTTAAATAGGTTAAAAAGACAAAAAACTTTTTGTTAGACTGGTGGTCTTGTTTATTTATAAGACAGAGTTGTGCTATTTGTTCTTAAGACCCAGTTATTTAATGTTAAAGCTTTAATTTGAAATTTTTATTTTCAGTTATTTTTACAGTATTGAATATGGACGAATTTTGGAGACTTTATTTGCTCATGAAGATGCTGGTAAGTTTAGATTTTTATTCATCTCCTTTTTAGTATTATACTAGATGATTACCCATGATCCGTTGGGCCAACATTGGTACGTTTTACATTAGATAAATAGATAAATAGAAAAGATAGAAAAGTAAATGGTTTTACAGGCTCAACTCTACCAACATTTTAAGCAACTATAACAGGATCACTAGACAAAATGTCTGCCAGATGAAGTTGCGATGACATGCCCAATCAAGTTTTTCCTAAATATCTTTATTTATGGACTTTAGATGATCACAGACTTAGCAAATCAGATAATAAAAGAAGGGGTTCTTTTGAAAGACTGGGATCTTAGTGCAATTGTGAACTTTTACAAGGGTAAAGGATGAGCTTTTAGAATCGTTGTTCAAGGGGGTTTGTATGGGTTGTCCAGAAGAGACGCTTTATGCTGATGATTTAATGCTTGCTTGTTAAACAATGGAAGGTTTACTTGTTAAAGACTTGGAGGAATGCTATGGAAAGTAAACGTCTGAGCGTGAATGTTACTAAGACCAAAGTAATGATCAGTGACTGTAGTGTTGGAAAGGCCGCAGAAAAAGGAAAGTTCTCCTACTCGGTTTGTGGAAAGGGAGTCGGATGCAACTCAAATTTTTGTGGTACTTGTAAGCATTGGGCACACAAGAAGTACAGTGCAATTACAAGTAGGTTGAGGAAGGATAACCAGTTTGTGTGCAAGAAGTGTAAGACAATGAAGATAGATGATAACTCAGATGTTGAGAAAGTATATTTGGATGTCGAGGCTATCAGAAGTTTTGTTACCTTAGTGATAACGTTAAAGCACAAAGGAGCTGGTACAGGTGTGATAACAAGAGTTAAGAGTGGATGGAGTAAGTTCGGAGAACTTTTTCCATTACTAACTAGCAGAGCGTTACCACTGTTGACCAAGAGAAGGGTTTATCAAGCATGTGTACACAGTGTGATAATGTACGTAAGTTAAACCTGGCCAGCAAGAGTTGAGGACATACGTTGCATGGAAAGAAATGATACGATGGATGTGTAATGCGAGTCTTAAAGACAGGATTAGATCTGAGTAAAATATAAAATCTGGACAGTATAGAAAGATATGTGCAGAACAGAAGACTTTGTCACATTGAAAGGAAAGATGAGAGTACTTGGGTTAGTAGACGTTGAACAGTTGAGGTAGCAAGGTCAGTTGGCAGGGGAAGACCAAAGAAAACATGGGAAGAATTGATACGGATGGACTTGAGAGAAAGAGGGATAAATAATGTGCCTGTCAGAGATAGGTTAGTTTGGAAGTCATTTTTCTAAAAGCCGTCCAACACATGCCAATATGTAAAATGGACGTTTATTCTTAGTTGACTCTCTTCTAGAATTACTTAGTGCCCATTAATGAATGCTACAAGGCCATGTACATCCTTGTGGCATTTAGTAATGGTCGCACTCCACATTAAGCTGACTTTGTGTGATGTTCATCTTTCGTAGGAAGGCAGGTAAATCGATTCTTAAAACCCTTACTTAATTGGTTGCACAATTGTAAGTGTTGAGCCAGTGTTATCTCCCCTTGGATAAGCATTTTTGGTACCAATGCAAGAGGATGCATCTGCCAGCAGGAGAGTTTATAATTTCGTTCTGCCCATGCATTGAAAATTCAGAATGAGATTCTTCCTCTTTCTGGCACGACTTTCAAGATGATGTCGTTGCTCTCCTTCTGAGCTTTACAAATCCTCACAGACCATTTTTCTGCTCAAGTCACATGACTCAAATATCGGTCAAAGCACCAAATGACTCTGTCATATATTTTCTCCGCCCTGTGTGTCAGGACTGGAGACAAATTCAATGTAAGTACAATGTACATATGCTGTGCATTTGAACATTCTCTAATTTCTTACCTCTCGACACGTGCATTTCTTATTGTCATGGGAGCAATTGTATTCTTTGTTTAGTACTCATTTCTGAAGTTATTTCTTTGCCTACTGTTTACATATTACATATACCATAAAAATCTTTTTATGTTCCTTGATGACAAAATGTAATAAATGTATATGTTTTTGAATCCAACTGTTTCTGTTTATTATTCTTTTTCTTTTCTGACACTTGGGTTTTATCAACAAAAACAGCACATGAATAATTGTGACCATGTGCATAGAGAATGATATACGTGAACATGTGGTCAATAAAATGATAAAATAGGAATATCAAATATTTTACAGTTTTTTTAAAATTAATTAAATTTATGGCATTTTCTTTTTACAGTGTCATGTTTGCTGATTTCTGGTGATAAACTGTTGTCGGGTTCTTGGGATTCTGATGTCAAGGTAAATTGAATCCTTCAAAAATTTAAACTAGAATATCAACTATTAACATTTAAAAAAAAAATTTTTTTTTAAAGCCTCCAAGATGAATAAAATATTGTATTTTAATCATGTAATTGTTTTTAATTAAAAATTTTTCCTCATGGATGGTGAAAAAATTATTTTTTTTATAATTACTATTTTTAAGTAATATAAGATTGATGAGAAAAAAAAAATTTCTTCCAAAAACGAAAACAAAATAATTCTATCATTTCTACATTCAGTTGTAGTCATTCATAACTTTAAAAAACAAGCAGCAGCAACTTAGCCAATCAACATGCAATGTTAGGTGTGACTGACTAACGAAAATGATATTTAAAACTTATATGAAAATCAAAAATGAAAATGCTATTTTAGACTGACAGACAGACAAAGCTTCTTCTAGAGATGTTTGGACGCATCAAATAAATTTAACCTTTGTATAACAATTTTTACTTTTTTAACTTTGTATGTGTGGAATGAGTTGTTGCAATGTTTTCTGCCAATGGAGCTCTTTAAAAGTCCTGCAAAAATGATAAATAATGATAAACTCTTTTTTTTTTTTTCTTGTTCTGTTAAAGGTTTGGCATTATTCCAGTGAGATGAATGTCCGCCTTTTCTCAAAGGAGCATCTTGTAAGTATTTGGACGTTAAAGAAAGTTATATTTTTATTATTGCAATATACTTTCCTTAGTACTATCTTTTCAAGATAAATATTATGATGTCTTAATATTGAAAATAAATAAATCAATAAATAAATGTCTTAATATTATAAATCAATAAATGAATGTCTTAATATTAAAAATAAATAAATGTCTTAATATTGAAAATAAATAAATAAATGTCTTAATATTGAAAATAAATAAATAAATGTCTTAATATTGAAAATAAATAAATAAATGTCTTAATATTGAAAAGTTTTAGAAGTGCATGTGAACAGTTCTTTAGTGGTACAGAATTTTAAAATTGCCTTTAAAAATACATCATAAGAGTTGAAGAAAAATGTTTAAAAATAAAAACTATATATATATGAAATTGATCTGTCATCGACGGCCAGTGTCTGATTGGTGCAGATCACAACAAATGGCCCAGAACTGTTTGTTGTAGTTGCAGATTCGTATCTGGCCCTCAGCTTGCAAGGTCACTAGGACTGGCTTTTACATACAGCACCTGATATTCCGAAATAGTCAACCATCAGGCTCGACGTTGTTTAACTTTGATGATCTTACAAGAACCAATGTGTCATCATTATTATAGTGATTTATTTATTTAAAAAAATTACTCAGTAGTAAAGTTTGTATATACCTGATCTGATTGTTTGCTGACATCCGTCTATCTCGGCGACAATGGACCTCAGATTAGTCCGTTGCTGAATTGCAGCATCTGCTGTGACTGTGAAGCCTATCCTGGATCGGCAGGCTCTGTTGCAGTTGCCACAGATGTAGGTGGTGTCTGGTTGCAAGAGCTCTGTTGCAGCCCTCTACCGTCTGTGCTATATCCTCTCCCTCTACTGCTGGTCTCTCCTTTCCTCAATCCTCTTAGAGAATGTCTTTACAGCTCTTCTCCAGCGGCTGCGGGCTTCAGCCATGGACTCCCATCATGTTGGGTGGATGTCACCTGCCCTCATGTCTCGCTTGCATACATCTTTGTAGCATAGGACAGGTCTTCCTGCTGGTCTGTAGCTGGTTCTGAACTCACCATAATGAATAGCATTTGGTTCTCCCATCGTCCATTCAGCTTGCATGGCCAAATCATTGGAGTCGTTGGGTGATCAGAGTGAACATGCATGGGATGTTCACCCAATCAAGGACGTTGTTGTTAAGAGATGTTTCTGCCAGGTGATTCCTAGGATTCTCCTGAGGTTGCGCAGGTGGAACGTGTTGAATCTGTTCTCTTGATGAATCTGATTGTACTCGATGCTAAACGTGTTATTAGTAGATCAAATATAGTTATAAATTGCCTGGTTTACATCAGCATAAGTTTTG
This sequence comes from Sepiola atlantica, assembly GCA_963556195.1. Classification (NCBI taxonomy): domain Eukaryota; kingdom Metazoa; phylum Mollusca; class Cephalopoda; order Sepiida; family Sepiolidae; genus Sepiola; species Sepiola atlantica. Next base: position 118,752,237 of record OY744524.1, on the reverse strand, counting down.
ACCGTATGATCTCAGAGGTAAAAATCTTTCTATATTAAGCTAGGAATCTGTGTATGAATATAAATGTTATTTTTGCCAAAGCTTGGTGGTCATCTCTCGATACTAAGATCATGGGGAGAGAGTTTAGTAACGGACCCAATTTACTTATGTCATCACCAGGGTACGGAGGCTGTTTTAAAGGCAGACCTAGACAAGTTCTAAATAATTTTATTGTTTTAAATATGAAGACTAAACAACACAAGTATAATGAAATAAATGTATAGTTGCTTTTTACCATATGCTATGTTTCCGTACTAAATGAATGTATGTGGCAATGTGTGTCTATCTTTGAAGCATTTGTGGCTTGTAATGAGGGTTTTCTGATCGTAGGAATTCAAACCTCTCCATTGTACCCCAATACAGGGTCAACTTTGCGACTTTATGACACTAGTCGCAGAAGCTGGACACCAGTATTTGTCAAGACATGTTTGGAACATCACTATATAAAAACACTTTGTGTCAAAATTAATGATGGAAAGATTCTAACATTTTTCTTTCCCGATTCTAATACTATTACCGATTCTGTTTTAAATTCCCGATTCCGATACAATTACCGATTATGTACGCATATATTTTCGCAAACATAAAAAATACACTTGGGGGGGCATATATTACACGAGTAGTTCTTTTTAAATATTTTTTCTCAAATGTTTTCCTTGATTGATAATAGTGAGGCAACTAAAGATTTATTTTTCTTTTCAAATTTGCTTTATTTCGTCGTTAGTTGACAAAATTCTATTAAAATTTTTTTCATAAACAATTTGAAAATAGTCGATGATTGGTATGTAAAATAAGACAGTGTAGTAACAGAATAGTTAACAGACCCTCCTCCCCATGTTAAGAATGGTTTTCTAAATAGTAACATTATCATTTAGAAACTCATTCTTAACATGACGAGGGTAGGTGGAGGGATTGTTAACTATTCTGTACCTTTCCTCTATCAAAGAATTTTCATGTTTTTATCCTTATAAAGATTTGGTCGGTTATTGCTACTGTCAATATAACAGATATCTAGTAGATTGACTTGTTTTACTGTAAAAAAGAAAAAAACAAAATACAGATAATAATAGTGATACTACTACTACTACTACTACTAATGATAATGGCCAATTTGCAGATTAACACCCTTAGCTAAATCACGGCAAAAACATGAGATTCTACTTTTTTTAGGTGATTATGTGTGAACACCTTAAAAAATTTGGCGGAAAGAAAAAAAATATTTTAGAATTTAGAGTGAGAGATCAGTAAAATGATCATCGTTTCTCGATCTTCTAACTTTTTAGGAATGTTCACTAAATTCTTTTACCACTAACCTTAAATCTGACTGGCAAGGTTGTAAAACCATGTGTAATCACTTAAAAAAGTAGACCCCCCCCCCAAAAAAAAATAATGAACGCACAAAATTAATCTCCCAGAGTAAAATGAAATTTGTTGGTTAACTGCTCTAAATGGGAGCTCATTGTATATCAAATTTATATGTGAAACTGATCCCCCACTCTAAATTCTAAATTGTTCGCAAAAAGTAGAATCTCATTTTTTAGTAGGGAGGGGGGGTGATTTAGCTGACTGTGTTAATCTACCATAATACAACAACAACAACATTATTATTAATAATAATACTTAGAAGTTCTTATATAGTAAAAGAATCTACTTAACTTCTACAAAAAAACAATTCAAATTTTCACATTACATTAAAATATAATTTTGAATATGAAACAAAAATTAATTAAAAAACATGTTAGTGATTAAGTTTCAATTCATAAAACACATTTTAAATTTCTTTAAAATAGTTAACAAAAAATATCTACGTAGACACTTACATGGCAAATTTCCATTGTCTTTCACGGTAGTCCGTGTACTTGTCTCTTTTCAGTGGAAGGAAAATGTTACTACTGAACTGCAAAACTGTTACAATAATAACCAAGAATCATGTTTATTATGTCTTCTATTTTATTGCATTCTATCTTCATCCCCATCCACCTTTTATATCTTTTTATATTTCTTTTTGCAACTAGTTTACAGACATGGAAACTCAAAATTAAAGAAGAACTGACGCTAAAGTGCGTGCTCACACAGAATCATGAAAATCTTTAAATTCACTAATCAATTTATACACTGTGTTCAAAATGTTCAAAGGTTTTTATTTTTCACACCTTTCACCCACATTTTGTGAGGTTTGTGAATGCTGGGCGACCAGACAAAAGTCAATCATATAACTAAAAAAAAAAGGACAAAAGCACAGCAGAATAAAATAAATTAATCTAATTTTTTATAATGTAATTATCAATGTTGTTTGTCAGTATTATTTCTTGACCAAAAATGTTTTATTTAATTTTAAAACATTTTTTCGGAACATTATAAATCAACTGCATTCTTTTAAAAGTCACCTCGCCAATTTATGCAAAATTTCATTTTTTACACAAGTAAAATAAATTTACATCGTATTTCGATTTAATTGTGATCTATAGATTTTAGTTTTACTCGTAATTTAAAAATAATAAATATTTATCCATTTTATCATCAGTCGCAGCAATGGAAAATTCACTATTAAAAAAATTTAAAAGAATCGTTTTTGAAATCGGAAATAAGGCTCAAGTTTTTCCGATACTGATTCCAATATCCCCAAAAGTTTTAATTTTCCAATTGCTAATTCTGATTAATCGTCTTAACACTATTATTCTTTTCAGAGGTTAGTAAACCTTCAGCGATTAATGCCTCAGTTGTCATGGAGACACACATGCTCTCTTAAAGTTGACATCATATTTGAAAGTGAGATGTGAGTGTTGTTTATAATTGAAATGAATAAAAACTGTAGGACTAATATGCTGAGTTAACTCCCCTTTAATAATTGACTGTTTTGTGTATTGTCTGCTAGGTGGCACTGGTCAGTAAACAGTAACTGATTAATTTGACTGTTTGTAGTAGATGGTGTTGCATTAGTGATTTGCATATCAAATCTAGTAATAGTTGTATGTTGAACAACAATCTTAAATTGCCTTATGCAGTTCGTCTTGTTATATAAGCTTTCCAAGAAAGATAGAGGATGAAGAATTAATACAATGGTGTTGTTTTCTTTGCAGAGTTCTTTAGAACATGATTCCAGTGTTTATTGTATGTCTGCAGCTGCTGATGGTACCCTGCTGGCTACCGGTACCAAAGATGGAGGTGTATTTGTCTGGGATTTAACAGAATATTATCTTCTTAAACACTACAGATGTAAGTTTTTTTTCTTTTTTCTTTTTTTTTTCTTCCTTTTCTTTTCAATCTTTTTATTTGCCTTCATTGCTATTTACTTTCATTGCTATTTACTTTCATTGCTATTTACTTTCATTGCTATTTACTTTCATTGCTATTTACTTTCATTGCTATTTACTTTCATTGCTATTTACTTGGTCTGTCAAAAGGTAAGACTCGTGAGCTGTATTAATTTGGTCTGTAAGACGAGACAAGTTTTATGTGTGTGTGTGTGCATGTCTCTCTCTCTCACTCTCGCATATATATATATATATGTGTATACTTAGGCAGCATTTCTTCAAAATTTTTTTTGAAATATATTACAGGCATTTCAGTATGCCTTTTCCCGCCTCATATCGAGCTTGATTGATGGTGGGTTTCTTTGCTCGAATGAGTAAGGCTTCAATTATGGGGAGGTGCAGGTTGTAATGTGAGACAGCGAGGATGGCAGTGTTTTTGACTAATATGTCCCGGAATTCTTTTTTTTGGGTGTTGTGTTCTACTAAGTGTTGGTAAATAGAGCTATGGGATGAGGAGAGGTGACATGTAATGCGACAAGAGATACTAGTCATACCAATATATGTGTTGTTTTTGGAGACACATTCTTCAATTGGGCATTTAAATACATATACAGCATTACTAGTTTTTAGTAAACCATCCCCCAACATCGAGATATTTCTTATTAATAAGTTATTTTAAATTTTTTATAGTAAATTATGAAACAGAGTTTATGGTTTTTGTCAGTAGGGGAGATATGTTTATGTATAATATTTTTTATTATTATTTTATCTATTTGATAATTAGGGTGTATTTGGTTGCAGTAGTATAGATTGATATTTTTATTATTATTGTTTTTTGTTATGGTGGCTAAACAGTGTTTTATTTGCTGATCGACGATATGGTTAGGGAAGTTAGGTGCTATTTTACTTATAGGCCGATCAAGTTAATTGTGTTCATGTAAAAGCATTATTTTGTACTTACTCAGTCATATTTTATTTCTCACGCCCCGAAAAAGAATTTTAAAATATCAAGCAGAACTTTAATTAGAACGATTTTTCCATTTCCATAAGGGTTATATGAAATGGCGAGTCTGCGATTTTCGGAGTGGCCGGTTAGTGGCCGGTTAGCTAACTAAGGGCAGATAAGTGTCGCGAAATTGGGTCCCCTAGGTCGCTGTTACCATGTAAATATGAAAAAAAACCAAAAAAAAAACAATAAAGTTATATCGTGGAAAGTATCCCGGTGAACAAAGTAAAAATAATTATTTAATTTTCTATTTTTTAATTTAATAAATATATATTTTATTATTATTGCTTATGTGTTTCTTTCTTTTTATAATCCTAACAATAAAAACGGAGTTAATGCCCTTGTCTATTCTACCGACCGCTCACAGCCCAAAATGTCGGCTCGGGCACAAATACAGGTTGAACATCGAAATGGAAAAATCGTTCTAATTAAAGTTCTGCTTGATATTTTAAAATTCTTTTTCGGGGCGTGAGAGATAAAATATGACTGAGTAAGTACAAAATAATGCTTTTACATGAAACCAATTAACTTGATCGGCCTATAAGTAAAATAGCACCGGAAGTTATTATTGATTAGTGTTTGTTTAATGTCAGTAAGTGTAGTATAAAATATGTTATCAGTGGATGAGTTTCGATTTTTCACTACGGTTATTTTATATCTATAAGGGCATTCACTTTTCAAATTAAGCAAGTTTGAGCCTTTGCTTGTAATTTTTTTGTACGTGTATGTGGTGAACTTATCTGCGTCGGTTTTTATTTTTATATCGAGGAAAGGTATTTTGTTATTTATATTTATTTCGTATGTGAAATTTAATACAGAGTTATTTTCGAATGTATTTTTGATTAAGGTTAATTTATCTAAGTTTTCAGTTAATAGAAGGATGTGGTTGACATACCTGACGTATATGGAGGGTTTAGAAATGCAATTAAATGTTTTACTTTCTAGATTAGGCATGTAAAATTCAGAGAACAATGGGTCCAGAGCCGATCCAATTGAACCTCTGTCAACCTGGATATATAAAGTTCCATTGGGGCCATAGAAAGGGACCTCGGTGGTACAAGAAATTAGTAATTTACGTAGGGTATTATGGTTAATCTTGAGGGCGGGGTGGGAAGATGAATAAAAAAGAAACAAACAGAAATTGTCCCTGTTGTTTAATCAAACATGCATATATATATATATATATATGTAAGAGAGAAAGTATAAATTTTTATTTATACAAACATTTTAGCTGCATATGTGCATACATGTTTCGATTATAGCCTTATTTTTGCTAAGTCTTGTCAGTCCAGAATATTAGGAGGAAAACAAAAAAAGATGAATGATTTTGACTGGATGCTCTTAGAAAGCAGGGAAAGAGAGTAACCATATGACGAGAATTATTTTAAAATTTGAGAACGTACGGTTGTTTGATTTAAAAAAAATTTTTTTTATTGTCTTAGGTAATTGCCTTGAACGTTTCCTTGGGACTAGTCAGATTGTTTACTGGTGATAGGGTGGGGCTACTATAAATTTAATTTTTTGCGGGATAGGGTGGAGGAAAAGTTCCATCAAGTGCTTCAGATATTTATTTTTGTTAAGGCATGGGCAAATCCCTGGAGTCGTATCGGTACGTAGATACAGTCACATATCTCTCTCTCCCCCCCTCTCTCTCTCTCTCTCTCTTATTTATATAAATAAAATAATAAATATAATAAGTGACGGCTGTGAGCCAGAAACATATGTCCATGGATTACTTTTATGTACGTATAAAATTAATATATATATATATATATAAGTAGTTATCCATGGACACGTGTTTTGCTGTTACTGCGGCATATCAGAATGGCTGACTATAACTGGGCTCGAACCTCCATCACTGGATCTGTGACCGAGTGCGCTTACCATTATGCTTGGAGACCTGTCTGAAATTACGTAACAATTTATCGTTTATAAAGTTACTTTTTGTTATTGTTTTTAACGATAATTAACTATACATATGCATGCGTGTTCTCCCTTGTATATGCCTTATCGACTCACTTTAAGGGACGTGTACATACATATACAAATATATATATTTATATAAATACATATACATATATATTTGTTTTTGTATTATTTATTTAGTATACTTATTTATACATGAAATAGTTATCTATGGACACGTGTTTCGTTGTTACTGCAGCTCATCAGTGTGGCTGGCTATGACTGGGCTCGAACTTTAGTCACTGGGGCTGAACACTCGTGCATATGTTTAGGGGAGGCAACTCCATACGCTCAAGGTGGGCGAAATATACCATTAGTTAATTACTGTTAAAAACATTAACAACAAAAAGTAACTTTATAAACGATAAATTGTCACATAATTTCAGACGGGTCCCTTAGCGCACTTGGTCACAGCCCCATTGATTGAGGTTCAAGTTTAGCCATAGTCAGCCATGCTGATGAGCCACAGTAACAGCGAAACACATGTCCGTGAATAACTATTTTATCTATGAATAAATATAAGTAAATAAATAATACAAACAAAAATATATATGTATATGTAAGAAAGCGGTTTGAAGCCTAACAATAATTTTTTTAAAAGTAGTCCCTAATTTTCGACGTAATACATCCTCATATTACGTCGATAATTTGGGACTACTTTTAAATTAATTAATACTTAAAAAAAATGCATTGTTAGACTTCAAACTGCTTTCTTACATTTAAATATTCATTGCTTTCTAATGGGAGACCACCATATCTTCTTATATATGTATATATATTTATTTATATATGTATATATATATCCCTTAAAGTGGGGCGATAGGTCATATGCAGGGGAGAACACTCGTGCATATGTATAGGGGAGGCAACTCTATATGCTCAAAGTGGGCAAAATATACCATTAGTTAATTATCATTTAAAACAATAACAGCAAAAAGTATATATATATATATATATAATTAATTAATTTTACGTACATAAAAGTAATTCATGGACAGGTGTTTCTGGCTATTAGCATGGCTTACCTGGGAAAGTATCGAACCCTCGATGTTAATGTCTATAGTCTGAAGTTTTACCATCAGGCCATGACACCTTGCCCGAAATATGTACGATTCTTTATCGCCCATTAAGTTTGGTAGTTTTTTGTTATTGTTTTTACTGACGATAGAATAGAGTTGTTTTTTAGTATGTTTCTACTTCCTATGCGGTTAAGAATATGCAAATCTCGTTTATTTTGTTTTACACTTACACAATAATATTTATAAATAAATATTCATTATTTTAATACCTACAGACATCGATGTTTCATGCTAACGCAATCTTCAGTGCAGGAAACAAATTCTCAACGGTCGGTGGCCGCGAACCCTGATCACAAATCGCCACTGATCTGTAGTCAAGAGTCTTAACCCCTCGGCCATAGACAATTAGGTAATAATTAGGGAGGAATTTAACTTTGTAAATAGCGAATCGGCAGCTAAATTTACACAAGCAGTTAGAGTGATCAACGAACGTATTCGGATTGTGCATGCAGCTATTAGTACTGCTTGTTATTAAAGTCACTCAAGAGTGCCCGGCCTTTGGTGAAGGGAGCTAATAATAATATTTATAAATAAATATTAATTATTTTATTTTATATATATATACTACACAAAAATTCCTTAGCTCCTACTCCAGAACATAACACCTGCATATTATATGCATAGATGTGCAAGACTAAACCAGGATTGAATGGACACATAAGAGTTCATAAAAATCCAATTTTATGAGTCAACCCAATTGTCTGTTTTGAATAAAATCGGACATATTTGCTTTAACACACATAATCTGCAACTGGCTTTAAGTTGCACCTTGGATCTAATGGCTGTAAAAAAGTGGATTTTGTGAACTGAGACGTGATTGAATGGCTATCATGTGAAATTGGATTCTTATGAACTCTCATGTGTCTCTGCAATATTAATTTTGTGCGTGTAAGTTTCTGCTTTTCTATAAATAGTATCTGATTCCAAGCTAAAGAATAAAGATGTGTTGGAAAGAAACAACAATTATTTTTAAATTATTAAATGCTGACTATTCATGTTTTCTTATCTACTCTATTAGAATCACATTATGACATGTAACAGTTCATTTTACTTGTACTAGTTGAATATTATTAAAGACCCCCCCTCCCACTACTTTCCTATTTTATAGGTCACCGAGGACGTGTGAACACAGTGATTATAAGCCAAGGTTAGTATCTATTTGTTTATTTATTTTATTTTTGCATGCTTTTGAATCTTGGCATAGATACACTTGCTATATCTAGCCACACCGATGAGTCATAGATAACGAAACAGCTGTGGATGACTATATCGTATATATATATATATATACATACAATGAATATGTATCACTTATCATCAAAGAAAAGTACAATTATTCCAACATGATTAAAACCCAATTTGAGTATTGTCATTAAAATTGCATTTTTCTCTTATGTAATATTCAATGATTTATGCCATTAAATCTTGCTTTAAACAAAGGTAATAAAACTAAATAAAAGACAAGATTGAAACATTATATACAATAAGGAATATCACGACAAGTATTGGTACCGTTTAACTGATAGTTGGAGATCTATAGAGTAAAAGAGGAAAATATAGTGTTTGGATTTTGTCTTTTTCTTATAAAAATTTTTACTGGCTTTGCAAACTTCCATTTATCTGATTCAAACAATCAAACACAGGCTCAGTGGGTGACCAAACACATAACATTTTTCTAGTGTGTGTGTGTGTGTGTGTGTGTGTGTGTGTGTGTGTGTGTATTGGAGTGATGGACGAATAAACTTTTGACTCTACTTCTCCATCTGGTGAACTTTTTGGTTCTGAAGATAAGAATTTGTTCTTTATAGTAAATTACTTGGACTTTTTGTTTATTATGCAAATATTTTTTAAATAGTTGTAAACTGCATGATTTAGTTTAGGTATAAATTATTATAGAATGATTTAATAATAATTTTTAAAATATCATATGAAGCATGTATCAAAAGCTAGTTGAAAAAAACCAAAGTGCTTGATAAAATGTCTGTCAGGTTTCATCGATCAGGTCATACATACTGGTCATATATATATATATATATATATATATATATATATATATATATATATGAATGAATGAATGATCACTGAAGAAGTCCATTGTTTGATATCTGATGTGTGTATGTATGGGTGACTCTGTACCTCAGGACTGGATCGACGCAACATTGATCTCATTATACAAGGGAAAAGGAACACGATTGGTAATTAGAGGTATAAGCCTTCTTGAAGCAGTTGGTGAAATCTTTTCAAAGATCTTGCTTAAGCGGTTTACTATTTGGGTGTGTCTCTCTGTTATTCTAAAATGGCGGCTTTAGATCCGGTTGTGGCACGATGCATATGATCTCTGTCTGACAACTTCAGAAAAAAGTTCAGCGAACAATGGGTAGCACTCTATCAAGTTTTATTGGACCTGACAAAAGCTTTCGACATTTTTAATAGAGCAGTATTATAGAGACAATCCTTGGTAAAATTGGATCCCCACTCGGATCCGTTAAAATGCTTAGACATCTTCACCAGGATATGAAGGCACGCTTTCACTTTGCCGGTGCACTCACTGCGCCGATGATGCAGTCTTCGTTGCACACGCGAGACGGCTATGCAGATGATAATGGACATTTTTTATCGAGCGTTTACCACCTTTGCACTCACCACCATCAATCTAGAGAAAACTAAGGTAATACTCACTACTCCCCCAGGATTCCAATATGTAGAGCCAAACAGTTACGTCACGGGAGCTCAGTTAAATGTAGTTGACTCATTTGTATATCTTGAGATCCCTCTCGCCTGAGATGGATCCCTCAACTCTGAAATACTTCTAAGAATCAAAAAGGCTAGCAAAGCTTGAAAAGCGCGTGTGGTCAGACAGATCCATTACCATCAAAACGAAACTTAGTGTGTACAAGTCATGCATCTTGTCTGTTCTCCTGTATTCTTCGGACACGTGGACTACGTATTGCAGACATATTAAGGTTTTGGAAAGGTTCCACCAAATTTGTCTAAGGAGGTTCCTAAATATTATGTGGAGATCGTTTACACCAGACCCCAATGTTCTACAGCAAGCTGGGGTGCCGAGCATAGAAGTGTGTATTATACGTAGTCAGATGCTCTGGGCAGGGCATCTAGTTCGGATAGGAGATTACAGACTCCCTAAGCAACTGTTATATGAGGAACTGCAGTAAGGTAAACGTCCAAGACACAAACCTAAGATACGTTTTAAGTATGTAGTCAAAAACAACCTGAACTGGGAGAAGATGGCTCTGGAGCGATCAGTCTGGCGCAAGTGTATCTATGATGGCTGTGGCAGATTTGAGGCAAAGTGTATAGAGTAATCCATCTTGAAACGTACTTTGCGGAAGCAGTCAGTCGCATGAGATCCTATAGTAGGAGCCAACTGAACAAGTGTCAAACATGAGTTCAATATAGCTATGCATAAACGGAAGATTTGTAAAAATAATTTGGGACAACTGAGCCCACAACTAGACATTGCAATTTTTTAGTGATAGCCTTATACTGTAAAGAAGTGACAATCACCATGTATATATGATGATGGAATAGTATTCCGAAATTGATAAAATTAAAGTAAAAAAAAAAAAATAAATTAATCTTGCATTGATAAAGGCTTCTATTTTCAATTTTATAATATAAATATATATGTATATATATAAATTTTTTAAAATTTATTTATAAAGACATGTACATACGTGACACTGGCATGTCTATGCTATCAATCAACAGCTGTTAGAAACTGAGATCTCATCAGACAGAAAGGAAATCTGATCCTTGCCTCAGATCATATTTCTTTCCAAATATGATCTGAGAGAAGGATTAGATTTTCTTTCCGCCTAATGAGATCTCAGTTTCTAGCAGCTGTTGATCGATAACATCGACATGCCAGTGTCGCAGATTTTGTACATGTTTGCATAAATAAAAAAAATAATTATATATAAAAGCTCTATTTTATATTGAGCACATTTTATAAGAACGGTTGAAGGTCTTTGGATTTTTATCCTATAGATGTTTAATTTACCTGGATTACTATATATATATATATATATATATATATAGCTTAATGATTTTTACAATTATTTTACTTTTGTTTCTATTTTCAGACAAAACGCAATTGTATACTTGTGGTTCTGATTGCTATTTTAAAATCTTTGATCTTTATTCTGGCATTGAAACATTTAACAAGAAAATGGAATATGAAATCAAGTAAGTTTCTGTTACCCCTCATTCATTATTTCCTTTAGAAGATTTATAAACAGTGATTTATTGGTTTTGAATAGCAATAATGATTTGAATTAAATGGTCACATTCTATAAAATATGGATTAATCTAATTGAAAATTTATTTATTTTATATTTTTATTTATCATATTTTTTTTTTGTTTATTTTATTGCATTATTTTAATTTAATTTATTTTTTATAAAGATTCTTATGAATGAAAGTAATTTAAGTTACTTTTTAAATGTTTAGTAATGGTTGTCTTATAATATTTTTATCATATTGTGTTCAGTGTATTTTACTCTATCATTTACTTCTAATTATTAAAACCCTATTTTTTTTACTAATAAATATTTTTCAAATATATTTAATTTAAAATAAATGTATTTAAAAAGAAAGTGACTAAAAAAAAAAATGAAGATTATATCGGCGAAAAATCTAAGTAAAAAAAAAAAAAAAAATGCATCAATTTTTATTTTTGTACCAATCTAGAATTCCTTCTTTTTTGGAGAACTGGATTTTCCCCACATTAAAACCGACCTTGTGTCTAACTCTGCCCTCGTGGGGAGGCAAGTAAATAAGAACAATACTTATTAATAAGAACATTCCCCAATTTCTATATTTAATAACATTCAATTCTTACAATTTCTGAGATGATGTGTTGTAATATTATTTACATGCTTTTTGCAGTTATCCCCATCATGGTTGTTGTATGAACATTTCGGCCACTACACTCTTCGGCTTTCTTCAGGTGCATTTTGTCTTCAAATGAGTGTTCTCAATCTGTGTTCTATGCCTTTAAGATATCTCATATCAGTTATTATTTTTTGATTTAATTTAATTTTTTATTGAAGTTCTTTCATCAGGGATTGAACTCACAATCCTTAAGTAGACTTCATTTGAGAATATCTCTTGACAAAAGCTGATACATTCATAGAATATTACTGACTACAGAAAAAATGCACCTAAAGATGATCGGAGATTACAAAATGTTACGTACATAACAACTACAATGAGGATAACAGTTTGACTTGCGTAAATATGTTTTTCTAATGTTTATTTTTATTAACATGTAAATGAAAATAAACGTCGTTCATTGATCATTAATTTTACCTACAAACATTTATGAAAATCATACTTTTTTTTTACTTATGGAAGACCCTAATGCTACAAAACGAGTAGTGGCAATGAGGTATACGTATACTCCCAATATCCTATTCAGATCTATTTCACTCGTTCTTTTTTGTACTGTTTTGCTCTCAGTTCCTTCCTTTGCTGTCACCCCCTCCCCCATTTTTCTCTTTAATGTATTTACAAACACTTATTTAAATCTATATTTTACCTTCTATGCTTATTCCCATATTGTCACTGCAGGTTTAGTATTATTAGACTAGGCTAGTGTTCAAGATGATGATGATGATCATCATATGTTTGATGTCCGTTTTATACACTGGTATGTGTTGGACAATTTTAGAAGTTGACTTCCAAACTAACTTATCTCTGCCCAGGCCTTTATTTATCTTTTTTAATCCTTCAAAACATCCTTATCAATTCCTCTCAACTGACCATGCTACATCAACTGTCCTACATCAGGAGAGATGGAGAAAAATGATTGGACCATCCGTAAGCTTGATTTTCATAAATAGATGCCTGTCAGAACTTATCTCTAACATTATTTTCAGACGTGAAAATAAAAAATACATATTTCTCACCGTATCAAACTTAATTACTTATTTCTGATTAAGTTTTGTTCTTTTTTTTTTTAACGATAAATACTTTTTCTGAATGTTATATTTATTTTTAGATGTATGTGTTATTTTGATGATTGTTTGGTATTTATTTTTAGATGTGTTATTTTGATGATTGTTTGGTATTTATTTTTAGATGTATGTGTTATTTTGATGATTATTTGGTATTTATTTTTAGATGTGTTATTTTGATGATTGTTTGGTATTTATTTTTAGATGTATGTGTTATTTTGATGATTATTTGGTATTTATTTTTAGATGTATGTGTTATTTTGATTATTTGGTATTTATTTTTAGATGTATGTGTTATTTTGATGATTGTTTGGTATTTATTTTTAGATGTGTTATTTTGATGATTATTTGGTATTTATTTTTAGATGTATGTGTTATTTTGATGATTATTTGGTATTTATTTTTAGATGTATGTGTTATTTTGATGATTATTTGGTATTTATTTTTAGATGTATGTGTTATTTTGATGATTGTTTGGTATTTATTTTTAGATGTATGTGTTATTTTGATGATTGTTTGGTATTTATTTTTAGATGTATGTGTTATTTTGATGATTGTTTGGTATTTATTTTTAGATGTATGTGTTATTTTGATGATTGTTTGGTATTTATTTTTAGATGTATGTGTTATTTTGATGATTGTTTGGTATTTATTTTTAGATGTATGTGTTATTTTGATGATTGTTTGGTATTTATTTTTAGATGTATGTGTTATTTTGATGATTATTTGGTATTTATTTTTAGATGTGTTATTTTTATGATTGTTTGGTATTTATTTTTAGATGTATGTGTTATTTTGATGATTATTTGGTATTTATTTTTAGATGTATGTGTTATTTTGATGATTGTTTGGTATTTATTTTTAGATGTATGTGTTATTTTGATGATTGTTTGGTATTTATTTTTAGATGTATGTGTTATTTTGATGATTGTTTGGTATTTATTTTTAGATGTATGTGTTATTTTGATGATTGTTTGGTATTTATTTTTAGATGTATGTGTTATTTTGATTATTTGGTATTTATTTTTAGATGTATGTGTTATTTTGATGATTGTTTGGTATTTATTTTTAGATGTATGTGTTATTTTGATGATTGTTTGGTATTTATTTTTAGATGTATGTGTTATTTTGATGATTGTTTTGCATTTATTTTTAGATGTATGTGTTATTTTGATGATTACTTGGTATTTGGTACAAGTACAGGAAGCGTTTGTGTCTGGGATCCTCTAAATTCTCGTCAAGTTGATCACATACCTGAAGCACACCAAGGTTCGTTATATGGTCCTAGAGAGGCTAATCAAATTCTTGTTATTCATTTTTGATAAATAAATTCTTGTTTCAGCTTTCAGCCAAGTTTTCAGTAGAAGTTTTATTTTATCTCTTATGATTTTGGTTTCTCTACAATGTAAGAATAATTGACATGTTCATATCTGTTCAACATAGACATTTTCTTATGATATGAAACAAGATCTTTCTAAAATGAACACGAGACAAAAGAAAAACAAATAGTTGAGCTCATTATTAAATATTTCTCATTCCAGTTCAGATCACACTTAGAATTTGCATAATCAGTCTGTAACTCCTATCTTGCTCAGAACATTGACCGCCTGGAAACCGTTCAGAAACATGCAACCAAGTGAATACCGTCCATCAGACACCTGCCATACTTTGAACGCCTTGCTTCCCATGACTTGGATTCATTGAAGCTCCGACATCTAGCAACTGACTTGGTAAACATCCACAAAATTATTAACCATCTCGCCAACAACAACCCTGAGCACCTCTTTGGTCACCATCCATTTAACACGCGTGAACATACCTACAAAGTCGGTAAACGGCACAGCTCACATGACTTTCAGAATTGCTGAAGCATGGAACAAATTACCTACATTGGTTATTGGCATCTTTTAAAATCCTCGTGCTTCCTGAACATTCATCAAATTTATACATGATGTTCACCACCTCTCCGTAGATATGCACTCTGATGCTACCAGATCAGGCCGCCTGAAAATACTGGCTTCCCGACCAAATGCACCAAACATTGATGTTATTGTTATTGTCTTTTCCCTTTGCGACACTCAATCATGTTGTGCAAAACCAAAAACAAAAACCACATTTTTCCTCTACAAAACAAGCAAATAAGAAACCATGAATAAATATTTGAAGATATTAACAGCTTGAAACATAAAAACTTTTACCAAAATGACCTGACTTGGCTTTAAATAACCCGAAAAGGGTTGATATGTCGTAAAACCAAACGACCAAACCATAGACATGCACACATGTATATCATGACGCATACACTGTTCCTTTCTGTGACTGTTGTACATTATCCCATGTACTACACGTCGTCCACTTTTGATGTGTTGTAGTGCACCTGAGCACTGTACACAATCATTCCGTTCATGATATTGCAGGAAAGTGAAGACGGGGGGGGGGGGTGTAACTCTTCTATACCCCACCACGTATGATAGGGTTCTGGGTATAACCATAAACTGGATCTGGTAGTAAAGTCCCAATTTTGGATAATTATGAAGTGTTTTCCGTCACCCTTTCAGTTATCATTACTTTTTGGTCCATTCTAACCTGGAGTGGTAGTAGCTCATCTATGAGTTAAATAGAATCTGTCCTGGGTATGATCTGAAACTGCATCTACTGGTATATGCATAAACTTACATTTCGCTATAAAAAATAAAATTAAAGTAGACATTATAATATCCTTCTTAAAAATCGTGGATTGTGATATGGAAAAATTAAAAAATCTGACAAATGTAAAAATATCAAATCATCTAAATACGAGTTAAATATTTGAAAATTATTGCATGAAATGAATTACACATAAATTTGCAACATGGGTATTTGAAGAAATAAACGAGCTTAAATAGTTGTACTAAGATGACTGGATTCGGTATTAAATAACCCTCAAAGTGTTGATATGCCATATAACCAACCAAACAAACTACATATAATTGTGTACCAAACATCTGTGCTTCACTATATCACTACTCAACAGTTTTATCTTACAGTTATTACAATATCTTGTGAAGTTGAGCAAAATTGAGAAGCAGACAAAAGTTTATTACATAGTTCTGATTCAACTTGATCCAACATGTAAGGTGAAAGGATCATTCTTAATTTTTTTTTAATCAATCTCATGAATACTCAAAGTGGGAACAGGAAACTTGGATTTTATGTTCACTATAATTTAGTATCCGATGTTCAGGCGGTTATTTATTCTAGTTTGATTCAATGCAAGCAAGAACAAGTATTATTGAGTTGCATCAGTTTAATCTGCACAATTCTTCAGCATCAGCATCATCATCATCATCATCATCATCATCATCATCATCACCACCATCACCACCATCATCATCATCACCACCATCATCATCATCACCACCACCACCACGACGACGACGACGACGACGACTTTAACGTCCGTTTTACATGCTGGCATGCATTGGAAAGCTTTTAGAAATTGACTTCCAAACTAACCAGGTCGTTATTTATCCCTCTTTCTCTCAAATCCATCCTTATCACTTTCTCCCATGTTTTCCATGGCCTTTCCATGCTAACTGATCCTGCTACCTCAATTGTTCTACATCTACTAGCTGGAAAACTCTCATCCATTCCTTCAACATGGCCATACTTTCAAAGTCTCTTATTTTGCACGCATCTCCCTATACTGTCTAGATTTAATCTTCCCCTGAGGTCATCAGATCTAAGCCTGTCTTTAATATTCATCTCATTTTCATATCATTTATCTCCGTGCAACACAGATCCTCAACCCTCACATTGTCACACACTGTACACATGCCTGATAGACTCTTTCCTGTGATTTCAAACTTCAGTGTGACAGACTGACAGACACGGACTCTTTATAAGAAATGCTCAGATACATCTAAAATAAAATGGATCAACCAGACAAAGCCACCATAGATCTACTTTATCCTCTGATGTGTGTGTGCATGCGTGTGCGTTAGTCCCCTTACTTAGAGAATACACAAGTTGGGGAACTCCCATGAAATGGGTAATGGCTATCACCTATCATCCGACTACAACACATACCCCGATTTTCCGTCACGTTTTCAAAAAAAAAAAAGGAGTCTCTATGATTTGAAAAATGTTATTTGAAATCATCGATCAAAAAAATCCGAAATTTGTTTTCCGAATTTCAACTTGGTAAATCAAGGGTGTTTGATTCATCAAATTTATTCTCCGGATTTCAACTTGGTAAATCAAGGGTGTTTGATTAATCTAATTTATTCTCCGAATTTCAACTTGGTAAATCAAGGGTGTTTGATTCATCAAATTTATTCTCCGAATTTCAACTTGGTAAATCAAGGGTGTTTGATTCATCTAATTTATTCTCCGGATTTCAACTTGGTAAATCAAGGGTGTTTGATTAATCAAATTTATTCTCCGAATTTCAACTTGGTAAATCAAGGGTGTTTGATTCATCTAATTTATTCTCCGAATTTCAACTTGGTAAATCAAGGGTGTTTGATTCATCTAATTTATTCTCCGAATTTCAACTTGGTAAATCAAGGGTGTTTGATTCATCAAATTTATTCTCCGAATTTCAACTTGGTAAATCAAGGGTGTTTGATTAATCAAATTTATTCTCCGGATTTCAACTTGGTAAATCAAGGGTGTTTGATTCATCTAATTTATTCTCCGAATTTCAACTTGGTAAATCAAGGGTGTTTGATTCATCTAATTTATTCTCCGAATTTCAACTTGGTAAATCAAGGGTGTTTGATTCATCAAATTTATTCTCCGAATTTCAACTTGGTAAATCAAGGGTGTTTGATTCATCAAATTTATTCTCCGGATTTCAACTTGGTAAATCAAGGGTGTTTGATTAATCAAATTTATTCTCCGAATTTCAACTTGGTAAATCAAGGGTGTTTGATTCATCAAATTTATTCATTCGAATTTCAACTTGGTAAATCAAGGGTGTTTGATTCATCTAATTTATTCTCCGGATTTCAACTTGGTAAATCAAGGGTGTTTGATTCATCAAATTTATTCTCCGAATTTCAACTTGGTAAATCAAGGGTGTTTGATTCATCTAATTTATTCTCCGGATTTCAACTTGGTAAATCAAGGGTGTTTGATTAATCAAATTTATTCTCCGAATTTCAACTTGGTAAATCAAGGGTGTTTGATTCATCTAATTTATTCTCCGGATTTCAACTTGGTAAATCAAGGGTGTTTGATTCATCAAATTTATTCTCCGAATTTCAACTTGGTAAATCAAGGGTGTTTGATTAATCAAATTTATTCTCCGAATTTCAACTTGGTAAATCAAGGGTGTTTGATTAATCAAATTTATTCTCCGAATTTCAACTTGGTAAATCAAGGGTGTTTGATTAATCAAATTTATTCTCCGAATTTCAACTTGGTAAATCAAGGGTGTTTGATTCATCTAATTTATTCTCCGAATTTCAACTTGGTAAATCAAGGGTGTTTGATTCATCAAATTTATTCTCCGAATTTCAACTTGGTAAATCAAGGGTGTTTGATTCATCAAATTTATTCTCCGGATTTCAACTTGGTAAATCAAGGGTGTTTGATTAATCAAATTTATTCTCCGAATTTCAACTTGGTAAATCAAGGGTGTTTGATTCATCAAATTTATTCTCCGAATTTCAACTTGGTAAATCAAGGGTGTTTGATTCATCTAATTTATTCTCCGGATTTCAACTTGGTAAATCAAGGGTGTTTGATTCATCAAATTTATTCTCCGAATTTCAACTTGGTAAATCAAGGGTGTTTGATTCATCTAATTTATTCTCCGGATTTCAACTTGGTAAATCAAGGGTGTTTGATTAATCAAATTTATTCTCCGAATTTCAACTTGGTAAATCAAGGGTGTTTGATTCATCTAATTTATTCTCCGAATTTCAACTTGGTAAATCAAGGGTGTTTGATTCATCTAATTTATTCTCCGGATTTCAACTTGGTAAATCAAGGGTGTTTGATTCATCAAATTTATTCTCCGAATTTCAACTTGGTAAATCAAGGGTGTTTGATTCATCTAATTTATTCTCCGAATTTCAACTTGGTAAATCAAGGGTGTTTGATTCATCAAATTTATTCTCCGAATTTCAACTTGGTAAATCAAGGGTGTTTGATTCATCTAATTTATTCTCCGAATTTCAACTTGGTAAATCAAGGGTGTTTGATTCATCAAATTTATTCTCCGAATTTCAACTTGGTAAATCAAGGGTGTTTGATTCATCAAATTTATTCTCCGAATTTCAACTTGGTAAATCAAGGGTGTTTGATTCATCTAATTTATTCTCCGGATTTCAACTTGGTAAATCAAGGGTGTTTGATTCATCTAATTTATTCTCCGGATTTCAACTTGGTAAATCAAGGGTGTTTGATTCATCTAATTTATTCTCCGAATTTCAACTTGGTAAATCAAGGGTGTTTGATTCATCAAATTTATTCTCCGGATTTCAACTTGGTAAATCAAGGGTGTTTGATTCATCTAATTTATTCTCCGAATTTCAACTTGGTAAATCAAGGGTGTTTGATTCATCTAATTTATTCTCCGGATTTCAACTTGGTAAATCAAGGGTGTTTGATTCATCAAATTTATTCTCCGAATTTCAACTTGGTAAATCAAGGGTGTTTGATTCATCTAATTTATTCTCCGAATTTCAACTTGGTAAATCAAGGGTGTTTGATTCATCTAATTTATTCTCCGAATTTCAACTTGGTAAATCAAGGGTGTTTGATTCATCAAATTTATTCTCCGAATTTCAACTTGGTAAATCAAGGGTGTTTGATTCATCAAATTTATTCTCCGAATTTCAACTTGGTAAATCAAGGGTGTTTGATTCATCTAATTTATTCTCCGGATTTCAACTTGGTAAATCAAGGGTGTTTGATTCATCTAATTTATTCTCCGGATTTCAACTTGGTAAATCAAGGGTGTTTGATTCATCAAATTTATTCTCCGAATTTCAACTTGGTAAATCAAGGGTGTTTGATTCATCTAATTTATTCTCCGAATTTCAACTTGGTAAATCAAGGGTTTTTGATTCATCAAATTTATTCTCCGAATTTCAACTTGGTAAATCAAGGGTGTTTGATTCATCAAATTTATTCTCCGAATTTCAACTTGGTAAATCAAGGGTGTTTGATTCATCTAATTTTGCATAATAGTTACGGTTCTCTAATGGGTCGAGAAATTGGGGTTCAATCCTCGTTCAAGTCCTATCAAAGACTCAAAAAATGGTACTTGATGCCCACTTGCTAAACACTCAGCATATAAGGTAAGGATCAAGGGTAAGTGGAGTCATCCAGGGAAAGGAGTGGCACCCTCCCCTACATCTCAGTGTAGTAGCCAATGAATACGAAGCCTTGGGTCGCCCTTGACTTTGGTTGATCCATTTATTTATTTTAGTGGATGCTATGCCAAGTTCCGATCCAATCAAATTGATTGTGATTATTTACACACTAAAACTGTATCGAACGGTATGCCACCCCCCCCCCCCCCACAACTATGTGTAAAATAACAACTTGTGTTGAATTAATCGTATATACAAGGAATTGGGTTTTGTATTTCAGCATAAATAACCAAAAAGGGGTAGTATACTGTTAAACAGACATACCAAACCAAACTTGGTAAATATAATCGTTATTCAACAAAGAGAATTTATTAAAACCCAACCTCGTTAATTATTGATTCATTTTTATAAATGGATGAATTCTAAGGCGGTATTAATTGTTTATCAAGTAAACCAAACTCAAGTTGACACAAATGTTTTTTTTGTTTTTTAAATTATGATTATGGTATTAAAATTATGATTATAGTATTAAAATTATGATTATGGTATTAAAATTATGATTATGGTATTAAAATTATGATTATAGTATTAAAATTATGATTATGTATTAAAATTATGATTATGGTATTAAAATTATGATTATGGTATTAAAATTTCATACTAAGAAGAAATGTAAGAAGTGCCCCACTTTTTATTGGCATACCCAGACTTTGGGTTGGTTCTTAAACAAATTCGGTGTTAGAAAATTACTTTAGAATTTATTCCGGGTGCAAATAAGGAAGAGAACTAAGTGTAATTGCACACAATAACTTCCCTTTAAACTGTTTCAGTGAATAAGGCAAAAATTTTCCACGTTAACAGTTTTCTTACCTGGAATAAGTATTTTCAGAAAAAAAAACTGAAACGAAATAAAATATATTCCCACCAATGACATAGTTGAAAAAAAAAAACAGAAATAGGCTTGTCTAAATCGTGTATTGATTTGTCAAAAGGATTGCTATTTGTGGCTTACTTTAAAAATCTGACCAGATTAACTTTGTTTTTCTATGTACACACATGCACATACATGAAAAGCACAATATTATAAAGGTGCATATGTGGCTACTATGAATATATGCCTTCATTTTTGACAATTACGGTGATCCTACAACTTTCCAAAGGTTAATGCTTCAGACACTGTCATTTACTGTGATGGTTAATTATTTTTGTATTGCAAATATTTGTTTTTTTTTATGGTGACCAGTTACTTTGACTTAAATGTATTGTTTTTCTTTCTTCACAGGAGCAGTAACAACCATGCATGTTCAAAACCGTGAGATTGTCACAGGTGGAGAGGACCATAAAGTTGTGTTATGGCGAGAGATCCCAGCTTATTCGTCCTACATTTGATTTGAACTCTCTACTGACTGCATAGCATGGCAGAAAATGAACAGGCGATAGTAGACTTGATCTGCCCAAATGTTTTAACACTGCTGTTAAATACCGCCATTGCTGACCTTTATGTAATAACAATGATTACAACTATCATATTACAGCCAAATTGCATCATGTAAAATCTCTGTAATTCTGGAGCAATTTTAAATTTGACTATTATTTTTGGTTCAATCATTTTTTGGGCCAATTTTGTTTTTTCTATCAAATTTTCAACTTTTTTCCTTTTCTTAAATATTTATTTTTTGATGACTTTTATTTTAATTATTCATTTGTAACATAAAAAAAATCTGAAATTGAGAAAAAAATAGCCATTTTATTTATTTTTTTAAGATAACACTTTGGTTCGTAAATATTTTCTTATTCTCAGTTCTAACTGAAAATTTTTTTTTTTTTAAATTTTACTTTTATCGCAATAAATTCTCATTGTTACACTATTACACTATTTCAAAATAGCTGATAAAAGCGGGTTCATCTTTTAGTAGATTGTCTCCTTAGATCTTTCAGCTAACATTCATCGGAAGAGTAACGTTAACATTTAATCGATCACAGCACCAAAATTATACATCACAAAATGTAGGTGTTCAATTCCAATTAAGTTCTCCTTTGATGAATGTTAGCTTTAAAATACAATTTGCTATAATGAACCTGTAGCCATTTTTACTGATGAGTCATCATTTATCAAGACTAATAACCACTCAAAGATAAGGAAGACGGTTTATGACAAGTGTTTATTAACATTAGATTTGAAGAGGACCATATTGCAGCTCCCAGGAAAGCAATCTTGTGGCAATGTGTTCTCAAGATGGGAAATTCTGGGGGAAAAAAGTCTGTTCATTCACATACTTATATTTTTAACTGCTCAAAAGAAACTAAAAACCAATTATTATTTTGGCCAATTCTTTTATTTTCTTGTGAATTCTTTTTTGCACTGTCACCCTCCAACTTTATGATTATTAGAGTTAGATTAGTTTAGAACAAGGCCTCAATTTACATAAGTGGGGGAGTGTCCAATGGGGATCAAATTATTTGCTTTTCAACTGTAGCAGATTGTGAACTAAGCATGGCTCAGTTCTATGAAAAGTCTCCTGTTTTGTGTTGCTTTGTCCCGTTCATTCAGGTTGAGACTAAATGATTTGTAAACATTGTTTTGCCAACCCTTTTCGTGATTTCTAATTCTTCTCTCGGAATTTTTCCCTCCAGAATTTAGAGAAACCATTTGCCAAACGGTTTCAGAACTTTTTTTATGCACATCATAAGGATTTAGTAGCATTCAGGACATCTTTTATTTTGATCTAGTCAAGAAATTTATGGTTAACAATGCACCTCATGTCATTTAGAAAGGTCTCAAGGCTAAAGTTTAATTTAAACATTTAAGGCTGCAAAGAATAACAGGAAAGATATATGCATTATTTCACATTGATTTTGAAGTCAAAAATGTCTTTTTCTTGAAAGCTGTCCATCCTAAACCTATAAAAAGAGCTTTCTATTCTTTTTGCTTTTATTGATTTTTACATGTTTGGGAAAAAAAATGTCGAATTTATTTTTGAACTTGTTGACAGTAATTATTCGGTCTAGTGGAAAGTTGTTTTTATTTTTAGATATATTGTTTAATAGTGTCCATGTTTGATTTAGTAGACTTTGTTATAGTACTGGTACCATTAAATCTAATAGTACCGGCCACATGTGTTATTGATGACCAAAGCAGTTTCCAACCTGGCTTATCTGGTGTGGAGTATGGCTAGAAACCTTGGATTAACAACCAGACCTGACAAAGGACAGATGCACCATCTTTTAAGGTCAATGGCTATTGAGTTGATTTTCACACAAAACATGACTGAAAGGTGGAGACAAGTGTTAAGCAGTAATGGAGACTATGCTGCTTCAAAAAAGTAAATAAAATATTCCAAAAGTTGCTAACCCTAACCCTAACCCAGGAATCAAATCGATAACCCTGCAGGTGGCCATATAATAGTCAGATGTTGGCTTTACAAATTTGGTCAAAAGAGTTAAATGCTAAGAATAGTTTTGATCCAGTTTGTTTCACAGAAGCACTTTCAGAAAACCTACACCTGACCTTGTGTCTAACCTCCTAGAAAAAAGGTAAATAGAATAAAAATAGTTTCAACTAGCTGTACTCTCCCGGTGTTGCCTGGGATGCAGTGAAATCATTTTTGTTTTTAATTTTTATTTGTTTTCACATATTAAAAAATATGTGCAAAAATCAAAATTTAGTTGTAAGACAACTTTTTATATTCTTTAATTAAAATATAATTTATTCCCCTTGCTGATTTTGATTTTTCAGTCATAGTTGAAAAATGTTTTCATATTAACAGTTGTCCAGGCGAAATTACATAATTTTTTTTAATAAACTGTAGCGAAGTATGTTATTATAGTGCCAATAACATGATACAACAATAACAAATCAAACTTGGTTAGACAGAATCAGTTTGATATGTCAACTTAAACAGGTCCAACTTCTAAAATCTTACAAGATAACTTTATATACTAGATTAATGTTTAAGAATTTTATTGTTGGAATATTTCAATGTATGTATCTCCTCATTTCAGCAGGCTCCATAGAAATCAAAGAGCAATTTCCCTGCAGAGAAAATTAGGGAAAATTAATTCTTTTGTTAGGGATAGGGGCTAAACATAAAAGATGTTTAGCCGCTACCCCCTCTACCAATATTAAAAGAAAGAATTAAAGAAAATTAAAAAAGAAAGGCAAAGTCAAGTTTGGTTGTTTTTTTTTGTTTTTTTCTTCAGGTCATCAGAAATGACTCACGTTTTGTGGGGTCCAAAAATGTCCTTCTTTCATTGAACTTTAGCCGCATGTTCCAAGATGTCACTCAGTCTCTTCTCTTACAAAATAATTGAATAATTAATGACAATTTCTTTCAAGTAAAAAAGATTTAGCTATAAAAAAAAAGACAAACAATATTTCCATTACATGGACATTGGAGTGGTTGAGTAAAATCTCATTGTAACTTTTAGAATTGGTCAAATTAGAAATTGAATGAAATAAAAACAAAATTCTTCAAACTGATTTTCTTTATAATTTTAATTTTTATCGTCTTTCAAATTGTGAAATTAAGTTTAATATTATGTTATCAAAATTCAGGTAGTTTTTGTGTCTCAAACAGATCATTACATTTTTTTTTAGTAATGAGAGAAACTTTTCAAATGAGCTGGTGATTCTGAAATCCTGTGTTTTAAAAACTCTGTTTTTACTGTGTCCAACTATAAATATGATAAATTAATAAATTTATATCTGACAAATTTATTAACAAATTTTATACAAAATGGTTGCAATAATTTTATAAAATAACACAATTACCTTTAGTCAGTAATTGTGGTAATAACAGTAATCTATATAAATTACCAATAGGCTTGTGAATACAATGTTAATTTTTTCCCCTGACTCTTGGTCAACATTTTTATACAAGGCCTGGATTAGTTTTACTGAGTATTTGTATAATAATAAATTAATTACTTTATATTTATTCATATCACCCATACTATGTAGGGACATGAGTTGAGTGGTGCAAATGGATACCAACATAGACTATGGAATTGGCCAAGTTATAATCCAATCAGATTTATTGTGTTCATCTAACATAATTTAATACCATATGAGAAAGATATGTATTATAATCCATTGGGGGAAGACGGCTAATACAGGGCCGGCGGGACAGTTATAAAAGTTCTCCTAAAAAGTGTGGGGGCCCCGGTTAAACACATGCATATCAACTTAATTATTGATGACCGTAAAGTGGGGGGGGGGGGCTAAGTAAAAAAGTGAGGGGGCTTGAGCCCCCCCTCCCCTTTGCCCCCCTCCCCTTTGCCCCCCCCCCCCTCGGTGCCGCCGTCCATGTAATACATTCTGAGGGTCAATTAAGATTAACTTTTATTACAGGAAAATACAGTATGCACAATGTGCATGAAATGTTTATTTATAGCCGTTGTTTCGGCTGACATCTTTTATTTTATGTCTATCTCCACGTCATAACTCTGTGGAATCCCTTTCCCATCTGTACGTAAAATATCCACTTGTGTTCAATTGTTTCCACTCGGTTTTGTGTTCCAGTATTAAATGACCCCTAAAGTGGTGCTGAAACCGCCCCCACACAAGGATTAAATTTGATACTAGACTAAAAAAATAAATTTAAAAAGTGTGTCCCAAAATTTTCCTTTCATTAGAACTTTAACCGCATGTTTCAGGGTGCCCTCAGACTCTGCCCTTTTCCTGCAACTGAAGGTCTTCAGGATTTATTAAGGACTAGCAGAGATAGTAGATGTTACCAGAGATCTAAGGGTCTGTCAATAGAGATCTTTTTCTTTTTTCTCCTTATGGCTGGAATAATAGAATCCAGAATTAAAAAGAACAACTAACTCCATTAATTGCTCTGGGATTTGATTTTCTCAATTTACAGCAAGTAAAGCCAGATTAACTGCGTCCTTCTCACCAACCCCGTAGGGTGATGGAAGCTTTGAAAACAGCATCCTATCATTTTGACACCTAAATCTCAAAAGGTAGAAACTCTCTAATTATTCTGCCACATCGACTTCCTTCCATGACGCAATTTCCTGTACACATAGCTCAAACTTTACTTCTAATGGAAAATTGTATCTGGCTTAAAAAAACTGTATGTGAAAATTTCTATTTTTAACTTTATTTTTACACACCCAACATCTACATAATGGTATTTCTGAAAGTCAATATATAAAAAAACTTTGAAACATTTAGATTCCTTGTCAAAAATTCCATCTGATTCACTACCATAAACCCTATTTGGTGCAGTCATATTTATTTCTATAGAGAACGGACAAACACACTTCCCCTTTTATATATAGATACCCATCTAAAAATTTAAGGAATTAAACTCCTGTTTCTATCCTCCTTTTGCAAACACTTGGCGTTTTCTTAGGAAATTTCAAAGTAAAGTACAACTGTTTTATTGTTTGTGGTTGCAGTTAAATGCCGTACCAAAAATTCCTTTTCAAGGATTGGCGATATGCTCGATTGGTTTTACGGAAGTCCATTATGCCTTTCTGAATTCAATTAAAATTCTTAGGAGTGTTAGGCCAGTAATTTTTAAATTCACACAATATACATTTATCTTGTAAATAAGGGTAATATGAGAAAAACGGTGTCGCTGCTAAATGATGTAAATTTTTTTGATTTGTCTCTACATTAAACATTGTCGATTTTTTTTCTTCTTCATTACTTTATACATTGTCATCATTCTGCTGACGTTTTTGTTTGTCTTGTTGCTGTACTTTCATATTAAAACTAAACGTCAGCTAAAGTGTCCACCTTCAGAGGTCAGAATCTATATTATAATCACTGAGAATATTTTGTGTCTGTTGGTCACTTATAGGCCCTAAAACTACTTGATAAGTTGTAGAAAATTTACTATGAAACATCTTTTAGATGCTGGATGAGTCATGGGGGGAGGAACTAACGTTTCTAATACTATGACTGATATACTCAAAGAATAAACACTTATAGCCTCAAAAAGTATTGGTCAGAATTGCACCAAACTTTGTGTGAAGCAACCTTGGCATGCCATGTGTCGTAGGAGGTAATATTTCTAATACGAAAATAAGAAAAAACACCTACAGGCTCCCAAAGTTCTTGACAAAATTGCAGACAACATCCTTGGCATGACAGATATGTCATAAAGACGTCTAAATTCTAATGCTATTACTACTAGTAATACTACTACTACTAATAATAATAATAATAATAAACACTTAGGAGTTAAAAATATTGGGTAAAATTCCACTAAATCTTGTATGAAATACTCTAGACACACCAAATGTATCATAGGAGTGTACAAACTATTATTCATAGTAATAAGCATTTATAGCTCGATGCTATTCATTAGAATTGCATCAAATTCGACATAAAAGATGCCAGATGGACGTCCATACATTTGTTGTTGTTATTCTCTAATTAAAATATTTTTTTATTATTCAATTGTACAATAAATCATTTACAATAGGTATTGTACATGAGCATCAAATAATCTAAAAATGTTAATATGCCGTTAGACAAACTGTTCTGTTTCGCCCGCCAATGTTTTTATAAATAAATTAGGAACTAAAATATTCTTTATTCTCAACTGAAATTATTTCTCAATCCATTTCGTATTGTTACATAGTTATTCGCATAAACTGTTCAGACTTAAATATTTGTGGCAAAATTAAACTTTTTAAACATAAAAAACAATTTAATTTTCAAAACTAACATTGATGAAACTCGTGGTTTTGACAAACTTTTAACAACGGTTTAGCAACTTGCTGCTAAAATCCAATTCTACTTCTACTAAGGGTAGATAACTCTGTTATGTTTTTCTTCAATGATTTGTTCTGGGCAACACTGGATATTCTTGTTAGTTTGTTATTCTTGTTAGTTTGTTGCTGTTTGAACATTTTGTTTCATAGTTCATGAAGAGTTTCCAAAATTACAATCTGTTAAAAGAAAAAAAAAGAAAAAGTTAAACATTTATGTGCAGGTATATCGACATATTTATTCAATGAATACTTTTTTGTTTTTAATATTGTTAGTACAGGATATGGCATAAAGATCTCCACTTTTTAAATGGATAGAGGAAAGAACACGACTGTTTTAAAAAATAACTGATTGTATTTGTAAAGTGTACAAAATACAGATAGTTTGGTTTTAATACATTTTAAAAATAATATCAGGCAGATGATCATCATTATTTTGGGAGTTGTTTTCAGAAATCTTCAATGACTCTGAATCATTTCAGATGGCATTGCATTTATTTTTTTTTAGGGAAGTTGCTCCAGACAAGGCATTAAGCCACTTGATGTAAGGAGAAAAGAAAAAAAATGACTTCAAGATCAAAAACTAGGCAAGTGCTAGATTGATAGATTCCGACTCAGAAAACAGCAATTCTTTCCTTTTTGTCAGAAACATCGCTTATAGAATGTGAGGACTAAAGGACAAGATAAGGGAAGCAAGAGTTACAAGGCTGCCGAAAGTAAAAACAAGGTCCACTTTCTGCTCTCCTTCTACTTTCCTCTTTGATTATTTTCTTAAAAAAAACATTTTTAGACCCCCCCCCCCCCCCCATGTATTTTTTTAGGATTGACTAATACTGATTTTTTTTTGTTTTTTTTGTTTTTTACCACCATTACATCACGGGGAGAAGCTGGTGCTAGTATGATTGTAAGGATTAGGAGTTGATAGTGATGGCAGAATTTCCCTGAACTAACTCTAACTAGTAAAGCATTAGCTCTGTCGACTAAGGGAAGAGTCTATCAGGCATGTGTGTGTAGTGTGATGGTGTATGGAAGTGAAACCGTACCACTGGGGGTTGAGGATGCGTTGCATGGAGAAAAATGATATGAGAATGATACAATGGATGTGTAATGTGAAGCCTAAAAGATGAGTTTAGATTTTGATTACCTCAAAGGGAAATTAAATCTGGACAGTATAGGGAGATGTTCGCAGAACAGGAGACTTTTAGTATGGTCACGTTGAAAGAACGGATGAGAGTTTTTGGGTTAGTAGATATAGAACAGTTGAGGTGGCAGGGAAAGGCTAAGGAAAACATAGGAGGAAGTGATAAGAATGGACTTGAGAGAAAGAGAGATAAATAAAGACTTGGTCAGAGATAGGTTAGTTTGAAAGTCAATTTCTAAAAGCCGTCCACCATGTGACATGTAAAATGGACGTTAAACTGAATATAATGATGATGATGATGACTTCCCTTTTCCGTTGCTGTATCTCTCATGAAAACATACTTCATTTCTCCTCACTCCTCTACCTTCCATTTCTGTAGGCAACTCTCTCTCTCTCTCTTTCTCTCTCTCTCTCTTTCTCTCTCTCTCTTTCTCTCTCTCTCTCTCTTTCTCTTTCTCTCTCTCTTTCTCTTTCTCTCTCTCTCTTTTCTTTTCCTTTTCTTTTCTTTTCTTTTTTCTTTTTTCATTTACAGCCAGATATGGGTATCTATTATTGAAATCATTACTTCAATAATAGATTGGCTCTGAGGTGGTTGCAATGACAAAAACATTGACTTGTCGATGTAAGACAGACGACCCACAAATATATCACATACTATTTATGCAGATACATGTATGCATAAAAACACACACATATGCATGCATATATAATATATATAAAATAATATACATTCTGTTTGTTAATTAAATCTATTAATTTTGAAAAATTCTTTTAATGTCTTTTGTTTGTTTTTTAAAATTTTTATTCAAAACTAAAATTGCTTCCAGAATATCACCTTTGTGTAAACCTTTTTTTTTTTTTTTTTCAATTTTATTTTATGGAGATAATACAATGTGAGGTCTAGTCGGCTTAAATGTATCAAATGTTTCCCTCTCCCATCCCAGATCAACCCCTACCCTTTAAAAATGTTTTCCAACTATTCAGTCTCTTACCCACCCCCGGCCATCCCTACATAATGGCAGGCAGGCGTACCCCCCCTCCCCAATCTGCTCTTCTGCTCCGCCTGCCTCACTATCTACTCTCCTGGTGCAACACTTGAGCCCATAACGAAAGAAGATTTTCTATATTGATTTGAGTGGGGGAGGATTATCTCCCCTTGCTGCCGCTGCCGACCGTTGGAGGCTGGAAGGACAAGATGAGGAACACCATTTTGTTTTCTCTACTCTTCCTTTTTGTGAAAGACTTACATGAAATATTAATAAAAGAAAACCGTAAAAATCACTTATATGTAAAAGAAAGTTTTCATTAATAAAATATATATACATAATGCTCATATGTGGTATTTATTTTTATTTCTTTTAATATTTATTATTAGCTGATCTATCTATCTGTTTCTCTCTCTATCTAACATAGTTTTTTTAATGTATGGTGGTATTTTGTTTTCGTTCCATCAGCCAGGACAGGGTAAGAATTTAAAAGTTATTTTTAGTTAGTATTGCCTGTAGTGAGGATTGAACCTTCAACCTCCAGAAGACTCTCACTTAGAACAGAATATTACTTAGCACTTTTATCTGTTGCGCCACGTGCCCATAAATTCCGTATAGATTCCCGAATTCGACGAGATGCATCTGAAGAAAGTCAAAGGTTACATTGGCCGTGACACACTCTTCTCATTTTGGATGTTATTATTTATCTACCTCCCACAAGGTAAGATGTGACACAAGGTCGGGAAAGTGGGATTAGATAAGCCAGCGCTCGAGAGGTGAGCACTCTGGCCATTTAAAAATTGCCTGGGCAGCCCCGTCAGCATTCCCCGGTAGGGGCGCCTCAGACAGTAAGCGATAAACTTACTCCTCCCCCAAAGAGAGGAGGAAAAGCCTGGGAGGGTGCACCTCCTAGAACTGCACAGGACCAGCAACCCTCAACAGACCGGCGTAAATCCAGACCCAAAGGCCCGGACGATACCTGTTTATTAGGTGGGGTAAAAAACCCCGGTTGAACTTTGGATGTTATTTTTTATTTTTTGTAAAGTTCACTCTCCAGTCTTCACATTTAGCAGGTCAACTGTCTCCAAACCCCGTTCTGTACAGTCCTGTCCAATCACTAGCTTCCACATCTTCCTTGGCTGGCCAACCTTCTTGCTATTCAAGGCCTCTATGCTTCTACAACGTTTTATCCAGGAGGTGGAATGCTCCACATAACCATAGCAATGCAACCAACTCGTCCTTAGGATAACATCTATGCTGGGTAAATATGCTTTCAGTTGATCCTCTGACCTAATGTCAAGTTTGGTAAAATTTCACATTGCAGATCTATCTAATCATTGTACACTATAGTCAGGCGAGTGAGAACTGGGCCAGGGTCCAACACTTGCTAGCATGTAACATAACACGCCTGACACAATGACTATAAAACTTACAATGGATGTAGAGAGGACACCTCAAAATGTAAACAGAGGCAGCAGCTCACGAAATTTTGCCTTCACCTTTGTGGTTGTACTGAGTTAATATCCACCACCCGCGTTCAACCCATCTTCTAAGTAGCAGAAAGAGTCTACTACCTCCAGAGTGCTTTCATCTAATATCTCTAATATAATAATACATTTGCCTCTGTTATATATATATATATATATATATATATATATCATTGTCGTTATCGTAATCGGTTTTATTAATGCTAAAACTGGTAACACCATTAAACTTCTTTTATAAAATGATTCCACTAGTATTGATCTTAGTATAATATAATCACAATTTTAAAAAATATTATCACAACAAAATTCACTACAAATAATAAACAAGCCATGAATAACTACATTAAAATAGAATAAATAGAATGCAGAAGTAGCAATTAATACCCTAAATTAAAATTATCAAACATTTTTATCCACATGATAATTACCTATTAAAATAAAAATGACGGTTATAATTATAATTTTACTCTCATTTTAAATTTAACTCACTCTGCCCCGTCCTCCCCGGCTGGAATCGAGACCACCACGGCCCAAACACGTGAAAACCTCCCACGCAATATTTTGAAACACGACTTGTTGGGGTCCCCCCCCTCCCCGTTGGGGTCCCCCCCTCCCCTCTCATGTCTCATGTCACCGTTATAGACAGAGTTCCAACTCTGTCCCCCTCCCCCTCCAATGTATCCTCAATTTCAATCTCCTGTTGAGGTGAATTTAAAACTTATGCCATTTGGATTCCATTGTAGCCTGATGAGTGGACGCTATTTGCAAGTGTCAACGAAACAGAATTTGTTTTGTCGCAACTAATGGAATAAAATCAACAAATATATATATATATATATATATATATATATATATATATCTTATCTGGTACTTAAGCTTTTTTTTTTTTTTTTTTCAATGCAACTTTAAAAAAAATTTATATTTTAATTTTATTGCTAGCTACCATATCACAGAATGATTCTTGGTTGTAGTGTTTGGATAGTATTATTATTGTTATAATTAATGTTATTTGATATGTTATTTGATATGCAAATACACTTGATATATATTTAAAATAACAAATCTTAATTACATTGATGGCTTCACACTAGTGAATGCATATATACACGTTTCGGCCTTAATGAAGTTCAGCTGTCCTTTGACTGAAACATGTGTTGCAAATGTGTAGCCAAATAATGTTTGCATGAATTCATTTTTTATTCCTATATATATAGATATATATATATATATATATATATATTAGTGAAATTTAAGCTGAATTACTTTTACACTTGATTATTGGGGAAATGGTAGTTTAATCAGTACCATTGGAGAGCCATTAATATTATAACTGTCCTGTTTTTGCATCTCCGAAACAGTTACATGGTAAACAGCTGATGATCCCCGTTTTAATATTTCACACTTAAGTTAATGTCCCCTGTTTTTGTTTCACTGTTAGACACTTGAATCCCTTTTTTTATTCATGAATTTTCCAACGAATGTTAAGTTTGCGATATCTTGGATTTAATTAGTTTCTTTGGGAATTTAAACAGCATTTTCCTTTTTTTTCTTTTGTTTAAAATGACTCGAAGGTTTTTTTTTAGACTATATATATATATATATATATATATATATATGTATATACATGGAACAACAAATGAAGACGCACACAGGATGTTAACAAAGTCGGAATACATTTGTTAAAAACACATCCTTTTTAAAAGAACACAATTTTATGTCAATAAATAATATTTTCAACATGATTTAAAAAGTTTGTTGTCTGAAAAGACACTGTTTCTTTAAACTTCAAGACCAATTTCACGATGTACCAAGATTT
>OY744524.1:118625948-118713448 GCA_963556195.1 Sepiola atlantica | reverse complement strand
GAAGCCTGAGAGGGTGGACCTCCTAGAACTGCACAGGACAAACCCATAGACCGGCGTAAATCAAGCCCCGAAAGCCAAGACAATACCAGTTTATGGGGTGTAGTAGCCATCGGAACAGATACTACACTTTGATCTTAGCCAAAAGGCCAAGAACGAGTAATGAAAGAATTTTCTTTCTTACTTCACAGTCACTAATTTCGTTCCTGGTGACCCCAAATGAATGGATAGTACAGTAATTCTTTTTTGCCATAACCTGCTCGAGGTTATACTAAATGAAAATATGTAAGATTTGTAAGTGTATCTTTAGAGTTTTAGGTGGACAGTCAAACAGAAAAGACAACTTTCCTTTATAAATTAAACACTGAAACATAAACAGTAAAAGGGCTGTACAAAAAAAAAAAATAACAGAGACCACAGCGGCTTTAGTTTTAAAAATAAAAAATATAAATTGTAACATCTCACCACAATGGTTGGAAGATCTAGCTTGCAATCTGGTGTGCTATGTAGAGTCTTTACACTGAGGAGAGTGCGCAAGTATAAGCCTGTACTGAGAAATACTTCTCTCATATGTGGACAACGGTGTAAATTGAGATTTTGCGTCTTCATTTCTTTTCTATTGCGATTTTTAGATTGTGTAATCTTTTCGTTTTTTTACTAATAAGTCACCACTTATCAAGGCCAAAAAGCCATTCGAGGATAAGAGTTAATGAGATGGAATGATTGTCAGTTGAATGATGAAGAATATTATGAGAGGACTGAAAATGATGAATGGAATGAACAAAATTTGATTAGTTATGAAGGCAGTTTATGACAAGTATTTGTTGACATTGGATTTGAAGACGACCATGTTGTCGCCTGCAGGGAAGCAATCTTGTGGCTATGCGTTCCACAGGTAAGAAGTTATGGAAAAAACTATGTTCATGGAAATTCGGTTTGATGAAAAAAACTTTCTTTTACTGAAGTAAAGGAAAGTTTTTTGCTGGTGTGGTAGAAGGATGAGTTTTTTGCTGGTGTGGTAGAAGGATGAGTTTTTTGCTGGTGTGGTAGAAGGATGAGTTTTTTGCTGGTGTGGTAGAAGGATGAGTTCTTGCTGTGAATGTCTTGCAAGGAGGAACCAGAGATTGGAGCTTGGTCGAGAATCTTCCATGGAAATAACGATAGAGCAGAGAGAGACTAGCAACGTCTCTTGTGTGAGAAACGGCTGTAGAATACAGAAGAGATCTTAACCCACTAGATTATGAGGTTGATTTTGTACTTTGTCAAGGCAAGAAAGAGTTCTGTAAGTGGCACCTCCCCAGATGTGGCAGTAGTACTTCAGGATGTATCTGACTGTATAGATAGAGAACTTGTTAGAGAACTTAAAGGAATATGGAACAAGAAGAAAATAACTAAATACCGATAATTGTAAGAGAACTAGGAACAGTTCTGGAAAACCTGGAAAAATGACTAAGAGAAATTGGAATCAAAGGGAAGATTTAGAAGATACAATACACAGCAATGATGAGAATAGCTGAAATTTGAGGAGAAATCCACATAACCAACGAACACTAACGAACCACTGGTAAGTTGAAATAGAAATAGAACAAAAAATATAGAAAGAACATCACACCAGCCCGAGGGAACTGAAACTGCCAGAAATCTCATAAACTGCCCCCCCCCCTAAAACACACACACATACCGGCCTTGGCTTGTTCCACACAAAATGGTCGTGAAGGGTCAAGGAGGATGGAAAGACTGAGGAGGGGGGGCACCAACCAGACCTTCATTGGAAGGGTACAGAGAGTACTAGGACTCTGGGGAGGCTTCCAGAGAAGACCAGCAGCCGTTGCTAGTGAGAAGTCAATAATAAACGGCTGTTGCGATAACACAAATTGATTTCCAATAGTTATCGAAAGAGGCGAAGAATGCTGGACATCTGGGGAGACATGTTGTCATTCAGATTCCAAGGAACACCACTAGTTGCTGCCAGTGAGCGATCACTGATAATGACTTGTGTGAAAGCTGTTAGTGTGGAATAATGATAGAAAACTGGAACATGAAGAAAATCAATTTAATACCGATAATTGTAGGAGCACTAGGAGCAGTCTAAAAAAACCTGGAAAAAAGATTAGTAGAAATTGGAATAAAAGGGAAGATTGAGACCATACAATGAACGGCGATGATGAAAACAGCTAAACTCTTAAGGAAAATCCTTGAATGCGGAAACCAACCAACATAACCAACGAATGCTAACCGGCCATAGATGATTTTAAATAGAAAAAGAACAAAACATATAGAAAGAAATCATATGAACCCCTAGGGAAGTGAAAACTGCCCAAATCTAATAAACTGCCCTGCCTCCTACACACAAAATAAATTCACAGACATACACACATGCATGTGGTGACACTAGTACCAAACAAAAATGGTGTGAAGGGTCAAGGAGGATGAAAAAACCGAGGAGGGAAAGCACCAACCAGACCTCCATGGACAGTTCTGAAACTTTGGCGAGGCTTATTGCCGCCTAAAGTCCAGAGAAAACCAATGATTGTTACTAGCAAAAATAAATGCTAAATAGCTGTTGTGATAATGCAAAGTTATTTGCAATGGTTATCGAAAGAGGTAGAGGGTGCTGGAAATCTAGGGAGACTCCAGGAGACATAACTTGTTATTACCAGTGAGCAATCACTGATCTTGACTGATACTGACTTGTGAAAACTCTTAATAATAGTAGTAGTAGTAGCGATGATGATGATGATGATGATGATGCTGATGATTTAAAAATTAAAAAAAAAAAAAAAAATTAATTTTTTTTTTTTAAAATGGTGCCGGCCTAGGCTGACACCAGACAAAATATTTGTAGAGGGTCGAGGAGGATGAGAAGACCGAGGAGGGACAGCACAAACCAGACCTCCACTGGAAAAGTGCAGAGAATGCTGGGACCTTGGGGAGGCTTATTGCCACCGAAATCCCAGAGAAGACCAATTGTCCTTACCAGTGAGAAATCAATGGTAAAAGGCTGTTGCGATACCGCATCGTTATCGAAAAGAGGTGAAGAATACTGGAAATCTGGGGAGGGTTGTTTTCACTCAGACTCCAGGAAATACCACTGGTTGTTGTCGGTGAGCAATCACTGACGATGATCTGTGTGAGAACTCCTAGTGAGTATAAATAATAATAATAATAATAATAATAATAATAATAATAATAATAATGATAATAATAATAATAATAATGATAATGATAATAATAATAATAATAATGATAATAATAATAATAATAATAATAATAATGATAATAATAATAATGATAATGATAATGATAATGATAATGATAATAATAATAATAATAATGATAATGATAATAATAATAATAATAATAATAATAATAATAAAAAGAAGAAGAAGAAGAAGAGTTAAAATCTTGTTTTATTTCGGAAAAGATTAAAAAAAGTAAATTTGTTGCAGACTGATAACATTGGTTGAGACGAAAAAGGCTTTAGTCTGTCACAGAGTGATTTGACAAGATAACGCAAAACGAACACTTGGTAAATGATAAAGTACCAATGTTACTCACTGGAAAAAAATCGCACACAGAGTTGTAGTAGTTATGAAACCACCGGTTAGTTAGAAGAACTTGCTCTGATCTTTACAAAGCTGTTCAATCGTTGCTTAAAGGAATCTTGACTCAGATTGTTGACAAACCCAACCGCGTACCCAATGTTGAGGGACATTTCACAATTTTCCTGATCGTTTCCTAACAACTTGCCCGCACATCTACTTTCCTATCTCTTTTGGGATCCGGTGATCGCTCAGCTGTAGATCTATCATCTCTGAAATTACCCTGCAAACAATTTCAGAAATAATTTGTCTTGTGGTACTTCCGATATATATGATTAGCCAATCACTGAGAATTTCATACCATCTGAAAATTTCAAGAGACCAAACAGCCAGCCATAGTGCACCTCTAAGTGTGCCACTGCAATTGGGGGAGGGGGTAGTGTAGTATCTGTTCTGTTATCATGATAAAATCCACCATTACCTTCGTCTTGGAAGATTAATGAGTTGCGTTCAGAGTGCAAAGCCTAGGTAAGTAAGTATGGAGGGCAAGCTGTTACCCATGCAGCAGACATATCTCTCCACGGTGCTAGAATGGCCCATTAGAAGAGCAAGCGCCAATACGCAGGTGCTAATCCATTCTATATTTTCTTAATTTATTTCATTTTATTATTATTTACTCACTAGGAGTTATCACACTGGTCATCGTCAGTGGTCGCCCACTGCCGACAACCTGTGGTATTCCCTGGAGTCCGAGTGACAACAAGTCTCCTCAGGCCTCCAGTATGCTCCACCTCTTTTCGTTCATCACCGCTGATGACCTTGCGGTAATCGCAACAGCCACCTACCAACGATTTCCCGCTGATAAGGGCCATTGGTCCCCTCTGGGGCCCGAGTGGCAACAAGCCTTCCCAAGGTCCCAGAGCTGTCCGCGCTCTTCCAGTGGAGGTCTGGTTTGCGCTTTCCCTCCTCGACCCTCTGTCCATAATTTTTGTGGCGTCAGCCTATGCTTGCGCCTCATTCGTGCGGTTGTATTTTCCCCGGTTCTGTTGTTTTGTTCTCCACTCGTTGCTTATGTGGGTTGGTTTCCGCATTCGAGGACATTTCTCAGGATTGTAGCTGTTTTGATCATTACTGTCCTTTGTATGGTCTCAGTTATCCCTTTGATTCCGATTTCTCCTAGTCTTTTCTCCATGTTTTTGGGGACTGTTCCTAGTGCTCCTATGATTATTGGTGTTATACTGACTTTCTTCATGTTCCATATTCCTTTCAATTCTCTGGCAAGTTCAGTATATTTGCTTCTCTTTTCCGTCTCTTTGATCTTCACTCTGTGGTCTGCTGGAACGGCAAAGTCCACGATTTTGCAGGATTTTTCTTTCTTGTTGATTATTATCATATCCGGTCTCCTTGCTGTTATGGGTTTGTCTGTTTGTACATTCATATCCCATATGATTTTGTGTTTTTCGTTTTCTAGTACAGTTTCTGGTTTGTGTTTGTACCGTTTTTTTGCATATTCGAAATTCAGTTGTTTGCACATTTCCCGGTGTACTTCTTTCCCCATGCTGTCATGTCTGTTCTTGTATTCCCTTTGTGCTAGCTTGCTGCATTCACTTATTATATGATTTATCGTTTCGTCTCTTTGTCCACACAGTCGGCATTTGCTGTTTTCCTGGGTTTTATCTATCTTTGCTTTAATAAAGTTCGTCCTCATCGCATTGTTCTGTGCGGCCGTCAGCAGAGATTCCGTTTCTCTGTTCAGGTGTCCTTTTCTTAGCCATGCCCAGCTGTTTTCATTGGCTTCATCACTTGTGAGTCTTATAAAGCGTCCATGTAGTTGTTTTTCTTCCCACTTTTCCTTTCTTGTCTTTTTGTTTCTGGGTTCAGTACTTCCGGGGTTGTTTGTTGGGCTGGTGTCTCTTGCTGTGGTGATCAGTCTTTCCGTGTTCTGGGTTACATATTTCTCCATCTCTTTTTTGGTGTCTTCCACACAGTCTTCTATACTTACCAGTCCTCTACCTCCTTCATTTCTTTTCACGTAGAGTCTGTCCGTGTCGTCTTTTGGGTGCAATGCATTGTGCATAGTCATTAGTTTTCTAGTTCTTTGGTCAAGGTGCCTGAGTTCTTCTTTGGTCCAGCCTATGAATGGTCCAGAGTATCTTATTAGTGATACAGCCCATGTGTTTATCCCTTTTACTAGGTTTCTGCTATATAGTTTAGTTTCTAAGAGTTTCCTTGTTCTTCGTAGATATTCTTTTCCGATCTTCTCTTTCATTTCTGTATATTTGATTGTGTCTGCTTCCAGAACTCCCAGGTATTTGTAACTATCTTGTTCTCCTAGCGCCCTCATCTCCTCTTGGTTGGGGAGTTCTATACCTTCTGTCGTCTCCAGTTTTCCTTTTTTGATCTCTAGCAGTGCACATTTTTCTATTCCAAACTCCATTTGGATATCCTGGCTGAATATCCTGGTTGTGTTTATCAGCTTTTCCAGTTCTTTTTTGTTTTTTGCAAACAGTTTAAGGTCATCCATGTACATCAGGTGGTTTATTCTTTGTTCTGTATCCGTAAACCTGTATCCGGCATCACACTTTCTGAGTATGTAGTTGAGTGGCATCATGGCTATTATAAACAGTAGTGGTGATAGAGAGTCTCCTTGAAAAATGCCTCTCTGTATTTTTATCTCAGACAGGTATTGTCCTCCGGCTGTCAGTTTTAGTCTCCATGTTTCCATCGCTTTCTGCATGAGATTAATAATCCTGTCTGGTATCTTGTATATCTTTAAGCATTCAATTATCCATGTTTGGGGGATTCTGTCGTAGGCTTTCTTGTAGTCGATCCATGCCATGGTTATGTTCTTTTGTCTGCTCTTCACCTCCTTCAGGGTCTTTTGATCAATGTATAGTAGATCATGTGCCCCTCTTTGTCCTTTCCGGCATCCTTTTTGTTCCTCGGGGAGCAGTCCACGATTGTCCAGAGATTGGTAGATTTGTTCTCTCAGTTGTGCTGTGAGAATTTTCCACATTATTGGTAGACATGTTATCGGTCTGTAGTTGCTGGGGGTCGTTCCCTTTTTGGGGTCTTTTTGTATTAGTGTTGTTCTTCCTTCCGTCATCCATTCTGGTACGTCTGTTTTGCGGATACATCCGTTCAGTTTCTGCGCTATTCTTTCATGCAGGGTCGTGAATTTTTTAAACCAGTATGCATGTATTCCATCGTGGCCTGGTGCTCTCCAGTTTGCCATTTTTTTTAGGGTTTTCTTGATCGTTTCTTTGTTGATTTCTGTTTCGGTTCCTTCTTCGATTTCCTGCAGTTCATCTTTCATGTTTTTCAACCATTGGGCATTCTTGTTGTGCTTTTTTGGTGCTTCCCATATCTTGCTCCAGAATTGTTTTGTTTCTGTTGGGTTCGGTAACTCTGTTGTTGTTTTTTCTCCATTTACGTTTTTGTAGAACTGGCTTTCATTGTTTTCAAAGGTCCTGTTCTGTTTGCTCTGTTCTGATTTGTACCTGTATCGTCTCAGTCTTCCTTCTATTGCTGCTATCCTTTGTTTTATTTCTTCATGTTTCTCATTTAGTTTTTCCTTGCGTTTCTGATTTTTGCTTCTTAATCGTTTCATGTCCTCCTTCCTTCTGTTCACGGTTTTAGCTTCTTTCCGAAGTTTGGTGATCTGGGTTTCCAGTCTGATTTCCCATCCAGGTTTTGTCGGTCCTCTCTTTTGTCCATTCTCTTCGTTTCTTAGTTTCATACTTACCGATTTAGCCCCAGCATATATCAGGTTGTTTAGGTCTGTAATAGTTTCTGTTGGGATGTGTGTGAGGAGTTTGTTTACTCTTTCTGTTTCTGCTTGTAACTTCTTCGCTACTTCATTCCTGAGAGGTGGGAGTTTTGTTTTGTTTTCTAACATGTATCGTCTAATGTTCTCCACTTCGCTTGCTTCTTTTTCGTTGAGTTCTATCTCAGCAGGTTCTGTGGTTCTGCAGTCTTCTATCTCCCCTGGTTCTGTGTTTCCGTAGTCTTCAATCTCTTCAGTTTCAGTGTGTATGTTTTGCTCGTCCTCTTTCTGTGGTCTCTCCTTTGGTGGTGTTTCCTGCTCTGTTTCGCCATTAGCCTTCTGTCTGATTTCCGTCAATTCCATCTCCGAGAACCATCCTCGCTTGAGGATCTGTCTTGCTTGATCTGCTATCCTTTGTTCCGTTGTATGGTAGTCACTAGCAATGTTCCAGAGATGTTTCATTCGTTTTCGGTAGCCTCTTTCTGTAGGGTAGCGGCTTTTATAATAGCACTCCATCACCAGTCTGTTTTCCTTTGTGGTCCATTTCTTTCTATATCCTTTCAGTTTGTTGTTTTCGCTCTGGTTTTCCTGTCTTTGGTCTGTGTCCTTGTCGTACCTGGAATCAGAGAGGTTACTTACCTGGTTCTTGTCCGTTGTCTTGTTTCTGAAATGAAAAGGGCCAACATTCGCAGGATGCGGACCGGGTCCCCCATGTTGGCTAACGAGGGAGCACCTGCCCATCATGACACTCAGGTCTTTCTCCTGAGTCCCACGGCTTGTATTTATATTATTGTGCATTATTCATATTTTTGGTGTGTGTGGCCACACCAGGCCCAGGCTTATTTTGCCTGTGGTCCTGTCACAGGGATAGTGATTGTCACATTCATTTTAATGAGTGATATTGTGCACTACCACACACAAAAAAAAAAAAAAAAAAAAAAATATTATACACGTGCATATATATATGTATATGTTACTTAACTACATAGTATAAGTTTAATAGGCTAATTTTTGACAGCCAGGGGATAGACAATAGATTCCCCTCCCGTTTTTATCGGATAAATTTACACCAGATTATTAAACATATAAGCCTTTATATTTTGAATTATACTCTGACACTTTTTTAAAAGTTCCATAAATATATAAATAACAATGATTTTTTTTTGGCAGATTTTTTGGGCATATAAAACAATATCTGACCGGTTTTAAATATTAAAAGCAAAAAAGTTATCTCTTACTTTTTTTTTTTTTTTTTTCCTTTCCTTGGGTTTCAACAAGAGAGAAAGAAAAAAAACGGTAGGGACCATCTCATATTTCTTCCTTCTAATGCGAGCTTCAGGAACCCGGACGATGGGGTGGGGGGGTGGGGTATTCAACACGTGTGAATACGAATATTCTAGTCTTTTTATCATATCTTAGAATCATTTTAAATTCCATAAAATATATAAATAACAATGATTTTTTTTTTGGCAGATTTTTTGGGCATATAAAACAGTATCTGACCGGTTTTAAATATTAAAAGCAAAAAAGTTATCTCTTACTTTTTTTTTTTTTTTTTCCTTTCCTTGGGTTTCAACAAGAGAGAAAGAAAAAAAACGGTAGGGACCATCTCATATTTCTTCCTTCTAATGCGAGCTTCAGGAACCCGGACGATGGGGTGGGGGGTGGGGTATTCAACACGTGTGAATACGAATATTCTAGTCTTTTTATCATATCTTAGAATCATTTTAAATTCCATAAAATATATAAACAACAATGATTTTTTTTTATTATTATTATTATTATTATTATTATTATTATTATTATTATTATTATTATTATTATTATTATTATTATTATTATCATTATCATTATTATTATTATTATTATTATCATTATTATTATTATTATCATTATCATTATTATTATTATCATTATTATTATTATTATTATTAGTAGGAGTAGTATTATACATTTATGTATATGTGTTTTTCTTTTTACCTGCAATAATTTCATTTTTTTTAAATAACAAGAAAATGTTGATGTTTTTGCTATGTTTTGTAAAAAGAGCCGAAGAGAAAAAAAAGAAAAAAATCCTAATCATCTTAGAAACGATCGTACGCCTAATCATTTTTGATATAAATAATGTTATAAATTTATTTGTCTCTACTTACACACACTTTTTCTCTGTCTGTCTGTCTGTCTGTCTGTCTGTCTGTCTGTCTGTCTGTCTGTCTGTCTGTCTGTCTGTCTCTTTCTCTCTCTATCTCTCTCTCCCTCTCTCTCTCAAAGCTTCTTTAGACTATATATATATATATATATATGTGATTTTATGAAGGCTTACCAAAGCATTCCTTTCAGGACACCAATGATCACCATTAAAGATATTTTTTCTTACAAATACTATTTATTCAAATTAAATGTTTTTTCCTACACGTGTTTCACTACCAAGCAGTTACTTGCTTGGCAGATCATCAGGGAAATTAAATGTCTGGAATACTGGTTTCAACTGCCGACAATACACAATGTGGCGTTGCAATAGTTGAGGTCACTTAAGAGGAAAAAAATAAAAATAAAAGTCAAAATTAAAAAGCAAGGAAGAACAACGATAAAAAAAAGAAAGTCCTAGAAAAGTCTTAGAAAAGTAGCTCGTGCATTATTTCTTCCACCAAGCCAACAAGCAAATAATCGGTCCCAAATACATTCAATAAAACCATAAAACCGGAACAATGTGCGATAATACACTTTCACGTCGGCCGGCACAATGATGAATAAATCCCCCCCCCCACAAGAAAACAAAAGAACTAAATCATTCAAGATACCGCTCACAAGTTACCATTCCAATCCAATGATAGTATGGGAATTCTAAATCCAACTTCTCACAAAGAAAAGTCAACACAAATGTTCGTCCGAGTTCAAAGAGTCTTATTTCAATGGTTGATTTATTACCCTTCGAAACAAACACACGACGAGTTGAATGTCAATCCCGCAGAAAACTCCCTTACATTAAGAAAAAATCTTAATTAGTAGATAGAAACTATTTATTCAAAATACTGTTTCTAAAAATATTTATTATTAAACCTATTCCTTATAGAAATTAATTATCTAGTGTCTGGGACGTCATTTTACATTTTGGAAAAATATCCTTCATTTAATTAACTGCCGAATTATTATCGTTTTGTTGTTTAACGAAGCGAAAAATGCCTATCCCGCAGAATTTGTTTTTAAAAGATTATTCATATATCAAAAATAAAATGTTATTATAAAAAAGCCTTCTACAAAAATCTAGTTATTATTTTAAATCATTTAAAATATTTCCTTAACGGCTGTGTCTGTTTGCAACTCTCTGTGAAGAATATTATTCTATATTCCATAAATAAATGTTACTACGGAATATCGTTATCAGAAATCTATTTTCTATTTTGAAAAAAACTTTTTTTAATGGACCGGTTTATTTTTTTGTCAACTTTACGGGAAAATATCACTCTTACTCGTTAAATGACAGGAGACTTTATTATTACTAATTTAAAATCCCGTACAAAATACTTTTTATAAAAATCCAATTGTTTCTATTTTTAGAAATTAAGTCCGTGTCGGCATGCATGTTTTTAAAATTATTTTTTCCTTAATTATTTTTCCCCATTCCTGCCACCAAATTGTTTTATTTATTTTAATCTAATTAAAAACTAATTTAATTTAACCTAATTTAATTAAATAGTGATAGCATCCAGGTTGCTATTTC
Source organism: Sepiola atlantica (assembly GCA_963556195.1). NCBI lineage: Eukaryota > Metazoa > Mollusca > Cephalopoda > Sepiida > Sepiolidae > Sepiola > Sepiola atlantica. Next base: position 118,702,422 of record OY744524.1, on the reverse strand, counting down.
TTATTTTTCACTTAAAATTACTTGAAATTCCCAATGCATTTCGTATAATATATCTATTTCTGAGAATAAATTGTGATTTATTATTTATTATTCCACTATCTTTTTATATGTAACAAAATTTCCCCCCTCTATTCCGCTGAATAACTATTTACTATAGTTGACTATCACTGGGCCTTATTCCGAGTCTCGAGTATCCGCTAATAATTGAATCAAGACATATCTTAGCATAAGTACGTGTTACTAATTCTCATCCTCCATATTATACACTAATTATTGCCCCAGATTGCCTCAGGAAGTGTCCATCCTGCCTATTTCTGCTGTAAGTTTATACTTCCCCCAATTCCCCTCCTATCCAGGTTTTAGGCTTGATAACAGGTAACGGTTTCTATGCAGACAGCATTGTAGTATTTCCTGCCTAGTGTTCAGTAAATTATCTCTAGATGTCATGATGTGGTACGACTCCAATGCACATAGGTTGCATCTCTTCTTTTTGTTCGGTTTATATTTGTTAGCCCTCCCTAAAATTGACCATTTCAGTTCGAAAGGGTCTTGCCTAGCAATGAGGTTTCTCACAAAACGGCCAACAGAAGTGTTAGGCCTATCTATGTCTTCCCTTTGGCCTCCCCTGAAGGAACTCATGTGGTTTCTGAATCTATCTTTGAACTCACCCCCGGTTGAACCGATATATGATTTCCTACTACTCTCTGTTATCACATCGCATTTGTAGACAATGCTTGAAACTCTACAGTTCCCCCCCCCCCCAGTGGACAGATGTTAGAAGCTCTGCAGTTACAGTTGTGTGCTGGGCCGTTGCTAGATGTTCTACTACTATGGATATTTATAATGGAGGTTCTCACTGAACTGGTGTTACTGGGATCAACACCAGAAGAGAACATGGCTTCCCTTGTTTTAGTTATCTTAGAATTATTATATCCTATGATGGATGTGGCTATATTTCTACAGGTTGAATAAGACAGTTTTACAGTATTTTTGTTAATGATTCCCCCCAATCTGCTATCCCTTGGAAAGTTTTTTTCCACTATGCTATAAAAAATCTTTGGGATATTAGTCTTAATATGCTGGCTATAGGGGGGGTTGAACCATGTAGTGGTCCTTCTCCTATTTTTCTTCCTACCTTCCCCCCGGTTTGGGTAGCATGTGAGTTCAATTCGTTACTTCCAACTTCACGAATATTATCATCAACCGGTTCCCTCCCTACCTGGTTTACATTACCGTGGGATACACCATGTCTCCTATATCTAGCCTTGCCCATTGCCCTATTATATGAAACCATTGATCGAGAGGCAATCGGTCTCCCGTTTAGTCCCCCATTCCCAACCGAAGGAGGCACAAGGTAATTAATTTTTTCCTTGTATCCTGATCTGTTTAAAGCTTCATTGTAGAATTGCTTACTGCTGTCGAATATTTGTTGATTCTTGGACAGCTTAGATATCCTACTCGATATTGCAGGAATAATGGCTCTTTTCACCATCGGTGGGTGATTCGATTTAGCGTCGATATAGTAGAGTGTGTGGTTGGGCTTGTGATAAGGTTCATATGTGTTGTTGCATAGATCAAGCGTAATATCCAAAAAATTGACCCTATATATATATATATATATATATATAATCTAAAGAAGCTTTGAGTCATTTTAAACAAACAAAGAAAAGCCAGTTTAAATTCCCAGAGAAACTAACTAAATCCAAGATATCGCAGACTTAGCACTTGCATAAGCCGACCCACCGTTGGAAAATTCATAAATAAAAAAGGGGATTTAAGTATCTGACAGTGAAACAAAAACAGGGGACCTTAACTTGAGCGTGAAATATTAAAACGGGGATCATCATCTGTTTACCATATATATATATATATATATATATATATATATATATATGCACACACGTATTTGTAAAAATATACATATATATACGCATATATGCATATGTATATACACATATATATACAGACATATACACTCATATGCATATATATATATATATATATATATATATATATATATATATATATATATATATATATATATATATATATACATGCAAGCACGTACATACATATTCATATATAATCCAAGTTTTAGAAAAACTTATTAAGAAGTCATCCCTCCTCTTAATTAGAGAGGGAGAGGACGTATGTTTGACAGATGGTTCTTCATCACCCCCTTTTCATTATATCAAGTTTCTCAATTCAAGGTTGAATCTTATAAAGAACAATACTGCATTTAGTCTCTTCAGAGTTAGGATTAAGTTTGGGGTCAAGGTTAGGCTTATTCGGCCGATTAAGAGCGCCATCACTATGAACAAAAAGCTATCAATTCACAATCAGATATCATTACATATTGCGTAATTCTTGTAAGCTTATTCTTCATTGTTATTATTATTAATATTATCGCATACTGATATTAAAATGTCAGGCCGTTGTCGCTGGGTATCGAGTAACGGCTGGCCTTCTCGGATTTCTCGCTATCCGTGCTCGCATAGAAACCATGCCACGTTCCAAACACTGCCACATTTTTTTTAGGTGGGATGGTGGGAGGATTTCGGTCCGCCGGAAATCACGTCTCCCCATTTCGTGAGATCGTTTTAGCATTTTAAACACTTCTTTTCACACACTCACACATTTTACTGGAATTTGCAAAGGATGACGCTGCAAGTTTGAACCAGAAATGTGTCATGTGACGTAAGATATGTAGATAATACTGTTGGAATGGACGTATCTATGGGAATGGACGTATCTGTTGGGAATCGTTGGTTTGACTTGCGCGAATTAACGCGGGTGCAGTCGAATGCAGATTAGGGCCTGTTATTACAGTCAGAGCTAACAGACGTGACAAGGTTACCGTGTGACGAGACCCCAGATCAAGGGTCAGTCTGCACCTGTGAGAGGCTCTGTGACGTCGCGGACCTTGCGTGGGAAAGAGAGGATCCGTGACATCACTCGTTCTCGTTAGAAGCGAGTTTTTAGTGAGTCTGATTCGGAAGTCGAACCGAGAGGACGTGCGATTCACGATGTAAAATTAAGGGAAATATTTCCCTTAAGGGAAGACAAGCGCGAGAAATCCTTGCCCCTCTCTATGAATGGTTAAGAAACATTGTTAACTAACTACGATAAAGTAGGATTTGCTCTCTCCCTCTCTCTCGACGTGGTGAATGACTCCCAGTTGAAATAACAGCTCTTGTAATGAAATGAATTAAATCTAAAAGAAGAGTTTGTCTTCGGAGTGCGTCATGGCTTTTGTTGCAGACAACGGACGGCGTGGTTCACGGCAAAGAAGAAATAATTCATTCACTAGACGACTCGACCGCCCTCTACAAGCGAGGGAGAAATCTAAGGTATGCAACAATACTACCTTACTGTCTGTTGTGTTTGGAAAGCTACAATTATCGACTGAAGAACTGGAAAATCTGTGCTCCAAATGGGGACTAAAGATAAATGCAACAAAATGCAAAATAATGACCATAAACTAAAAAAAAAAAAAATTGTTGAAAAAGTTGATAATTTTTTTTTTCTCCGGTCCGCAGTTCCGAATGTATCAAACGATGTTAATAGAAAGATTGTGTTTGTCTCCACTGTCTTTGGTAGACTAAAGAAAACCATCTGGAGAAGAAAAGATGATTTGTTTTATGCTTTGAAACGCAGACTCTACAATGTACTTTTGGTTCCAGTATCTACATATGCTTCTGAGCAAATGAACGCAAGCTCTCTATATTCGGAAATCATTATTTGAGAACCATCCTCGGAAAATAAACCCGTCTGCATCGTTGTAGGATTACACAAATTAAAAAAAAAACTTTGAGTTTCGAAATGACATCATCAAGGTTATAAAGAAATGAAGAATTAATTGGTTTAGCCACGTGGTCAGAAGAAGTCCTGAAAGCAATGTATACAGCGCATTGAAGGAAGAATTTCCCGGTAAAAGCCTAGGCCTCTAAACCACTGGATTAATCAGATCTGCAGCAATGTAAGGCTTCCTTTGTTAATGGTGGAAAGATTAGCAAAGATTGAACAATATGGAAGGATTGTTTATTCAAAAAGTTTGCGAAGATCCTTTGAGGATTATCCAATAAAGTAAAATAGTACATTTCCCCACTCGCTCCCCTATCGATGTATTCTTCCATTCAACCATTTCTGTGTATCCTTCCACTCGACATCTCTCATCGTACCCTTTCATTCGTTTCCTCTTCGCGTATTCTGCCAAGCCCCTTTTGTGCTTTTGAAATTAAATATCCATGGAAGAAAGTTCAATTCTCGCATGTGAGAATGCAGTAACAATTATGTAGATAAGTGCAAAATAGAAACAGGGCAACAGCTTTTGTGAGAAGGAACACAACATTGTATATAAGTTTAAAACAGTTTTACTTATAGGAAAACATGAGGGCATATATATACAACAAATGGTGAGTTCAAAGTTCAGAAAACGTGCTTCGCGAACCTATTTTGTGGGAGTTCTGGTAACAGGTTGCACGTGCGCCCGCCTCAATTGTGGCTCTTGTCAAGATGTAGTCACTTCAGTCCAAGATGGTTGGTAACAGGAAGGAATGGGAGCTCTCTGCAACTGCCGTCGAGGGCTTTGTCTCAGAAGCATCCAGCCGCAGTCCTACCAGATTAAAAAAAGTGGGTCGAAAAGAGGGCGCGGACACAGCGTGCAAGCGTTTTTATGGGCCGACTAACGTGACCCCTAAGGGAGTAGGGGTTGGGATGCCTGACAGCCAATCCGTGAGACCCTTAAATTACAAGGCTGCAGCCAGTCAGTGAAGGGGACGTTAATAAATTCCAATAGTGCAGACCTTCCAATCGACTCATCTCTGCGTACTCTTTCAATTATCCCCTTTCTGCGTACTCTTTCAATTATCCCCTTTCTGCGTACTCTTTCATTCGCCCCATTTGTGCATACAATCGTCCCATTTCTGCACCATCTTCCATATATTTTCACACTACCCCCCTACTCGTACTCTCAACTGACCTCTAATCGTGTACTTTTCAAACCACCATTATTTCAGTGTACTCTTTCTAATCACCTCTACTTACAAACCACTTTCACCCCACATTCCATTCAACACGGATTTTCACTCTTCCCAATCCCCACATTATTTTACATCGATCTCACGCATTCTGTACACGTGTTAGTTTGACTCCATTTGTACACGCGTTTTTTTATTATCATTACGTGTGTGTTAATGGTTGGGAAATATACATTAACGAGTGTACACTCTCCGTCAAAAATGACCTTCGTCAGTGTTCACACTAATATTCATATTCGTATAAAATAACGTATGAATCGGAGAAGTTTAAAAAAAAAAGAAATAAGAAAGCGAGAAAGAAAACGTCTCAAATTGGGAAGTTTAAAAAAGAAAAAAAGGGAAGGAAAAACGTATAAATGGGTATAGAAAGCAGAATGACAACAGAAATACAACGTCTCGTTATGGAAATAGATTGACTTACTATTTTCTTTTTCAATTCCCCTAAATACATGAAATGGATTCGTCTGTCAGTTTTTTTATTGCTAATTTTTGTGTGACAGAACGGATATATATATATATATATATATATATATATATATATATATATATATATATATATATATATATATATATGTAAAGGAGTAAAGCTACCAACATTTGTAAAAAGTTTTTTTCAACATTTATTTATTATTTTGTTATTTTATCATTTTATAATTTTATATAACGCGTTTCAAGCAGTGGTTAGCTCTCATCAGATATGTAATACTGCACTACCCTCTTCTCTCTCTCTCTCTCTCTCTCTCTCTCTCTCTATATATATATATATATATATATATATATATATATCATAATATAAAATGAAATAATAAAATAAGATGCTATTCAAATTTTATTATAATTCAAAGTTCAAGCAAAGTATATAAACGTCCTTAACTCATGAGTTTTCAAAGATAATTCTTTTCCTCAGAGGACCATTACCGCAGTGATATTACTGCAGGTAATAAAATTACACTTTGAAAATACATAAAAATATATACACAAATACATAAAATTATATAACATCAAATATATCAACCCAAATTTGATGTTATATAATTTTATGTATTTGTGTATATATTTTTATGTATTTTCAAAGTGTAAATACAGGTAGCAATGATCGAAGATTTCCCGTGCGAGGACATAATGGAAATATACAAAGACATGCATTTTGCAACACCCACGATCGAGCCCCCTCCCTGAAATATAAGATGCCTTTGAAGTATATGCAATCCCTGATACAACATATAAACATTTCATATTTGAACAGAAAACTCAGGATGAAGGTGAATCATTATGTAGTAAGATTAGAGACGGGTGTGTAAAAACAATGTAAAAAACGGTATTTTTCCGTATAAGGCTAGAGTAAGGAGAAAAGTGGAATTTTCCATTAGAATTGAAAAGTTGAGAATTAGGGCTATGTGTCAGGATATTGCGTCATAGACAAAAAATCGCTATTGACACGTAGCGGATAAGCTGATCAAATCTTTCTCTTTTTCTAAATGCGAGAGATAGATAGATGTTCCTCTATGGGGATGGTTTGGGGATATTATATATGTATTCTGTATACTAGAAAAGAAAAGTTAAAAAAAAAACGAAAGCGTGTAGCAGTCACCAATAGGGACTACTTTTGAATGCGTAATCACTGTCCCTGTGAGCTGAATTGTCCAATCAAATCACAGGGCGCAGTAATATCGTTAGTTCCCTAAGGGACTACTTATCTCCCCTTAGGGTTCGAAGAAAAAGATCAGACGACCTCCTGGCACCAGCTTGGACACATCGCAGAGAGCACCAGCGAGGAACTAGGAAACGTTCTCTCTCCCGCCGCCGTCGCCACTTGACGACTACTACCATCTTCACCTAAAGAAATCCATGAGCGGCCCTAAGAACTCTTATATTCTTCTTCTTCCTCAGACGGACACTGTCACACTCTCTTCTACCTATACCAAACGGTATAGGTAACCTTGAGTTAATAAAACCCCTTTTTGTTATAGTTACAGAAATACTTTTCGTTGTTCTGTTTCTTTACGAGAAGATAAAAGGATAACCCCTTTCATTAACTCATCATCACCTTACAAGCGTTGTTGAACTCTACTGATTTTGTGTTGCCATTTTTAATAACTGTTACAACCACTGTTATAAAGATGAAAGAGATGACTTCAACAAGGTAAAAAGAGAGAAAGAAATACGTCACTATCCACTGAGCAACAACTTACAACGTGTCAACGAAGCAAGACTTCAGCTGTTTACTGCAAGATATCGACCAGAGATATTTTGTTTACGATCTATAAACAAATAATTAGTTCACCATAATGCTACAGTGTGACAATTTTATAGCAATCTCATATCCCTCTCAAAGACATGCAATTTTTATGACAAATACCCGACTCGCTGATGAGAAACCAGTTTGTCATTCGTATATGGAACCACAACAACAGACAGGACTTACTAAAAAGCATGGCATTACAACGGCGTATCTACATTTACATGGCGACGGAATGAGAGCAGGGGAAGCCCTCGCATTGAAAGTATAGGTTGTCGTCGACTTACGACCGGAATTGATTACGACCAACAAGTCGTAAATCGATATTGAAGTAGTTGGTCAATGTTGAATTACCGTAAAAATATAAGACTGTGTAATGATATTGTAATCATCTAAAAGTCATAATTTATCAGCATTTTCTTAGCTCATTATTTTTATAATCAGATTTAAGTCATATTTTATTACTATTTTCTCTTCATTATCTTTAAAACCATTGTATTCCGCTGTCTTATGTAATGTGATACCGAAATCAGAACCCACACCCGATATTTTACAAACATATAAGAAAATAAAAAGTATCATCGCGTGGATATGTACTTTCATCTTAGTTTGAGAGATAAAAACTTTATTAAAATAATTGTTGTTGGCGAGGTAAAATGCGATTTCATTCATCCACTTCTATCTTTTAAATCTTCCCGCTAAAAGATGCAGTGTCATCAAAGTGTCTGGTCCATTTCCGTTCCACTTTACCCGATGCCCGATGTGGAATATGACCGTAGTTAGGCCTATAGAGGGTTGTCCATCATCATCATCATCATCATCATCATCATCTAGCCGTGGTGGTGTCACGGATCATCCTGATTCTCTAACACCATCTCGCTTTATCTTCCATCACACCTGCTAGGTCTTCATAGGTGCTGCATTATGAGTCTTCTGTTAGTTATTTGATGTAGGTTATGTGCGGTCTCCCCACTGAGCCACATCCCTGTTTTGGCATCCACAGAATAACATCGCTGATGATTTGATCTTTAACCCTCCAGCAAATCTGGTTCTTCTCTCTCTGATCAGGATTGAAATCTGAGGGAGGTGTCCATAGAGTTGCTCTCGTGGGGTGCTGTCCCGAGGAGATATTAAGAGCAGCTTTTAGCATTCTGGTGTATACACCATCAATTTTCTTCTCCAATCTTTTGGTGAAAGTCCAAGTGATTTGTTGAAAGACTATAAAAACCGCTAACACACACACACACACACGCACGCAAACACGCACGCAAACACACGCACACACACGCACACACACAGTACTCAGTTGAGTTCTTTATCTGCTAAAATGAAGGTTTCTATCAGCCTTTATTGAACTTTCAACCAAGCATTAAAAAATGAACCTAGTGAAAATAAAGAAGATAAATTTTCACCGGGTGACCATTGTTTCCCTGGATGTGGAGCACAGTGAGGGTTTAACAAAAGGCTAGAAGAATTACTAGGAATGTTAAATCGTAGAGTATCTAGTTGTGTGCACATTTAGGAATAGATGGGTTAGGGTTAGGGTTAGGGTTAGGGTTATTGGCTGTCGCCTGAAGCGCCCTTATACCTGAAGGGTGTCGACGGGACAATGGAGGTATTATTGTTCACATCTAGAATGTCTCTTTTTTGTGGAGCTGAATTTTTCTTACATTAAAGCTGACCTTGTGTCTAGCTTTGCCCTCGTAGGGAGGGGCAATTAAATAGGGACAGACAGACAGACAGACAGACAGACAGTGAAATACTCATAGCGGAAATGAAAATAAGGAAAGCGGAAATGAAGACAGACATAAAAAGAAAGGAAATCAGAAGAAAAGAAAAAAAGTAGAATGACACCCTCACCTCACTCCAGAGAAATGAAGTGCTTTCATCATGGCAGTAGGTCTTGCGCACACAGACGTGCACTCACTCTCTCTCTCTCTCTCTCTCTCTCTCTCTCTATATATATATATATATATATATATATATATACAAAGGGAAAAAATAGTAAGAAGAATCCAAACAAATACAAGTAAAGTGGTTATGTGCACCGACCGCACCTACACAGACACATATATTCTCAGCCAGAAAAATACAAACAAAAGTAAAAAATAAATAAAGAAATATGATTTCCGGTTTTCAATGTACGAAGAAGAAGCCTTACCTTTGTTTTAGAGGAAGTTACCCCCCCCCCCCAAATGTTATTAATTTTTTGTTTGGTCTATTTCTCAATTTTTTCGCGGTGCAACGAGTGAATCGAGAGTGAAGCTGTTATTATTTTATTTACCGGCAGTTACTTATCCATATTACATACGAATTATTTTGTTGTTAGGTTATCGAGAGGCGCTGGCCTTTATAACCCCACATTCCGATCTTGTGCCACATTTTTCTTGTCGGGAAGGTTTATCCAACCTTGTCATGGACGGCGGCACCGGGGGGGGGGCCTCAAGCCCCCCCCCCTCCCCCCACTTTTTTAACTTGCCCCCCCCCCCCCACTTTACGGTCATCAATAATGAAGTTATATATGCATGTGTTTAACCGCCCCCCCCCCACTTTTTAGGAGAGTCCCCCCACTTTTATAACTGTCTCGCCGGTCCTGCTTCTAGCTATGATCACAGTGTAATATCTGTTCTTTCTCAGGAGGCTTCCTTGAAGGCATTAGTTCCTCCTTTCCCAGGGAGCGAATGGTTTATTGACTTTCGTCGACTCAATTCAGAGGGAGTATCGGTTTATTACCTGTCGCTCGATGCCCTCATTCGTAATGGTTTGCTGACGGGCCCATTGAGGCTATTTTTGAAGCAGGAACAGAATGTCTCTTCGTTGGGATTTTTATCTTCGAAAGAAAGTTTAATTCTCGCACGTGAAAATGTAGGAAATTCCTCGAAGATAAGCGCGGAAATTTAAATCGCAGCAACAGCTTTTGGAGACAAGAAAAACAACAGCATAAGTTAACAGCTTTTACTTGAGAAATAATGAAGTATGAGAACGGTAACTGTACCGAAAGTAGGAAGTTTGCGAATACGTCAGTTCGCGAAAACTTATCTAAGAAAGAATATTCTTATAACTCTTTGTACGCTGTGGTTCGTTGATTCGGACTCTTTTCATCGTGGAAGAAATGGCTTTTTTTCTATGAACTGCTTTCAGGTTACTTATGCCACAAATGCAGTCAGACCGATGCCAACCAAAGTTACAAAACTGGAAAGGGAGGGATAGCTGCCTTCGACTACCTTCTGTGGGCTTTGTTGCAATGCAGTCAAACCTTGTCCAGAAAGGTGGGTAATCGGGAAAGTATTAGAAGCAGTGGGTTGGCTGCCAGCGACTACCCTTTGGAGACTGCATCTGTCGCTAAGCAGTCAAATGATATCCGGGTAATAGAGGAAAATAATGGAAAGGGGGACAAACCCAGGGTGCTTTAGCGTATATAGACTGGCTCACGTGACTTCCAAAGGAGCAGTTATTGGGTCACCTGTTGGCCAATTCACGCCACCCTTAAAAGGACAAGGGAGACAACCACTGACCAATCAATGAGTGTTATACATTCCGATGCTTTTGCGGAAAGCTGAATTAAAACTATAAATTGACCATGTGTTTAACCGTGCCGTTGTGGGAACCAAGTAAAAAAAAAATCAGCCGTAAGGCAAGAATCAAAGTCTTGTATATATTCATAATTTTTCAATATCTGTTAATAATACTCTATATCAATTTAACAGGCGAACAAGAGTTGACTGCATCTCTAGTCTGGGGGAACAGAGTAAAATTAACCCATTAAAATGGCTTTCCTGGCAAATACGGCCATTGGAAATGTCTTATTTAAAACAAGAGTTGTCCTGCATGTCATCAATTGCTTTCAGGGCTCTTAGTTAATTTTTTTTGGTATTATGTTATTTATTTCTAAGCCGTTACATTTTGCTGTATACTTTTTCTTCAATGCCCCCAATTACTTTCTGTACCCATATCTTAAAAAGATCTCAGGTTTTTAAGGGGCAGATCTCAAAGCTTACGTTATATATATATATATATATATATATATATATATATATATATATATATATATATATATATATATATATATATAGTAAGCTATGAAAATATATTTATGCAATTAAGCTACACAGAGGCTCCCGCGTTTCATCCCCGGGGGAATCTTCAGTCTAAAATGCATGGAGTTTTTTTTTGCTGGGTGTTTTTATATACACGGCTAGCTAGTTAACCAATCAGATTCTTTGTTGTTCTCTCAGCCAATCGTTAGGGTTCCCACGAACAAAGGTGTGGTTAGTGTTACTTCCTATACTGTTCTATTGTTCTGTTATCTATAGATTGACCTATATCCTGCTTCCTTTGTTGTATCAATATAATGGGTGAATTTATTTTAACACGTGGTTCCTTGTATTTCAATTTTAAGTTTTAATTGTCAGGTTTTTGTTTAGTTTAGTTTTTTTTACTTACTTATTTATTTATTTATTTACGTATCGTTAGCCTAAGGTAAATTTATTTCTGTGTAGGCAGCTGTTACTGCATATATGTATATAAAAGCACCCGGCAAAAATAACTCCATACATTTAGCCTGAAGATTCACCCCCCTGGTGATGAAACGCGGGAGCCTCTGTGTAGCTTAATTGCCATAAATATATTTTCATAGCTTACTACCTAGCTCTACTTACGTATCGAGCACTGTTGAAGTAAATACTGAAAATTTATACATAAAAAATTATATTTCCGTATAAAATTTTATGTGGAATAAGGGCATTCCAATGACCAATGGAACAATCAATCCATAACCATACCTTTTATCTGTTCTTTCAATTTCTTAATCTTCATATATCATCGAACAACCACACTTTTCTTCTGTTCTTTCAATCTTTTTGCTTTCATATATCGGCGAACTCCTGTAATTCTTCTTTGTCTCACAGACAAACAAATTTTCTTTTTAATATGTTTATATTTTATTTTTTAATTTAAGTTTATTTCTTTTCCAAATTCAATGCTTTTTCTATATCTGACGCGCGTTTCGCAAAGAAATCAAGAGAAATACAGTCTTCATCTTAACTTTGTGCTCATCAGATAATATTTTTCATTCAGTAGCAATAGGGAAACACCTCGATCCAAAGACAAGCGAGAAGATATAAAGAGTTAAAAATGAGCTATTGACAAAAGGAACTGCAAGTCAAAATACCCGAAAAATACATGAAAAAACTCACATGAGAAATGTTAACAAAATCCAGATCCCGCCAAAGAAGAAACCTTATTTCCAAAACTTTACACGTCTAACCGTCTATTACGGTCCTATTCAACTGAGTTTGCATCGACCCACCCTACTGCAAAGTAAAAAAAAGTAAAAAATCCGGATGGGAAAGATCTCTCACAAATAAAACCTGGAAAAACTGATTGGTAAATTATCAATACTGAAAATGAAAATAAAAATAAAGATAAAAATCCCCACCCCCTAAAAAATTCCATATTCAAAATAAAATTCAATACGAAGCAACCATTGGTTCAAAATAGACATCCAGTACAAATCGTAGCTCAGCAGAAAAACATAAAATTAGTTTGAAAGATATTCTCACATAGGGATTAAATTGTATTTGTATTCATATTTTTTGCTAAAGTAAAATTAAAAATTATAGCTAATTATATTTAATCCCTAAGTATTTCTTTTTATATATTTATTATTTAAATTCACGGAATAAGAGAAAAGAAATTTACTCGCTCCAATCAATATATCAATATCATAGAAAAAGAAGCCCCCAAGGGAGATAACTCCTATGAAAAAAGACTGGTGTTATATCCCCTTAGACCAATTTTTTAATACCTGTTAAAAATTAAAATTAGATATTGATAATTAAAAGTAATTAAAGAATAATTAAAGATAAAAAATAAAAGCAAATGTATACAACACACAAAAAACCTTTCATTTTCTTTTAAAATAAGACATGCGTCAGATGAATTTATTCAATCTATCTTAAAGATCCCTTTTCACCTCTCCCACAGAAAACAACTTTCTAAATACGTTCTCTTCTAATTTACTAGTTACCAGATAGTTCAAAAATGAAATACATATTTTTTTATAAAGAATTCAAAGAGATTTAATGTTAGTTTTTTTTAATCTATTAAGTCCTAGATATAAGTTATTCATTACACCGTAAAAGTTTAATTTGCAGTTAAAATACTACATCTTCCCTCCCCTTACAAAACCTATATTTCCCCCTATAGGGATGTATATATATATATATATATATATATATATATATATATATATATATATATATATATATATATATATATGAATCAATCCAACAAAAGATATAAGCGTCAACTAATATCTTATAATTAGTGAAACATCCAGATAAAAACTGAAGCTCAATATACTGGATAGAGCATTAATATTATAATATAAAATGAAGTAATAAAATGAGGTGTCAATCAAATTTTATTAGAATTCAAAGTTCATGCAAAGCATCCTTAAGTCCTTAGCTCATGAGTTTTCAAAGATAATTCTTCTCTTCAGAGGACCATTACCGCAGTTATACCACTACAAGTAATGAAATTAAACTTTGAAAATATATAAAAAATATAATAATTAAACTTTGAAAATATATAAAATATATAAAATATATAAAAAATATAATATATATATATATATATATATATATATATATATATATATATATATATATATATATATATATATATATATATATATATATATATATATATATATATGTGTGTATATGAAATTTAATCTAATACTACCACTTGTATTTGGTAATATTATGTTTGGTTAATATTACAAAGTTACTGTTTGCATGTTCATATAACATTCATTTATATATATTAATGTTTTTTTCTTAATTTTCCTTTATATAATTTGTATTTTATCTTTAAAAATAATATTAATTTATTTCTCTATTTATTTTTCCTTTCTTTATACTTTTTTCTTATTACTATCTCGTGTTTATAATTTGTTTTCTTTATATAATATATACATATATATATATATATATAATATATATATATATAGATTATATTTATATATTATATTTATATATTCTTGTTCTCATTATTATTATTATTTAATAATCATTGACTATTATTATTATTGTTATTGTTATTATTTTATATTATTATATTAAATGCTTATTTTAGTGTATATTCCATATAATTTTATTATTATTATTATTATTATTATTATTATTATTATTATTATTATTATTATTATTATTATTATTATTATTATTATTTGTACTCACTAGGAGTTCTCACACAGAGTATCATCATTGATTGCTCACTGATAATCACCGGCGGTGTTCCCTGGAGTCTGAGTGAGAACAAGTCTCTCTAGGTTACCAATACTCTCCCCCTCTTTCGATAACTATTGCAAATGACTTTGCATTATCACAACAGACGCTTACCATCGATTTCTCGCTGGCCACGACCATTGGTCTTCTCTGAGATTTCAATGGCAATAAGCCTCCCCAAGGTCCCAGCATTCTCCACACTCTTCCAGTGGAGGTCTGGTTAGTGCTCTCCCTCCACGGTCTTTTCGTCCTCCTTGACCCTTCACGACTATTTTGTGTTGTATCAACCGAGGCTGGTTCCATCACTTTTTTTAGGGGAGGGGGTTAGATTATGAAATCTCTTTCATTTTCTGTTCCTTGGTTTCATGTGGTGGTGTTCTGTCTGTGTTTTTGTTTTCTTCCTATGGCAACTTCCATGTGACTTGTTAGCATTCTTGTCTCATGTGGGTTGGTTTTCGCATTCAGGAATTTTCCTGAAGATTTCAGCTGTATTCATAATTACCGTCCGTTGTATGGTTTCAGTCTTCCCTTTGATTCCAATTTCTCCCAGTCTTTTTTCCAGATTTTTCGGGATTGTTCCTAGTGCTCCTACGATTACTGGTATTATATTGACATTCAATACTCCATATTCATTTCAACTCCCTGGCGATTTCCGTGTATTTGCTTCGTTTTTTCTGTCTCCTTGATCTTCATCCTGTGATCTGCTGGTACATCAAACTCTAGGATCTGGCAGGATTTTTCTTTCTTGTCGATTATTATGACATCCGGTCTCTTTGCTTGTATGAGTTTATCTGTTTGGACCTCCATATCCAAGAGGATTTCGTGTTTTTCGTTTTCCAGTACTGTCTCTGGTTTATGTTTGTACTATTTGTCCGCGTGTTAGAAATGCAGCCGTTTGCATAGTTCACAGTGTAATGCTTTTCCGACACAGTCATGTCTGTTTTTGTATTGTTTTTGGGCTAGTTTGATGCAGCTACTTATTATGTGATTTACTGTTTCGTCTCTTTGTCCACACAGTCTGCATTCACTGTTTTCCTGGGGTTTATCTATTTTAGCTTTAATATAGTTAGCCTTAATCGCATTGTTCTGTGCAGCTGTCAGTAAAGATTCCGTTTCTCTGTTCAAGTGTCCTTTACTTAGCCATGTCCAGGATTGTTGGTGGGTCTTTTCTCTTGTTATTCTTATGAAACATCCATGTAGCTGTTTTTTTTCATTTTTCTTTTCTTCGTCTTTTTGTTTCTGGTTTCAGTGCTTCGTGAGTTGTTCATTGGAATGGTGTCTCTTGCTGCGGTGATTAGCCTTTCTGTGTTTTTAGTTATGTATTTCTTCAGCTCTTTTTTTTGTGTCTTCCACACAGTTTTCTATACTTACCAGTCCTCTTCCCCTTTTGCTTCTTTTCACGTAGAGTCTGTCCGTATCGTCGTTTGGGCGTAGTGTGCTGTGCATGGTCATTAATTTTCGAGTCCTCTGGTCAAGTTACCTGAGTCTTTCTTTAGTCCTTCTTCTTCTTCTTCTTCTTCTTCTTCTTCTTCTTCTTCTTCTAGATGTATGCATTTTGTATATATGTGTTTTTTTTATAATAACGATGTACTAGACGGTAATAATGTTGGTGTTTTTGTTCGAATCCAAATTACGCTGAGTTGATAACCACAGTATTTCTGAGTATATTATACGTACTATGAGATTAACTTAACTGCCGTTATATCTTTAGGTGGGATAACAGCTTAAACTTAAGTTTTTAATTTGATTTATCTATTCACACCCCCCCCCCCACACACACACATACACATACACACACACACACACACATATATATATAGCGGAGGAGTTTGAATTACCTACTAGACACTATCCTCGAGTGTTTTCGGTCTCTCTGTACAAGGGTTTGTCAGGACAACCTGATATAAAGATACTTACCCCTACAAGTAAATCCTGACCAAATATTCAAAATAACATAGTATTCGCACCCCAAATAAGATCCCCTCGACACGGCTATACAATAACTCATACGAGGAATGGTGCACCTTCTCCTGGTGACGTTACCTCAAGTAATAACAATTTACCAGACTAGATGAATTCTTGTCCTGGAATCTGGTAAGACCAAAAGACCACAAGAAAGATATACTATAACATAGTTAACTGGTCAATTGGCGAGAGGAAATGAATGTTCTTAACTTGACAGATAAAGGAAAACTGTAATGGAATATTCGAATATCTATGTATCTCATATAAATATCAAGTATTAGCCCCAGGAAGGAGCTCCTTGATTTCTGAGAACTTCGACTGAAGTAAATGAAACAAAAGAGAGAAATATTTTAAATGGGGTAATATTCAACAGTATCATGGAATTGCTGACTATAAGAACTATTTCGTGTGGAATAGGATTTATTTAATTTAGACGATGTTTCCTTGCTAAACCCAAAAAAAAATAATTTCAAAAATATGTTGTTTCTCTTTAAAAGAATGAAAAATATTTCTTCAGCAACATTTTATTTCATAAAACTAAGGAGGTCTCCAGAGCACTGTTCCTACTGCTCTCTCTCTCCTACTGATCGGTGGGGGGAGTCGGAGGAAGTAGTGATGGCTCTGGTCGAGTTCGCTTGCTCAGACAATGAAGCAAAAGATAATTCCAGATGTTTTCCCGCCTTTCCTACCCCCCAACAAAATCTGTTAAAATTATTACAAACATGCATTGCAATTATTAAAACCAAGAAACTCGTCGTGTGCGAGAATAAAAAGACCTTGAAAATGAACGTGTTTTTCTCTTCTTGGCGTCATTGGTTCGTATGTTTCATTCGCACTTTCCAGAAATCTGACCCCGTGTTTAATTAAGCTTAAGGAAACACGAGTCAAATAAGTGAGGCGAGCAATTCAAGCGTTACAGATTTAGATCAGCACATGGTGTTAAATATTCGAGTGGGCGAGTTAGCTGGTAAATATAGTAGCTCGTACATATATCAATGCTGTACTGGGAAGCCGTGAGAATGGAAGCAAGAATACAAAAGAGGTAACGTGACGTCATATACACGAAGTGTAATCTAAAATATTTATGCCTAATAGAATCTTTCTTTAATTCTTCTTCTTTCTGTCTATGGCGATCATCACTATGAGACGTTGTCAGCTCGACGTAATTTCTTAACTATGATGGAATTAATTGCACCGTGATGGAAGCTAGAAAAAATATTGTTGAATATCAGGCCTGGTGTATCGAAAATGTCACCTGACAGGAATAAAACGTAATTGACACAGACATGCACCTGGCCGGAACAAACAAAAAACGCGTCTGATTGACACGAAACACACAACTTTTCCGAAGTAAAATATTTGTTGATTGATTCAAAACCATCTCAAAGGTTATCTGCAAAAGGTTAGCTGCAGACGGGAATACTCAGTCGCTATATTGACAGCGAAGACGAAATCTTAGAATTGGCGTTTACAGGTGGATACACGGGTGTCCCAAATCATTATATAAACTAACCCAAAATTGAGATCGGGAGTAGATTGGCGATCGACTTCAAGATTTAAGGAGAGTAGAAAGTGGACCTTGGGTTTACTTTCGACAGCCTCGTGACTCTCGCTTCCCTTATTTTGTTCTTTAGTCCTCACATTTCATGAGCGATGTTTCTGACAAAGGGGGAAGCATTGCTGTTTTCTGGATCGGAATCTATCCATCTAACATATATCGTTGGCTGGGTTTAGACCTTGAAGTGTTTTTTAGCTCTTTAGATTAAGTGGCTTCGTGCCTTGTCTGGAGCGATTTACATAAAAAATAAGAAAAAATACTTCCGTCAGTTCCTGTGCTTCCTTCACCTTGCTCACTGACCCGCACTCGTTCACCGAAACCGACAATAAAGTTATATCATTATATTTTTATTCGTCAATATTTGTCGTCATTCTTTTCAGCACAGCAGAAATACAACAATATTCCGCTTTAAGTAATTCAAAGGTCAACTAGAGGTTGACTAGACCGTCTACGTCGTTGTGCTGCTGGGTCTTTTTTTCTTTTTTTAGCAATGTTTATGTTATCAATAACTGTTTTCTATTTCCAATTGGCTGTAGTAAAAACAAAGGAATGCTCTAATAATGCATGTGTCGCTTCGACGGGCACCTCGAAAGTAATCTTCCCATCAGTACACTAGAATCAAAAAAGGATTAAACCAAGATGGCGCCCAACAAATCTAACATGCTTTTCTTGCTCGTATTTTCGCATAAAAGCACGTAATATGGGGTATAAATCGATAAAAATACAAAAAATATTTGAATATATAATGGGTTACACATCCTTAAGAAAACGTTTTTTGAAGTGTATTATAGAATTTAGAAAAACCAAGAAACGTTATTTAAAAAAAAAAATTTATTAAATGAATAAAATCATTTTTTTTTCATAAATATATGTTGGAGACTTTCGCTGTGAAACAACCTTTTCAAAGAATAATTTCCTTGATTTCTTTCTTTTTCTCTCTCTTCATCTTGCTGGTGTTAAAAATCGCAAGAAACTCTCTTCGTGGTACCGAAAGAACATTCAGCGTCTGATATTGTTAACGTCCTCGTAGAAATTTACATATTTGTTAGAAAACAATTTCAAACAAAACAGACTCGGGGAATGTTAACAGTTTACTGGTTTGTAAGGCTAACAATTTATTTTACATCGGGCATTGGCAAAGCACTCTGAATCACTGAGTGTAATGCTTTAAAAGTTGACGAAAAAAAAAACAGAAATAAAAACAAATTTAATTTAAGTAAACATTCATAGTAAATTATTCTCTCAAGTCAAAAGAAAAATTTATGATGATAGAACAATATTCTCCACGAAAAACTTCTGATAATGAAAGAAAATTCATAATTATTTCGTTTTTAACTTTTCATACAAAATAAATGCTAATCATTTGTAAGAAACAAAAAAGAAATAACGTATCACTCAATAAGTCCCGCACCTGACATATAGATGGCGCCACTACTAAAACAATCCGTATGAATTTTATAAAGTATTAACCTTCAAATGGCACATGTCAAAATTTGAACCCAATCGGAGTATTAGTTTACAAATTACAGTTATTTAAATGAAGGTACTATTGCACATTTGTAAAACAATGGACAAATCTGGATTTCGTGTGTTGATATAGCCTTGCTTTCTGATGGGAAAAATACTGTTCAAGCAATGGCTTGATAAGTGTTATTTGGACTCTGCTCCGTCGGAACTGCGAAATTGAAAAGACAATTAACGTTACTGTCTAAATATTCTTAAAAGTTAATGCAAATCTCACCGCAAAACATATTTCCGTCGAGCATGTAATGAGCAGACCATACCCTTATCGTAAGCGGCATATAATCGCATGCGCTATGCACGTAGGTCGCGAAAATCACGAGTTACATGACCATAAAAGCAGTCAGTTTTTCGCACGTTGACACGCCGATTCTCGTTTGATCACCGAAGTTAAACGATGTTGAACCATGCCTAGTACCAGATTGGTGACCATTTGGGAATACTAGGCTCTGTATGTGGGAGGAGGGCGACACCTTCTCTCCCTAAAAAGAAAAATCTACAAAAATTAACGTCGTCAATATCATCTCTCTTGACCGAGATATACACTGAGGACCGCTTGTGAATTTAATATTCCCTAGAAACTTCCCCATTTAGAGGAATCCGGCCCTACTCGTCCAGGGTGAATGTCGCACCAGTGAGGACTGGGGCAGAAGCAACGAGACGATGAAAAGGTTGACGTCACTGACAACGACTGAATTTGAAACTTCGCCTACGATTTCTGGAAACTCTGAACCCACGTTTTTTAAAGTTTTTTTTTTTATACAACCCTAATCAATATACAAGTAATTCGTTAATGAATAAACCACTAAACATTTCATTTGAAACAAATAATGTTCTGACGTTTGGGTACCCCCCCCCCCAACTAGAGGTAGCGTTTTTGCGCACTTATCTTCACTCTTGTTATTTTCGCACAGAACGCACACCGGTTCGCTCCAGCTAATATGAATGTTTATAATCCAGATAGAAAAAAATGTTTTTTAAAAGACATTTTTTTTCTATATTTAAAGGAATCATTTTGTCTATCTTCGCCAAGCGAAGAGGTTTAAATTTGCATTGTTACGTGCAGATTTTTCAATTCTAAGATTGCAATCACGTAAATCCGCTTATTTACTGGTGCATGCTGATCACACAGCTGCATTCCGCAATCTACCGCAGCGCATATGGGAGTTATCTCCCCTATTTTAGTTTTTTTTGCTTCTGCTTTATTCTTCCGTACCTGTAATGAATAGGTATCCGATATCAAACATGGCGTAAACAATTTTGGGCGGGGTCCGATGAAAGAGAAATTATGAAGCAAAAAAAAAAAAAAAAGAAAGAAGTAAATAAATAAATAAATAAAAGAGATAAATTATCGTAGATAACGAATCGAAAAGAACAAAATAAGAAGGAAACAATGTATTTACGATATGCTAAAGAAGTTTAATTTAAAAATAGTGCGTTTTTCACCTTTGGGAGCGAGAATAGCGATACAAGAAATAAGGAAAGCAAGGAGGCAAGAGAAGTGATACAAAAAAAGTCATATCGCTCCTTCATTGCAGTTAATTCGTTCGTCTGTGATGACATATACATTCATTTTATATTATGCTAACTGCCCCTACCTGGCGTTGCCCGGGATGCAATAAAGTTATTTTAGTTTTTAATGTTTATTTGTTTGCACATTTTTAAATCTTAGGGTAAACAACTCTTATTATATTTTAAAAATTTAAAATGAGTTATTCCCCTTGTCGATTTTTATTTTTAGGTAATTATTTAAAAATATTTCCTATTAGCAGTCGTCTGGGCCGGAGTAAGTAATTTTGAAAATAAATTGTAGCTAAACCCGTTATTATATTGCCAATAACACGGTACAACAATAACAAATGAAAATTTGCTAGTAAGAAGCAAAGTTTGATTTGTAAGCTTAAATGCTATTTGGGTCTGAATTTGAAGATCTGAAAAGATAACTTTATATGTTAGGTATCATCTGACTCATCTGCCAACAAAATCAGTTTGAGATTGCGTAGATGTCCAAATGCCAATTTTGATTCACAAGAAAATCGAAGACAGCGTTTATCGCATGAAGTTGTAGATATAAGAAGAACTTTGAATGTAAGAGTTGGGAGAAAAAAGCAAAAAGACAGATACTTGACTTTATTTCGTTTGTTTTACGGCAAATCGAACCTTTTCGGGTGTTCAATGCCAACAAGAAGACCGGCCCATTTGGCATAACGGTAAGCGTGTTTGCTAATGGGCTGGGAGACCAAGGTTCAATCCTTTGTCGAGCCACACGAAAGAGTATTAATCCTGGGAAAAAGGCTGGTGCCCTCCCCCCACACTTCGATGTAATAACTAACGAAAAGGAAGTCTTCGGGTTGCCCTTGACTATGGTTGACCACTTTACATTTTTTTAATGCTAAGAAAAAACCTTTTCTAAATGACACATTAATTGAATACTAGTTGCTATTTTAATCATTGTTGGTATAAAATTAGAATATTTGATATTCCATTTCATACGTTTTTATAGCGACGCACGTGGTGGACTCCTGTCTCAATCGCAGGCGCCGTCACATGGAATATGTTTTCTTTAGAACACACGAGGGTCGCGAATAAACGGGGAAAAATACAATAATGAAGAAACGGCAATTATAAAGAGACTGATGCATTTACAAACACACACACACACACATACACACACACACACACACAGAGTTTGAATTACCTACTGGACACTATACTCGAGTGTCTTCGGTCTCTCTGTACAAAGGTTTGTCAGGACAACCTGACATGAGGATACTTACCCTTACAAGTAAACTCTGACCAAATATTCAAAATTACATAGTATCCACAGCACAAATAAGATCCCCTCATATGAGGAATAGTGCATCTTCTCCTAGTGATGTTACCTCAAGTAACACCACGTAGCTGGATACTCCACCAGACTAGATGAATTCTTGTCCTGGAATTCGGTAAGACCAAAAGACCACAAGAAAGATATACTATGACATACTTGACTGGTCAGTTGGGGAGAGAAGAAATTTATTATTCTTAACTTTTTTACTAACTCAATGTTTGAGAAATAAAGGAGAATTTTAATAGAATATTCGGGTATCTATGTATCTCATAGAGAGATCAAGTGTTAGCCCCAGGAAGGGGCCCCTTGATTTCTGAGAACTTCGATTGAAGTAAAATATATATACATACATATATTTCTCACAGAGAAGGTTTGCCAAAAACAAACTAAAGAGAGACATAATACATGATACACAAAAAGGGGGTGCACATTAACAGAGGTAAAGCCTAACGTAAGAGTCCTTACATATAATTGAAACAAACATGAATTACCAGGGTTAACATAGAGAATACAATGGACTATGCAAAATAAATACAAATGACTATATTGTCTGGGACTATCTGCACAAGAATGCCACGACCAGTACATCTTTCATACGACCTCATGCTGAATTTTCCACATTCCTTTTTTCACTCATTTCCAAATGAACCGTTTTTGTACAACTCCATCTTTGGTGTTTCGACCAAAATAACGTAGACGTCTTTGACTACCTAAAACCGCTATGGTTTCTATAATGTCGAAAGCTTTTACACTTGAGCAGGATTTTTTTTTTTTTAATGATGTCTTTGAAAAAACGGTATTGTATTCTATTGAAAGTATACAAACGAAGTCGACAGTTTCAGCTGCCGTTAATAACCATGTTAATACACAAGACAAAGATCGATGCAGTAGGAAAGAGTGCCAGCGCTAGTTGCTCATAAACGGGACCACATATAGATTAAGAACCTCCTTCAATGATGGATTATGGACGTTGTTCGCTTCTCGAGGTCAGGTTAGACGATATGAATTAGGAACCTTTGTCTCGGATGTACCACTGGACTCACACCAGTTAAGAGACCTCTGATCGCCTGTCTACCCTAATCGATCAAATGATGACGCCTCATTCCGTTCTCGTCTGACGTTACAGTCACACGTGTTCTTGTTATAATGAAACATTTTTACCGAATTAAAATGGAGTACTGTGTATGAAAACAACATAAGCTGGAATAAACCCAGTCATACAGTAACGTAACTGCTACGCAGAAGTGGAGAGTGTGAGCCACCTGACATCCAGTTGTAAGGTTCTCCTGGGGGATGGCTATTATACAATGCGACACAACGGAGTGTGTAAATATCTTCACTGGACTATATGTAAAAAGTTGAATATCCAGTGTAGCAGCAAGTCCTGGGAGCATATACCAGAAAGAACAGTTGGAAATAATTTATACACCATCCACTATGACTATGCAATCCCTACAGCTACATATCTAGAAAACGGAGCTGTTAAACCTGACATCGTGATATGGGACAAAAGGGAGAAAGTAGCAACCCTAGTTGAAGTCAGTGTCCATAATGATGCAGGATTAAACAGAGCTGAAAGGGAAAAGATTACGAAATACCAAAGTCTTATGCACGACATGAAAAGAAACTGGAATCTTAGGAAAATCTCCATCATTCCAGTAATTACAGGAGCAACAGGACTAATGAAAAAGAATTTCAAAAGCTATCTGGCGAGTATACCCGGTGAACCGAGTGCAAGAGAAATACAAATAATTGCACTTAAGGGGACGGTTAAAATCTTTAAAAGATCTCTAGGCTGGAGTGTCTGAAATAGTCGGTGAATGTCTGGCATCCGGTAGGATGCCCCATCCCCAGCAAATACAGAAATATAATAAAATTTAAAAAAAAAGAGAGAAGTTTATATATATATATATATATATATATATATATATATATATATATATATATATATATATATATATATATATATGTAAATAAATTTATGACATATTCATTAACATATGTTCCAAGAATTCAACATAAACAACAGTTTCATGTACGATCGTTTCTGGGAAGATATGGATTTGTATTGATCTCAAGTCTTCACCAGCACATGGTATAGACACCAGGTTCGAAGTTAAAACATGGCATCAAAACTAGAGTGCAGATAATTCTCAGTTATACAGCAATTCGAGGTTAGGGTTGGGATATGATAATTACAATCCACTTCAAATAGCATACAAAGCAATTAAATCGAACATACAAAGAGACACAATAGGGGAAATAAAGACTGTCTACACTACAGATAACGAAAACGCAGACGATAGAAAAAAGAATATTTTTACAATTACAAAAGTCTTTTCAAGAGAAAAATACAAAAATATGAGAAATATAGTTAAAAAATTAATTAATAGATAAATTCGTCATTAATAAAATTGAAGATGTATTCTTTTAATAGAACTATTTCAAGAAACAATATCTTAAAAAATATCTTAATAAAAATGTTAAAAAAACATTAATAAAATTTGCAGTTTAGCAATTGCACTACGTAGACATTGAAGTTAGTTTAAATATTATTATAAAAATTAAAAAATAATTAAAAAATACAAAATAATATATATATATATATATATATATATATATATATATATATATATATATATATATATATATATATATATATGTATGTTGGCGCAAGGGAAAGATGCCGGACTCGTAGTTACAGTTTTGAATCTTGGCGTTAATGTGCTTACTCTATCTAAGCCATACTAATGAACTGTAATCACCTTTGTCGTTCTTTCCCTTTCTTTCCCCTTCCTCTATTCTAACCCTAACCCTAACCCTAACCCTGCTTCCGGATGCAATGCCCAATCAAAGTGTAAAACGTGAAGATGGTTTATGAAGAGATGCGCAAGACTCCAAGGACAAACAAAAGTGACGTAAAACACGCAGTTTACACCAAAGTGTTAATCGCGATTTTTGGATCAATTATTACGTTTCTAGCGAGATTTGAGTAATTAAGTGTTGATCCTCTCAATTGAAATAAAATAAAACACAGCCCGTTTACCAAAGGCAGAGTTTTTTAGCGGATATCCCAAGATTACCACCACCACCATGATGATGATGATGATGATGATGATAATGATGATGATGATCCAATTACCATCCCACAAAGGTTAGTACGAATGCGTACTCACACACACTTTAGAAGTCACGCATCAATCAAAATTTAAAACATGTCTACAATTTTGCAACACAATAGAATAGATGAATACATTTGTTGTTCCGTTCCTTTTGAGTGCATGTCGCCGTAGATATAAAGAAGGATGCAGTGCTAATAATGACCCATCATCATCATCATCATCATCATCATCATCATCATCATCATCATCATCATCATCATCATCATCATCATCATCATCATCATCATCATCATCATCATCATCATCATCATCATCATCATCATCATAACCGCCGCCGCCGCCACCACCACCACCACCACCACCACCACCACCACCACCACCACCACCACCACCACCACCACCACCACCACCACCACCACCAACAACAACAACAACAACAACAACAACACCACCACCACCACCACCACCGTCTTAATGGAACAACCGAGAGTAAATATTTGTGAAGAAAAGAGTTAAGCAATGTTCAAACGAAGAAACTGTTGTTTTTTTTCGTATGTGTGTGGATTTGTTGTTAGTGAGTTCGTGAAATTTGTGTCTAAGCTGTCGTTATATTTTAGTAGTCCATGATTGTAACTTGTGTTGTTTGCCGAGATGTCCGTGGCCAAGGGGCTACGGCCAGAGTTCGTTGGCTTGTGAGACATCTGTTTAGTAGTGTTATGACTGACAAGTGTTCATGTGGCAAGTTGAGTCTTTTACTGGTGACAGCGTTTGTGTTCTCACTTATATAGTCACTGCGAAGTGGTGCTCAGCTCCCAAAGGCGACTCCTTCCGATTGGTTGAGGTCTGGTACAGGCAACAAATCGAGATTGAGTATTTTGATAGAACTGACCAATCAGTATTAAGTATTTCAACCAAATAAACATTGTTGTTGTTGTTATTATTATTACTGCTGGAACAGGGAGTCTACATCCTTTTTCTTCATCACATATTCTATGCACAGGTTTCAAGTATGCTTGGCTTATTGTTTTGGGCTGATGTGAACCTACGATCAACCAGATTCACTCCACAAAGAATAAGATGTTGTGGTAGATATTCTGGTTAATGGTTTCTTTCCACTAATTGTCCCACACCGTTTCGTGAGATTCTCATGGATGGCTCTGCTCTTGAGGAGAAATCAACTCTGAAACTTCTTGGCCTTTCTCTCTCATCAAATCTTTCTTGGAGTTTACACATTAGATCCATTGCTCTTTCTGCTTCTCGTAAAGTCGGTTCTCTCTATCGCTTCAACCACTTTCTCACACCCGAGGCTATTCTCTATCTCTACAAATCCACAATCAGACCATGTATGGAGTACTGTTGTCATATTTGGATTGTTGAATCTGTCCCATTTGAGGGTTCTTAATAAGGTGCCGAAACGTATCTGTAATTTGATTGGCGTACCCTTTCTTCTTCTCTACCCCCTCTATCTCACAAACATGATGTTGCTAGTCTCAGTTTTTTCTATAAATACTATTATGGCATGTGTTCTTTAGAATTATGTGATCTATTCCCTGCTTCCTTTGTTGCAGCTCGTTTGACTCGTTTGTCTAATGGTCTCCATCAATTCGCTGTTTTGATACCTCATTATAATACCGCTTCCTATTCCAATAGCTTCTTTCCAAGAACCGCAGGCTTGTGGAACTCTCTTCCCGCTGACTGTTTTCTTCCTACCTATAATCTTGGTTTTTTGAAGACTAAATTCAAAAAGCATCTTCTGTCTTTGCAATAATCATATTTGTTCTTGTTAGCTCCTTACATCAAGTGGCTTCATGCCTTGTCTGGAGCGATTTCCATAAAACAATGGAATTTCATAACATACACCAGAGGGCGATCAGACTTAATTATTTCCATTTTCGTTACGCTAGAGGGCGCTAAAAGCTGGTGTATAAAAAGCCAAAACACAAATGTTACACGTGTTAATTTTGGCTGTCGCCATATGCGTTTACGTGTGTGTAAATAAGCATGGAGGATAGTGTGCATATTAGCGTGTCTGTTTTGTCAGTGAGAGAGTGTATGTATGTTCATTTCGGCTGGCGCCATGTGCGTTTACGAGGGTATATATATATATACGAGCTGTGTATATGAGTTCGGTGAGCGTTGTGTGTGTGCTTCGCTGTGAACACAGAAGTTCGTGTGTGTCTTTAGTTGTGTTTGTCGAAGCCATTTGTCCCCAAGGGGCTAGAGAATGACTAGCAACGTATCTTCTGTGAGAAAGAGGCAGTAAATAACACTGAGAAGTCGATTTTGTACTCTGTGAAGGCAACAAAGAGTGCTCCGAGCGGCACCTCTCCAGATGTGGTATTCTGTCTCATGGCGTAGCGATCTTCCAGATATCGAGTGGTGGTAAGAATCTAAGATTGTTGCATGATCTGTCTCAAGCGCTTTCGATCTCCTCGATCGTCATCAAGTTGTATGCTGTCATTTATTTCGAATATTAAATTTATTGTTTTAGTTTATTATTTTGTCTGGAAAAGAGTTCGATTCAATCTATTCCCTATTTATTTTAGATTCTACTTTTTTATGGAAATCGCTCTAGACAAGGCATGAAGCCACTTGATGCAAGGAGGTAAAAAATACTACTTCAACTAACATAACTGTTAAGTGGATAGATTCCGAACCAGAAAACAGCAATTCTCCCTCCTTTGTCAGAAACATCGTTCATGGAATGTGAGGACTACATGACAAAATAAGGGAAGCAAGAGTTACAAGGCTTCCGGAAGTAAACCGACTGTTCCGATGGATACTGCACCCCATAGACTGGTATTGTCTTGGTCTTCGGGGCTTGATTTACGCCGGTCTATGGGTCTGTCCTGTGCAGTTCTAGGAGGTCCACCCTCCCAGGCTTCGCCTCCCCTCTTTGGGGAGGAGTAAGTTTATTGCTTACTTCCTGAGGCGCCCCTACCGGGGAATGCCGACAAGGCTGCCCAGGCCATTTTTAATGGCCAGAGTGTTCACCTCTCGGGCGCTGGCTTTTTAAACCCCCCTTCCCGACCCGACCTTGGGTCACATCTTACTTGTGGGAGTAAGATAAAATTGGCTTTGTGCCTAACTCCTGGAGAGGAGTAAATAAACACTCTCCTTATTTAGTTCGATTAAAAAAATACTTATTGAAAACGTTTAAGATGTTTGTATTTATGCTACATGTAATTTTGTTTATGCTAGGTTGTTTTTATGTAGATTGCTGTGAGGATTTTTAGTAGGTTTGTGCAGTTAGAATTTCTTGGATGTCAACTGATTGTATTTTTTGTTATGCGCGGATTGCTTGAAACTCCCTAGAACTCAAGTTTTGGTCAGAGGGTTGTTTCTTTTATTTTCTTGAAGAAGTTCCAAACTTGTTGCTAATCCGCGCGGGAAACGTTCTAATGACTTAATGTACACTAGGCTACTTTTTAATTGTGAATTTATTATGTGAATTGGTTTTGTCGGACGTAGTTGTAGACAGTGGTTATAAGTATCTCACATTTCTACTTTTATCTGAGTGTTACTTTAAGCGGCGAAAGGGAACGAAAGAAAAGAAAAAATAAACGAGTGAAGCAGAGAAAGAAAGAAAGGCAGTGGCTTGACATGCCAATAATCGCTTTTGCTTTTACTTGTTTTGTTGAGCATATTACAATACAGTTTGTAATGGTTTTATGAAAATGTGCTAAGAAATTATATTATTGTGTATACAATAAATGGAACGGAATTGTTGAACAATCCCACAGATCAATAAAGCGAATGGTTAGAAAACAATGTACTGCCAGGAAGCGGCTTATTGGTACAATATAACGCTAAAGAAGGTAACTGCCACACCTAATTCTTTTACACCTGTATAAAGTCTAGATGAAAGCCATTGATTAAGCTCTTCCGTTGCCACCTGAATACAGGTATGGGGTTTATAAAAAAAGGAGACATGGTGTTGGTGGGAGCCTGGCCGAACAGGTGTGCTAGTAAATAGAGGACTGGGGAGGTAACGGAAGTGGTGAGTCGCCAAACAGCTTGTATGGATGGAATGCCTGGTTATGCAAAATACGTCCGTTCAGTTCTGAAGAGAGTGGGACTAGAGCATCGCGTGGTGGCGAAATATGCTTGTCAGTGACGGATGGTGGCTTTTGATTGAAAAATAAAGAAAAGAAAAGAAAAAGAAAAAAGAAAGAATGAAGCAAAACGAGAAGAGAAGGAAAGGCAGGGGCTTGACATGCCAGCGATCTATTCTGATTTATCTCGTCTTTTCAGCACACAACAATCTAATACGGTTTGTAGTAAATATTGAAGATACGATAAAATTAGACTTCAGCTTGTTCTTTATAAAAGACGTAGGCATTTTTTTACTTGCCCCAATCTTTACACATAAGACAATACATTGTTTGTGAACAAAATCGGTCATCCGTACGTTTTAAAAGAAACAAATATAAACCATC
This sequence comes from Sepiola atlantica, assembly GCA_963556195.1. Classification (NCBI taxonomy): domain Eukaryota; kingdom Metazoa; phylum Mollusca; class Cephalopoda; order Sepiida; family Sepiolidae; genus Sepiola; species Sepiola atlantica. The sequence continues at coordinate 118,672,417 of OY744524.1, read as the reverse complement.
GGAAGCCACAAAAACGTTTTGTTGTATTTAAAAAAAAAATTCTTCTTTTCCTTAAATATATTATGGTTTTAATATGCAGTGAAGGAAAACAAAAATAAAATAAAACGGATGGAGTTTCGAATAGATCAAAATAAACATAAAAATCTTATTTCTCACATGTCACTTCAAAATCTTAGTGTGTCGTCTGTTTTTTCTTTGAAAGAAGATAAAAAAAAACGACATTTTTTTTTCATCCGCGTTAGTCATTGTTATGACTAAGTTTAACATTTCTTTTGAAGTCCAAGCCAAATAAAAAGGTGCATTGTTTCGTATTTAGACACACCCTAGCCCAACAGTCGATTGTATCTGAATTTTATGTGAATAACTTTACGCTATTCATGGTGAATTAAAAGAAATCTTCATTTTCTTTATATAATTTCGGTTGCATTCGAAGAATGTGACGTTCATGAGTTTATTGCAATTTACGCCATTCATATATCGCAATAATATTTGTAACAGGATAGACATGTAGTACCGGCGACCCCCCTAATATACTTTCTAAACAAACCAATGTCTTATTTTTTAACTTTTTTATCTTGTTAAAATGCAAGTTAATCATCGTTTGTTTCTATAAAGCTTTTCTCCTATATAATTTTTTCTGATATATTTCAATAACACAAAATACATGCTAAAATATACCTTACTTCTGGGATTGAGTTATTTATTTACTCCTTCGCTAGGAGTTAGGCACAAGGCCAGTTTTATCTTACTCCCACAAGTAAGATGTGACCACAGCTTGGGTCGAGTAAGTGGGGTTAAAAGCCAGCGCTCGAGAGGTGAACACTCTGGCCATTTAAAAATTGCCTGGGCAGCCCCGTCGGCATTCCCCGGTAGGGGCGCCTCAGACAGTAAGCAATAAACTTACTCCTCCCCAAAGAGGGGAGGCGAAGCCTGGGAGGGTGGACCTCCTAGAACTGCACAGGACAGGCGTGCAGTATCCATCGGAACAGATACTACACTTTGATGATTGAGTTATGCTTAAAAACAATTCTATTTTTAATTCTTCTGATCAGTCGTAATTTGTAATTAACTGAAAAAGTCACCAATATCTCTCTTAACTCTCTATGTATTTCTCTCGCCCTGTAACTCTATGTTGATTCAACCATTATCTAATATTTCTTAATGTCTGTGATCATTTTTTTTTACATAGTGTGTCCGTACACACCACAGACACGTATATAAATTAGATGGTAAAATAATAGGCCGCTTTATTTCTATATTATTCATAGAAATGATATAGAAGTAAAATGACTTATTATTTTTAGTTATTCAAGAAAAGATTCTTAACAGATGTGTCACAGGTTGGGAATTTTTGAATGAAATCAAAGTGCAACAAATAGTGGTAGAGATTGTGACCCAACGGGTCACGGGTAGTCTAGTAAATTATATATCTTACTAGCGGAACCCGTCGCCCGGCGTTGCACGGGATAAAGTACTACCTATTGCATAAAAAGAAACGGCCTATTGTCCCCCCTCTACCGTGTTGGTGAATATTTTAACTTAAAAAAATAAAAATAAAAAGTGGTAGAGTAGAATGGGATCGAACGCTGAAACCGGCGATCATGAAACCCCCCTTCTTAACGACTACGCCACGGTTTCTAGATAAAAAATGCATGTTAAAATAGGCGAATTAAGCTAAGCTTGTTTATTGGCAGGTTCTGCCGACAAATATAAAGTTAAAAAATGACACGGTTTAAGTCATTTATTTGGGCAAGTTTTCTATAATATGCGTGTTAAAGGTGTATGATTTTGAAAATGTAAATGTATCGGGGTCTACCAGTATCTTGGCGCTTATTGAATTAAATAGCAAGTCGATTCGATCAAGAAATTGTAGCCGCCATGTTCAATGTTTAAATGTTGCAGGAACTGTGTTCGTTAATTTAATTCGCTGAAATCCGTAATTAATTTTAATATAGAAGTCATAGGTAGAATTAGAAATAACGTAATCTGATATTCGCGGAATATCATCGGAGTGAACGGGAGCGGTCATTAAGTCTTTGCGTATTTCTTTATATTATGTAGTAAATTAATACCAGGCAAATAATAAATAAGGACGGACTGTTTTGTGAAAAGTAAACTGTGTTTATTAGTTCCCGGTGTCGATGAGTGGAGTGACAGTACATAGTTGTTAGGGAGAAAAGTTTTTGCTACCACCTATATGGAGTTGGGGTGTCGGAGATGGCGGGCCAAATGTAATATTTAGTGTTAGCTGGAAAAAATAATAAGAAATTTACTAAAAAACGCTCGAGTGAGTAAGTGTGATATAGAGGTGAGTTTAGTAGCCTGTGATGCATGTGGTTATTTTCCTATACTCTGAGAAGGTACAGGGAAAAAATCGTCTCTACTTTATATATTAGATAGAAAAGAAATAAGGAATATAAATTTTGCTTAAAAATTGAACATCATAGCGGTTTTCAAAAAAGCGGCAGTTTGACATAATTTTACTTTAGATTAAGGTAGAGATCATTTTAAAATCAGGTGAACATTTCTGACACAATCGCAGACATCCAACTATAAAATAGATTTATTTTATGTAGGTGAATTTTTTTCTATATTTCTTCCATTTTTCTTACTTTTGTTTCAATTTTTCATTATGCGGAGTCTACAATGAAATGCTAGCGTAACATTACAAGACAACGCTTTCGCAATGTTACAAAGTGACGTTGTGAGGAGTGTACAGGTGTAATACTATTACGGGAGGCGACGTGGGGGGGGGAAGACTAGAAACCCAAGCGAAGTCATTTCAGCCCGAAGTCGAGTATGAAAAAATAATGATACGATAAAAAAGAAAAATAATTATTTTAGGAGAGAAATTGGAAATCAAAACAATCCTTAATCTGTGACACCCCAAAAAGGCAAAACAACGGACAAAAGAAGAAATATAGTTTCATAAACATATTTTAAAAGGAATGTGGTTTGAAATTCTGTCGAAAAACAGGACGGACATTTGTCACATAATATCCGAGTAAAAGTGTGTCAGGATATCTGACACACTATGATGTTGGACAACAATTATATAATCAGGGGGCATAGACAAAAAACAAAGACAGGAGGCCATGGAGAGAAAAGAGTCTGACAGACACACACACAGACATGACGCAGAGGGTCGGAGTTTACACAAAGGTCCAGGAACTGTTTGTCCATTTGACAGAGGATTCAATGAAGAATTTAAAAAAAATACTATTTTGATAAAAGAATCATTATCTTGTTATTTTATCTAGGGGAAAAATCCTGCCTCTCCAGCAAAATAAAAATGAAAGTGTAAACTGAGTTGTTTTTTCTTGTACGCAAAACACCAGATTTGTAAATCAGACAGTGAAATTCGACTCTCATCTGGTTATACGAGAAAACGTTAAAACAGCGTTTTTAGAAACACCTATGTAAAGTACGTTGCAGAAAATGTCATTCTGTTAATTGGGAATAGTCGTGATGAGCAGCACAATGCCCCAGCATAATACTCCTGTTTGAAACTCGTCTTTCACCATCGGTGTGTGTGTGTGTGTGTGTGTCCGCAATATATTATAATAATAGAAGCTGTGAATATTTTTATATATTTCTATTTTGTCTGTAATACTCTATCAATTCTGAAAGTAATTTTCCTTTTTTAGCGCTGAATCAAATCCAAACCACTTATTAGGATTTCGCACAATTAGGTATACAGTTTTGGAAATATATAGGAATAGCATAATCGTAAGGATCGCACGAGAAAAAGAACACAAAAACGGTTAAATTCGAACATTTTATATATAATATGTAAAAGAGAAAAAAAAGGAAAAAGAAAGAGAGAAAGATAAAAAGATATGTTGTGTTGCAAATAATTTGTGTTTGCGGGACTTATCCTGTGATGTGGATATTTTGTCCAAGTAACAGTTCTTGAGTTCTTTGTATATTTTATGATGATATTATTAGCTAAGAAGAAAATGTCTTCGGGTTAACCGTGTTTCTCAGTAGTTACTTCTGGCCGGCAAATTCCTAACACGTGCTGTTAACGTCTGTTGTAGCAATGGGGGCGATGTTGGACCGACTTGCTTCAAAAACAAAACGATCAAGAATGTTTAAACCCACGTCGGATTTTCGACTCACCTGGTTTCATTAAGCAGCCTGTGATTGGTTCTTTCTCGATGAACCACGAACATGGGGCCCGTTCAAAGGGACGTGACTGAATGTAATCTAATAATCTTAATACGTCATTTGGGTAAGTTGCGAAAATTGAAATGCGTATCAAAAGGTAAATCCTTATAGATTTATAGAAAAATAGCTGATAAAATCGCGTACATCTTTATTAAATCTGCCATCTTGGAAGTTTATTTGTAATTAGCATTCATTGGATGAATATAGTTTTTTCCTAATACGTGGTGTCCCTGATCACGTAACGTCTGGATGATTTCCCATTTGCTTGACTGAATAAGTCGCTGAATTCGCCACGTAGTTACCCATATAAAATGCGTGACTCAGAAGTGCGCTTTCTCTTTTCCCATTTTTCGGTCTGACCACCGACGTAGCAATATGTTTGTCAATTTCTCTTTCTTCCCCTTTTCTTCTGATCGTCGATATGACAACAGCATGTAGTCAGTCGTTGTTGCGTTCGGACACGTTCCATTTTTTTCTGTTGTTTACATCACAAAGGTTGTTTAATACAGGATGTTTGAAAATCGATCGCATAACTTCGGGATTATGTTCTATATGTGTAAACGATTCTCTTTGTGTGTAGGGGTTGCTTCTCTAATATCACTCCATTACTAATTTTCTTTTGTAGTCCTTTTCTTCCTCTTTGTGGTTTTTGGTTTGTGCTGATCATATTTATTTACCTGGATTTCATCTGTTGTATTCTATTACTTGAAATAATAAGGGCCAATATTCGCAGGATACTCTGTGTTGGTTATCAAAGGAAGCCCTGTCAAACATGATACTCAGATCTTTCTTCTGAGCCCCACGGTTTTTATATTTGTTTGGTGCCATTTTGGCATGATTTTGTTGGTGTATGTGGCAATACCAGGTCCAGGTTTATTTTACCTGGTATCCTGTCATAGGGATAGTGTTTAGTCCTTTTCTTCCTCTTTGTGGTTTTTGGTTTGTGCTGATCATATTTATTTACCTGGATTTCATCTGTTGTATTCTATTACTTGAAATAATAAGGGCCAATATTCGCAGGATACTCTGTGTTGGTTATCAAAGGAAGCCCTGTCAAACATGATACTCAGATCTTTCTTCTGAGCCCCACGGTTTTTATATTTGTTTGGTGCCATTTTGGCATGATTTTGTTGGTGTATGTGGCAATACCAGGTCCAGGTTTATTTTACCTGGTATCCTGTCATAGGGATAGTGTTTATCTATCCCATATGTAAAAAGAACAGTGTAGTATCACATGCATTGTACGTGTTAAATGTTGATCAGTATTTGTTTCAATGGCCTATTATTTGGAAACCAAGTGTTTCTAGATCTATATATATATATATATAGAAGATAATACCGAAGTTATTCCACCCATTTTCCAAACACTCTGTATAAATCCCTTTTTAAAATTGTTCAGAGTCGAAGACTGATTAGAGCGTAAATAACGTCAGTTAACATATTTTGTTTATCAAAATGTTGAACTTGTGAAACAATTTGACGGTTTAAAAGTGAAATTGAATATATATATATATATATATATATATATATATATATATATATATATATATATATATATATATATATATATATATATATATATATCTATCCCAAAGCACCACTCTTAGTTGTTATTTTTAATTGATTTGTTCGGGTCGGAAAGCAAAGTGATCTATCACTGTCGTACAAAAAAAAAAAAAAATCGCCTTCGCCGAACCCCATGCGTTCTCACCGTGACACTTCTTTCGTGTGCATCAGATGATTCTGGTATTGGTAATGGTATCGGTTTCCCCAATGTTTTTCTAGTTAGACATCTTTCTGGAAAGACATCGGGTACTTAGGGGAAGGACCACAAGAAGGTTGCCAACATCTAAGTAAAAGTCATATTGTGGACCCGACTGGATTCGAACTTGAAACACCCAGGTCTTCAGTCCGTGTCGATATCCACTTAACCACCGTCACCTCCCACCGTGACACTGATTTAACTGAATAAGAAAAGGCGCGAAAGCGAGTGTTCAATGGTATAAAGGAGATCCTTCTTGTTGAAATACTACACCCTGCTACTTGGGGGTTCTACTTGTGGCGGCGACTACTGCTGCTGCTGCTGCGGTGGCGGCCCATGCGTCTGCATGGAACCTGCGGCAAGATAGGCTTCCTTCGTTGGTTCTCTTCCTCTGTGCCTGTCGACATTGTGATTTACAAGACTGAGTGTGGCACAAGGTCGGGTTATAGTGGGGAGTCCTACTCTACCACCAGAAATGGGGCATTCTGAACTGATAGTAAAATAATCATGTTCGAACTTGCCGGCATTCCTTGACGAGGGCGCCTCAGGCGACAAGCCATAAACCCAATCCTCATCGCTGAAAGAAGGCGGCAAAGCCTGAGAGAATAGCCTCTTGAGTTCAAACTGAATTTTCTATTAAGGTACCAATGCGAGGGCCAGTGCCGTTTTTTATCCAAAGTTGCGAGACATCGTCGACATTATAAACCATAGGAGACAACACTTTACAGATCGTGCTACGCCTGCGGTTGTGCTACGCCTGCATATACATAGTATCCTGAAAACTCATGACCACAATCATAGCGGAATCAGTGTGTCAGACAACCGTGTCTGAGCAGCAGAGGTACATGGTGTCATGAGCTAGCATGAGGTCGACTAAACTTCTCAGAGTAAAAGCCAACACAAATATAAGTAAGTGAATACTTGTGTGTGTAGGAGGGGGGAGGGAAGCTTTACATAGCCGCAAGACCTAGTTTATGCTCCCATCCTGTTTGCAAGCGCAAACGATCATTGACATCAGTCGTGTAGGTTTTTATGTACGACTTCAGCGATGCAGTTTACATTTACTTATTGAAATATTCGAAAACAGATTTAATATTATACCTCGCCGACATGGGACCAAATATTACAGTTTTCTTTTTTTTCTTTTAAGAGTCACCACTCGTCAAGGCTAAAAGCCACCCGAGGATAAAGATTAATGAAATGGATTGATTTACAGTCGAATGATGAAGACAATTATGCGAGGATTGAAAATGATGAATGGAATTTAAAAAAAAAATTGATTACTTATAAGAACGGTTTATAACAAGCATTTGTTGACATTGGATTTGAAAACGACTATGTTGTAGCCTGTAGGGAAGCAGCACTATGGTAATGTGTTCCAGAGATGGGAAGTTCTTGAAAAGACACTCTGTTCGTGGAAATTCCGTTTGATGTTAGGCATACGTAGGAAGAAAGTAAAGTTCTTTGCAATTTTGGTAGGAAGAAGAGTTTTTGCTGTGAATGTTTGATAAGGAGCAAAAAAAAAAAACCCTGTAAAATATCCATTTCAATCTGGATCACACGATTATGACAGTGCGAAAATGTAACTTTCTACTCGGGGCGGAGGTATTATTATTTATTTCTCTTCGGACTATTGTCCTCATCGATGTTATTGATATTTGTGTTACGCTTCGGCAGATCTATCATCCGGCCTTCTTCAGGTGCATTGCTTATTTATGTATTGTGATGTTTTTCCTTCTTCTGTCTGTCTGTCTGTCTGTCTGTCACAATTTTTTAAACGTAATAAATACATTGTGAAATAATGGAGAATACTGCATTTATCCAATCTAATATTCCAATCCAATCTATTCTAACTATGAATAAATGCGAATCTTTCTTAAGTTTATTAACATCAAAACCTTTAAGTCTCACTTGGTATTTATCTACCTTCAACAGCGGTAAGATGTGACACAAGGTCGGGAAAGTGGGATTTGATAAGCCAGTACACAAGAAGAAGAGCACTCTGACCTACAAAAAATGTCTCGGCAGCCCGTCGGCATTCCCTTGCAGGGGTGCTTCAGGCGATTAGCAATCAACTAACCCCTTCTCAAAGGGTGAGAAGGCAAAGCCTGGGAGGGTGAACCTCCTAGAACTACACAGGACAATACCTCAGACCGGTGGAATCAAGGCCCGAAGGCCAAGACGGTACCGGTCTACAGAGCGTAGCATCCATCGGAACAGATACTACCCTATGATCTTAGCCAAAAAGCCAAGAGAGGATTTTGAAACCTTGAAGACTTACTTAAATATAATGAATGTCTATTAATTTACACAGACTAAGCAAACCACAGCGAAAACCGACCGTGGAATATACTTTATTTGCTCACTGGGTTAGCTTGTTGGATGACATCGTCCTAGCGAGTATAACATCTTACTTGTGAGACATCGGCCTGGGGTTTAAGTAGTTGGATGACTACACCCATTGTTGAGAAGAGTAGGTATATTACACAGTCGATCTTCGTCGTGGTTTGCTTAATCTGTGTAAACTAATAGACATTCTTGGTGAGGTAGCTCAGTGGCAGAGTACTCGCCTAACATGCAAGTGACTCGAGGAAAGAAGCTATTGGAGTAGAAGACTTTCCGGCATCTTGGGACCTCCACAGTGAATGGATGAGATTTAGCTGATTGTCAAGTTGGTCTAGTGAATTTACGTCGAGGGGACACCAGAGCAGCCAATTCATCGGAGCATAATCCATTGAAGTATTTGTAAAACAAGCACAAGGATGCTACATTGCGGCGATGGAACAGGGGATGGAGCTTGGTTGACAGTGAGGGGCCTATTAGGTTGGTGACTCTTTTTGGACCTTGTCAAGGAGAAAGAGACTTGTAGATGATGCACCAGCCCAGATGTGGCAACAATATTCCATGCATAGGCGGATGGTGGCTTTGTAGAGATACAGGATAATGTTAGGTGTGAGGAGTTTACTAACACGGTAGAGTGAGCCAACCTTCTTTGCGGCAGCCTTAGCAATGTCTTCAATGTATTTGTTCCAATTCATGTTACTTTTGAATGTTAGGCCTAGGAGTTTAAATGTTGGACTCTCAGGTAAGGTGTTATTTGCCATGACAATCGGTGGTTGGAGAGGTTTCTTGTAGTTATTGAAGGAAATGAGGTTTGTCTTTGCAGCATTAAAAGTTACCAACCATTTATGACCCTAATCCAATCAACCTAGCATATGGGAGGACTCTTTCAAAAGTGTGATTCTCCAGTGCAGCTCCTAATATATTATTGATGTTTTACTGTATACAAAACATGGAAAGGTGAGCCTGACCACGACCCCTTATCACATGTGATAAGCAAATGGTGCTAAACACTCTGCGTGGAGCAATCCAAGGAAAGGGGTGGCGTCCACCCCTACATCTCGGTGTAGTAGCCGACGAAAAGAGGGCCCTCGATTATTGTTGATCCATTTATTTTATTTCGACATTGTGTATGCGTATAAAAGCATGATTTGTATTGCCATATGTGGCTGTATGTTACTGTATATATTACTGGCAGCAATCTTGTCTTATACTAAAGCTTCGTGAACCAAAGTTTCTTTCCCCAAATGATTTTTACACACATCTTTTAATCACACAAAATACATGCTATAATATTCTTCAGGTTTCGGATTGAGTTACGTTTGAAAAAAACAAAAGAACAAAAAAACAACAACAGTTTAACTGTTCTAATCTTTCAAAAATGTTATTCTTCCGTGCAACTCTCAATGCATTATTCATGGTTTACTACACAGCCCCCCCCTTTATCACGCTTAATAAGCAATATCTGAATTATCTATATCAATAATTACGGCTTTTAAAAAATATATTCTTTGATGCTTATTTTCAGAGGGTGATCAGTTTTCCATTTGCATCACTATCACATTTGCATCACGCGATCGAATAAATGCAGTTTGTTGACTCGTTTTGCCCTGCCTCAGGTTTAACTTGAACACCTTGAAAAGTTTAACCGTTTCTGAATGTTAATTTGATGTTTTATTGGCAGTATATATTTGGGATCTTTTCCCACAGTCGTTTAAGGGAAGGGAAACAGATCAGGGTAGATTTCGCTTTATCGCCCCAGACCCCTTCTATCGCTGCTTGTTGAAATTGCTGTTACATTTGCAGCGCATGTTTACTTGATTACGTCTGAGGTTGTTTTTTAACTGCATTCTTGGAAAGATAATTTTCTACCCTTCGTGTCTATTTGAAGGGTTGAAATCGTGTAAGAATTTCGATGTAGCCCGTCTGCCGTTTCCTCTGTTAAATTAGAAACCTGGCGGCCATGATGAGCCACATCCGGGTATCCGGTTTGAGAATGAATCATACCAGCGACGTCGTCAAGGCGTCCATTAATTGAGACATTAAAGAAAATAAATAAAAATAAATAAAACTGGGGGTTGGCATTAAACGAGAATGGACAATAAAAAGTAGACACCGATGCGTATAAAAAATTATGCCTATAAAAGCATGCTTTGCGCTGCCATATGTGGCTGTATACTACTGGGCAAAATTGAATCATTTCACTCAAAATGACTGGCAACTGTGACGTCAATGAGTCGTCTGCTATTTGCAGCCGGTGCCCTGAAAAGTTGGTCCCCTAGTTTACAGAAAATAACTTATTCCCAGATGACTCCACACTATACACAAACCGCATAGAAGGAACTTAGAGTTTGTGTAAGCAAAAATTCCGTGCGATGAGGGGCACAAACCTAAATAATTTTTCCAAGGGGGAACTTAGCAACAAACTTTTCGGGGCAAGAATTTTTATCGTATCAAAAACAATTTCTTCGGTAATATACTATATAAGCTACGGCATTACTATGAGGTGTAAAAAAGTGAATTAAAAAGTTCTAATCTTAAAAAAAGAAATTACTCTTTATCAAAACAAAGATTTTATTATTAAAATAAATACTATGCTCCCAGACATTACCTCCTCCTTTTTGGAGAGATGTCGTAGTAGTGTAGTATCTGCTCTGTTGTCATGTTACTATCCTTCCAGAGATTATCTCCTCCTTTTTTGAGAGGTGTAGAGTTAGTGTAGTATCTGTACTTTTGTCATGATATCATCCTCCCAGGCATTACGTCCTCCTATTTTGAGAGGTGTAGAAGTACTGTAGTATCTGTCTGTTCTGTTGTCATGATACCATCCTCCCAGGTATTACCTCCTCCTTTCTGAGAGGTGTGGTAGTAATGTAGTATCTGTTCTGTTGTCATGATACCATCTTCCTAGGCATTACCTCCTCCTTTTTGAGAGGTGTGGAGGTAGTGTAGTATCTGTTCTGCTTCAAACTAGCAAAAATATGCGACCAGAGGGAGTATATATTTGCTAACAACAACAACAACAACAACAACAACAACAATAATAATAATAATAATAATAATAATAATAATTTTTTATATAGTAAAAGAATCTACTTAACTTTTACAATAGATTAAAATATAAGTTTAAATATAAAACAAAAATTAATAAAAACAGGCTTGAAACTAATTTTTAATTCATAAAACACATTTAAAATTCTGTTCAAATAGTTAAAAAAAATACGCACTTACATTTTCATGTTGATAGGCAAATTTCACTGTCTTTCACGTAGACTGAAAGCAGTGTATTTGTGTCTTGTCTGTAGAAGGAAAATGAAATGAACTGTCAATTTCAATAATATTAATAACCAATAATCATTTTTATTATTAGTCTTTGATTTTATTGCCTTCTATCTCCACCACATCCACCTTTTATATATTAATAACAATCTTTTACAATCAGTTAACAGACACGGAAACTCAAAATCAAAGAAAAACTGACGCCAAAGTGTCATCTCGCGTAGAGTCGTGAAAATATTTAAAATCACTAGTTCATTTATACCAAATTCAACCAAGCTTTTAAAAATGTTTGGAGTGTTTTTCACACTTTTTAGCCAGCTCTTGTCAGGTTTGCCAATGCTGAAGGACTAGATAAAAGCTCACCGGACAAAAGCTCACCGGACAAAAGCTCACCGGACAAAAGCGCACATTTCATTTTTTTTTACACAAGTAAAATAAATTTACATCGTATTTTTGATGTTATTATGATGTATGGATTTTAATTTTACTGGTAGTTTAAAAACAATACATATTTATCATTTTAATATTAGTTCAAGCAATGGAAAATTAAGTTTACTTTTTTTAAAGAATCGTTTCTGGAATCGGAAATTAGGCTCAAATTCTTCCTATTCCGATACCCTTAGGTGAGGAGTTGTGACGCAAGATGCTTGTTCACATTACATTTAATTTTCTGCATATTGGTACAGTCGGGGAACAGGGAGCAGGCAGAGATTTCCAAAGCCAAGCGGTTAAAAAAAGAAGCTATTAGAGTAGAAAGTCTTACATAATCTGGGAACCTACACTGTGAGGGGGTGGAATTTTGCTGCTTATCGGGTTTGTCTAGGGTATTTACGTTGAGGGGGCACAAGTGCAGCAAGTTCATCGAAGCACATTCCGTTGAAGTATTTGTAAAATAAGCACAGGGATGCAACATTGTGGCGATTGAACAGGGGTTGGAGCTTGGTGAACATTGTGGGACCTATTAGGTTAGATACTCTTTTTAAAACTCTGTCTAAGGTGGAGAGACTAGCGGTTGGTGCACCAGCTGAGATGTGGTAACAATATACTATGCATAGGCGAATGGTGGCTTTGTAGAGATATATGGTACTGGTAGATATGAGTAGTTTTCTATCACGGAAGAGGGAGCCCACCTTCTTTGCAGCAGACTTGGCAGTATCTTCTATGTATTTATTCCAATTCATTTTGCCCATGAATGTTAGATCGAGGAATTTAAACATTGGACTCTCGGGAAAAATGCTATTGGACATGGCAATCGGTGGTTGGAAAAAGGTTCCTTATAATTGTTAAAGGAAAAGAGCTTTGTCTTGGTAGCATTAAATGTAACCATCCATTTTGGTCCCATTCCACTACGGATTGGAGGTCATTTTCTAAGGATTCAGTTATTGCCGTGGCATCTATCCTTTGTATCTCCCTTCTCTCGGCCTCCTTATTTACTTGCCTCCCCACGAAGGCAAAATTGGACACAAGGTTTTTCATGTGGGGCAAATATCCCTCGCCCCTCCCCCCCAAACGGGCATTTCTATTGAGACAAAACATAAAAATTTCATGCAGTCTAGAACTTCTCCTTCTCTGACCGATGACAAAACATATACTATGATTTGACCCCCCTAGCCCAAAGGCTGGGGGTAATACCAAACGCTACGTTCCCACTTTTCTTTACGACTCTTTAACTGTCTTTTTTTCCCCCCGCACAACTCCTGTTTTCCCTTCCATTTCTCCATGTGCCGATTCTTTTTCTTTGTGTGTCTTTACAGTCTTTTGCAGTTTTGTTGTACTCTGCAAAATCTGTCAAGCTGTAGTTTTATTTTGCTCTTGTTTGACTTGTCTATTTTACGGCATATCATCCCTTGGAGACCATTTACTGTCAAACACAAACGCTACTTATAGTAAACGTTTCAGTGTACACAATTAGTTTAACACAAGTTGCTATTTTATTGATAGGTTAGGGGAGAATTGTAATTGTTAATATTTTTAACAATTGTATTAGTACGTGATTGAACACAATAGAATCGATATGATTTGATGTTTGGCTTCGTTCGTCTGTTTAACGGCATATCAACCCTTTTGGGGCTATTTAATGCCGAATCACAATACTTATTGTAAACAATTCTATACTTATAATTGAATACAAGTTGCTTTTACACATAAATAGGTAGAAATTTCCCAGCATTAGTTCGTACTGAACCAAATAAATACGAGCCGATTCCATAGTCCGCAACTGAATCAAGGAGGCCGATTCAATAGTTTGCGACGGTATCTGTAAATGTGTGCAAATTTTCCTTTATTTTTGTTTGCGGATACTTTTGTTGAATGGTTGTATACAACGTTTTACATCGCATTTATTTTAATGGCCATGCGTTATTGTAACGATATTACAAATCCCCTCTCTATTATATTGTAACGATATTACAAATCCCCTCTCTATTATATTGTAACGATATTACAAATCCCCTCTCTATTATATTGTAACGATATTACAAATACCCTCTCTATTATATTGTAACGATATTACAAATCCCCTCTCTATTATATTGTAACGATATTAAAAATCCCCTCTCTATTATATTGTAACGATATTACAAATCCCCTCTCTATTATATTGTAACGATATTACAAATCCCCTCTTTATTATATTGTAACAGTATTACAAATCCCCTCTCTATTATATTTTAACGATATTAAAAATCCCCTCTCTACTATATTGTAACAATATTAAATATCCCCTCTCTACTATATTGTAACGATATTAACAATCCCCTCTTTATTATATTGTAACGATATTAAAAATCCCCTCTTTATTATATTGTAACGATATTAAAAATCCCCTCTCTATTATATCGTAACAATATTACAAATCCCCACTCTACTATATTGTAACGATATTACAAATCCCCTCTCTATTATATTGTAACGATATTACAAATCCCCTCTCTACTATATTGTAACGATATTACAAATCCCTTCTCTACTATATTGTAACGATATTACAAATCCCCTCTCTATAATATTGTAACGATATTAAAAATCCCCTCTCTACTATATTGTAACGATATTACAAGTCCCCTCTCTACTATATTGTAACAGTATTACAAATCGCCTCTCTATTATATTGTAACGATATTACAAATCCCCATCTCCACTATATTGTAACGATATTAAAAATCCCCTCTCTACTATATTGTAACGATATTACAAATCCCCTCTATATTATATTGTAACGATATTAAAAATCCCCTACATATTATATTGTAACGATATTACAAATAACCTCTCTACTATATTGTAACGATATTAAAAATCCCCTCTCTACTATATTGTAACAGTATTACAAATCGCCTCTCTATTATATTGTAACGATATTACAAATCCCCATCTCCACTATATTGTAACGATATTAAAAATCCCCTCTCTACTATATTGTAACGATATTACAAATCCCCTCTATATTATATTGTAATGATATTAAAAATCCCCTATCTATTATATTGTAACGATATTACAAATAACCTCTCTACTATATTGTAACGATATTACAAGCCACCTCTCTACTATATTGTAACAGTATTACAAATCGCCTCTCTATTATATTGTAACGATATTACAAATCCCATCTCTACTATATTGTAACGATATTAAAAATCCCCTCTCTACTATATTGTAACGATATTACAAATACACTCTATATTATATTGTAACGATATTAAAAATCCCCTATCTATTATATTGTAACGATATTTAAAATCCCCTCTCTACTATATTGTAACGATATTAAAAATCCCCTCTCTACTATATTGTAACGATATTACAAATCCCCTCTCTATTATATTGTAACGATATTACAAATCCCCTCTCTACTATATTGTAACGATATTACAAACCCCCTCTTTATTATATTGTAACGATATTACAAATCCCCTCTCTATTATATTGTAACGATATTACAAATCCCCTCTCTACTATATTGTAACGATATTAAAAATCCCCTCTTTATTATATTGTAACGATATTACAAATCCCCTCTCTATTATATCGTAACAATATTACAAATCCCCTCTCTACTATATTGTAACGATATTACAAATCCCCTGTCTATTATATTGTAACGATATTACAAATCCCCTATCTATTATATTGTAACGATATTCCAAAGTCCTATCTCTATTATATTGTAACGATATTACAAATCCCCTCTATATTATATTGTAACGATATTACAAATCCCCTCTCTACTATATTGTAACGATATTACAAATCCCCTCTCTACTATATTGTAACGATATTAAAAATCATCTCTCTATTATATTGTAACGATATTACAAATCCCCTCTATATTATATTGTAACGATATTACAAATCCCCTCTCTACTATATTGTAACGATATTACAAATCCCCTCTTTATTATATTGTAACGATATTACAAATCCCCTCTCTATTATATTGTAACGATATTACAAATCCCCTCTCGATGAAAACGATTGTTACGCTACTCGCGAAAGAAACACAAATTCTTCACAAGTCGAGCTCTCATTCTTCATTTTTTGCTCGATGCTACCGTTACAGTATATATCAGACCAACCATGCACCCACTTTATTTTTGTTTTAAATTCGAATACTTCACATTATAGATGAGAAAATGTGGACAAGGTTATCTGTGTAAGGACAGAAAAAAGTGATTATAAATAAGATATTAAAATTACAGCCCCCCCCCCGTCTTCGTCAATTTTGCTTATTCTTACTCCATGTTTCATTAAATGGTTGGTATATAGAATCATCTCAGTTAACCCGACCTTTTCTCCTTGTATGTACGTAAAGTAAGTAAATGGCCAACTGTAGTGTTCAATTATGTCCGACGGGGTTCTATAAGGTGCAGTGGGACAATGCGACTTATTTTTGTTTTTGCTAGGGATGGGGTATCCTACCGGATGCCAGACATTCACCCGCCATTTCAGAGACTCTCACCGAGATATCTTTTAGGATTCAAACCGCCCCTTTAAGTGCAATTGTTTAGATCTTTCTTGCACTTGGTTCATCGGGTATATTCGTCAAGCAGTCTTAAAAATTCTTTTTCATAAGCTCGGTTGCTCATATAATTTACTGGAAGGATGGAGATCTTCCTAAGATTCCATTTTATTTTCATGTCGTACATAAGAACTTGGTATTTAGTTATCTTCTCCCTCTCACCTCTGTTTAAGCCAGCATCATTAGGGACACTGACTTCAACTAGGGTTGTTACTTTCTCTCTCTCTGTTCACGTATGATCATGTGGGTTATCAGGTTTACATATGATCTGTACAGGCGATCGCAATAGGTACAAGTAACGTTTCCTAACCTTTATTGTACCTATTGCGATCGTTAACCGCTTCGCAGATTCAGAAATATTTTGATCTCAGAAAACTCAATCGTATGACGTATAATACGTCCCTAGTTTGGTCTGTCTAGTGTCCATATCCTGGAATTCTCAATCGGTTTTGTAGATGCGGTAGAGACACCTTTGGTGTATCGTTATTGCAGAGCAAGGGGTCGCTCTTCCGATTATTCTCCTGGTTATAACCTACCAAAAGAAAAACTTCTTGGGGAGTAAGTTGTTCAGCAAATACGTATGTGTTACAAAAACAAGCGAGTCTATTGATCTAAAGAAAACAGTTAAGTTTTAAGTGCAGACTTATTTCTTTTTTAGACCACCAAACCACAGACGCAACATGGCGACCGCCCATCATTCACAAGTGCAATTTGCTTTTCAAAAGGAGGATTATTTCCACCGGAAAATGAATCTGTCTGTTTTTTCTTTTACCTCTTTTTATATTTTAGTTTTTTTTTTATTTCTGTCTCACCCTGTTTTATCAGTTCAACTGTATTTTTGTCAGCATTTTTACGTCATTCTTCGTCTTTTTCTTTTTCACTGTTTTTATCTCTCCTTTTCCTTCATATTTCTCTTTTTTTAATACGACTTTTAATCTCCTCCACACCGTTACACCTCTTCTAATTCTATCCCTAAACATATATTTCCTTACTCCTCGACCTCTACCCCCCTTTACGCCCCCTGTCTCCCCCTCTACGTATGATTCTCTTTCCCTCTTCTCCATCTCTTACGCTCTCCACTTCTTCTATTTCCACATTATTCCTCGACGTTTTCTCCATCAACGTCGCTTTCCCGCCTTTCTCTACGTCTCCTTCGCTTTTACCAATTTCTCCTTCTTCTCTTCTTATTTATCTGCCCACCCATGAGGACTGGATGTGACACAAAATCGAGTTTATAATAGGGTGTGGCGTTACTGAATTCCAAAAGGGCTCTCCTGGTCGTCTGGTCTTCAGTGATGATTACGAAGACTTTTAAGGGGCTTCCTTTTGCTCTTCCACTTTTCATTCTCTGTCGCTGCTTACTCTCCTTCTCTCTCCACGTCTCCTTCACCCCTTTCATCCTCCACTACGTCTCCCATATCTCTTTCTATCTAACCACTGCGTATACTACCCTTTCCTCCTCTGAATATTCTCCCTTATTCATCGTTCACGTTCTATATTCTTCCTCATTTGCATAGCCTGATTAGCCTCCTTTATGTCACTCCATTCCCCTTCATTAAGACTTCTTCTTCGCTCCTTCGTCTCCACTACTTTTTTCTTTCACACTTCTTTTTTCTTTCACACTTCTTTTTTCTTTCACACTTCTTTTTTCTTTCATTCACACGTCTTTCTCTCTTTCGACACGTCCTTTCTTTCCTACACATCTTCTACGCCACCCATTTTCCAAACTGTTACTTTGAAGATTGCGTTTCCTGTCATATTCCAACAACCGCAATGGCCGCACCTTGACTTCTCTGTTGCCCCCTCTCTATATATACTCTCCCATCTCTCTCTCTCTCTCTCTCTCTCTCTTTGAGCCGCGGATTTAAAGAAAGTTACACTGTGTTCTTCTGTTCAACATAAATGACCTGTGTGAGTTCCGTCTCAGACTTGTATAAAATGGGGTCAGGCCTTCGCGCTAGGCTCAAAATATAGTAAGTCTTCTCTTAGATCAGACGAAGAGAACTCCTTTTAGACTGAGCCACTTTTTATTTCTGTTTCCCCTTTTTGAGGAGCTGGATCTTCCCCACATTACAAACCAACCTTGTGTCTATCTTTGCCCTCGCGGAAGGCAAATACAAAACGGGATACACATGATAAGATGTAAATGTTCATTTTTGCTCGATATCTTTATATATTACTATCTGACCCGTGTTCCGACGTTGCCCCGGAAAATTCAGGAAACCAAAAATCGCAAACCTCTGAAATAAATTGACCGGAAAGAACCGGCAAAAACCGGAAAGACTCTTTTCACCCAAAAGGCTAAGCATTTATCCACGATATAGACAATATTCGTAAATAGAACTGTCGGTAATAGGAGAATATTTTATTTACCTCCCCAGGAGGTTAGGTACAAGGCCAGTTTTATCTTACTCCCACAAGGTAAGATGTGACCCAATGTCGGGTCGGCAAAATGGGACTTGAAAAGCCAGCGCCCGAGAAGGTGAGCACTCTGGCCATTAAAAATTGCCTGGGCCGCCCCGTGGTCATTCCCCGGTAGGGGCGCCTCAGACAGTAAGCAATAAACTTACTCCTCCCCAAAGAGGGGAGGCAAAGCCTGGGAGGGTGGACCTCCTAGAACTGCACAGGACAAACCCATAGACCGGCGTAAATCAAGCCCCGAAGGCCAAGACGATACCAGTTTATGGGGTGTAGTATCCATCGGAACAAAGGCCGATCAAGAATATAACATAATATATTTACATCTATATACAGTCTGAACGTTTGTCCAAGACTACTTTTAATCTGGATATAGTAGACATCCTTTGACAGGCTGTTCAACGAAGCAGAAACAGACAGAAAATACTGCCTTTTCTTGAGACATCTGTTGTTAGTACATCTTCTGCTGGTGCCCGCGGAGACCACAACCAGATGTAAAAAAAATAATCGAAACGTAGATTCAAATCTCCATTGATGATTTTGCACGCCAGAAGCAAATCACCTAGTGAGAACATATTTAGTTTTTGAAACTGTTCGTTGTAGGCAATCTCGGGGAATCCCATCACCGCCCTAGTTGCTAACTGTTGAACACGATTGCGTTGTTGCTTGAATTGCATAATTACGAATAGGCCGTACTACGATTATGTATAGAGGATCCAAAGTGTTTGCCGTTAGGTTGAAAAAAGATCTACGGATCAGGTAAGACTCCCGCCTGACTTTGTAAATAAATCAAATAAATGTAAGTAATTTAAGTGTAGCCTAAAAGAAATTAGTAAAAAAAGTTTTAAAATAATTTAGCTCACTACGGGTCGGAATGTTTAACATGCAATCCGATATTCTTATATTCCGCGGTAAGTTATAGATTGAGACGGCCTTGTGCGTGTAAAAGATAAAAAATAATTTTGCTAACTGCTACTGACGGTTCGGAATGTCTGACATGCAATCCGATATTCTTGTATTCCGCGGTAAAGGATAAAGTGAACCGGCGTTGTGCGTTGAAAAGATGAAGTAGTCGTGTTATTTTTGTAAAAATAAGTGAATATCAGAATAGCAATTTAGAGAAAGAAAGAAGAAGTAAGTGTTAGGAGGAAGTAATCGAAAAGTTTACCGATGCAGATATCTAAAGTTTTATTGAACAGTTGTTGCCTTTCAAAGATTCATTCAGCTATTAATTGCTATCATGAAGCGTTCTTCAATTATTCTGGATTAACTGGTGTTTGTATAGTTTTTATTCGATTGAAAAAAAGCACACAGTGATTCTGGTGGCGGTGGTAGTAGAGAAATAGTAGCGGGTGAAAGTTGATGCTACCTTCTCTTTGAAAGGTTTGTTTGGGAGAGTCCGGGAGGACGGGTAAAATATAATAAATATTGAATGAGGTTGAATTGAATGCAGAATTTCTGGAAACACTCATGAGTTCTTAAGGTAATTGAAGTGCGGAACAGATTAGCATATGGAGTTTTCAGTTATTTTCCTATAATGTCTGAAGGCGTAAGGGAAAACGACTTTATTTTATTATATAGATATTTCTGTAAGCAGGTAAAGAGGGTGACTCTCTTTGTTCAGCGTTGCTTCTTAATTGCTTTATTTTGTCATCTAATTTACATAGTGTGTTCGTACACACCATAAACAGATAATATAGAAAAATAATGTCTCTCTACTTCTATATTATACTATGGATAATATAGAAGTAAAAGAGACATTAGTTTTAGTTATGCAATAATGTCTTAACAGATATGTCACAGTTTATGAATTTTCAAGTCGAATAAATAGGAGTAGTAGTTGTGACCAATCGGGTCACTGATACGTCTAATCTATTATATTATTTGTTATTTATTACATTCCTATAGATATAAGTACTCATTTATTCATAGTTATTTGTAATGACTATCCTATAATACTCCTATCATAAGGTTCGTCATTGTATTATATATTTTAATTCATTATTGATCTTAATTCATTACTTACCGCATTTAATAATGTATCGTATTTATCTTTTTATATATTAATACGATAGCGTGTGTGTTCGTGTGTCACGCTTACATCAAAAGCTCCGCGCATGGGTGCCGCACCTAGATTTGGAAAAGCACTCAAGTCCCCTAATTTTCGTAATACTTTAAAGTTCTTCCCTTTGGCGTAACGGTCAACGACGTAGGATTTCGACGTCTGTTTTTTACATTGGCCCGAATGGTTTATAGTTCGATCTCAACCAACCTCTAAGATTTTTTTCTACATCGAAGGGGGGGGGGGGGTAGGTAGGTAGGGAGGGGACTACCGGTAGGACACATATTAATACGATGTTCATTTTAAAAAATAAATATACAAGTAAAATCTTATGATATTTTATTCAAACACGTATAGGCTAGGAACAAGATACTTAATATTGAAAACATCATTTCGTGTAATTTACACGGGTCCCGCTAGTTAATTATTAATTATTTATCTTATTGTATGTCGTATGGTTGTCTTATAATACTCTTGTCATATTGTCTTCATCATAGTATCTTACTTATTTATCTTGCGTAATCATTTAATGTACTTAATTATTTACTTTAATTATTTATCTCAATTAATTACTTACTTGAATTAGCTACCTTACTTTATTATCCACTTCTAATTGATAAAACATTGTTTTTATTGCCAATAAATATTCCTGAAATATGTTTAATAATATCAACATTTTGACCATTGTACTCTCCGGCCTTCTTTAGTTGTCTTTTGTCTTCAAAACTGAACTTTTTATTCAATCCGCTGGGATAGAGCGTTCACATTCTGCGTTGCATGCTTTTAACATATCTTGTATCTATTAAATTGTTTTTCTGAAGTTCCTTTGCCAGGGATTGAACTCACAATATTTAGGTAGACTTCACTTGAGAACATCTCTTGACAAAAGCTTATATATTTATGGAAGAATATCCACCCCGACAAAAGGCGCATGAAGAAAATCGCAGAGTACGGAGACCGAATTGTTGTATGTATGACGTCCATGACGAGAATAAGAACCAGAAACTTGTAACTCATTATGATTGGCGGAACTTCGGATGAATCAGTCCTTTTCTGAAATCTTCGTTAACTATTTAATTTTAAAA
This sequence comes from Sepiola atlantica, assembly GCA_963556195.1. Taxonomy (NCBI): domain Eukaryota; kingdom Metazoa; phylum Mollusca; class Cephalopoda; order Sepiida; family Sepiolidae; genus Sepiola; species Sepiola atlantica. The sequence goes on along the minus strand of OY744524.1, from coordinate 118,650,281 downwards.
AAAATCAGTTTACTCACGACCCCACACTTATCTTTAAGACTATCAAAAACAGAAATTAAAAATAAAATTGTTTTACCATTTTGAAATGAGTCTAGTTTTCAACGTTAATTCATTGTAAAATAAACCCTTACTTGAAGACAAGTGTAAATTTTCACGCTTTCGTCATATAAATTGACTTCCTCTACTTAATAATTGGAGTAAAATGGTTCATTTCTATAACGAATTACGTTTGGAAATACTCCCGACCTGTAAGGAGTCATTTTGATAATGAATTAACGTTGGAACTGAGAGGTCTAAAAGAGTACCCAAGATAATGAAATAACTTCTTTATTTTTAGATAGTCATGAACTGTTGTAGTTTTGTTTGTTTTTCTGTTTAACAACACATTAACCCGTTTTGGTTTATTAACTATTTAAACAATACTTATAATAACAGATTAATTGTATACAATTAATTGAATAGAATTTGCTCTTTTATTATAATTTTCTCAACAGTTTTTGATGCATAGATGGGCACAATATATCCGAATGGATTTGAACTTAGACCATCCGATTCCATTGTACATGACGGCATCCGTTAAGCCAGTAATGAACTCACGTGAACCGTAATGCTTAATCGAAAGTAAACTTACAACTGATTTATTAGAAGTTTCGCGTTTTCATTTCAAGAGTCAATTCTTTAAAAAAATCTTAATCGCGTTATTTGTATATAAAAGACGAAGTATTTCTGTCTGTTTGCTAACTACTTTAAAGTCATAAGACTTATGAACTTGAAATTTGGTCGGCATGATACGACTTATTTGTATTTCTTATAATATATTCTCGATGGAGCACGAAATTCCCTACTTATGTGTTTGTGTCTGATTTCAATGAGGTTTTGACCACAGTTAAATTAAATAGATTCTCAAAAATTCAGCAAATTTTGATCATTTTAAGTCTCTTTAAGTGGGCGGGGCTTAATTACACAAAATTAAAACTTTTCTTGGGTCAATAATTTTCATAGTCCAAGCTCTATTTGCAGCATTATGAAGGGACAAATAAAATAAATCATAAAAATGACTGTATTATTTGGATTATTCAGATTACTATTATCATCTTAGTTGTTATTTTCACTTTTATATATATATATATATATATATATATATATATATATATATATATAAAGTAGTATATATATATACATAAAGTAGTGATATGTATATGTATACATATGTATATATATGTATATATATATATATGTATATATATATATGTATATATATGTATATGTCTATATATGTAGATATATTTGTATATATATATGTATATGTGCATATATATGTATATATATGCATATGTATATGTATATATATGTATATATATGTATGTATATATATGTATATCTATATATATATATATATGTATATATAAATGTATATGTATATATATGTATATATATGTATATGTATATGTATATATATATATATGCATATGTATATACATATATATACATATATATACATATGTACATACATATATATATAAATATATATATATATATATTTACATATACATATACAGTATAGTAGTATTTTAAGTATATAAAGGGACTTATTATTTTTCCATCTAATTTACATACGTATTTGTGGCGTGTACAGACACACGTATATAAACTATATGGTTATGGTAAAAAAGAGAGAGTTAGTCTTTCTCTAAATGCACAGAGATACATAAATACATATTAGAAAGGGGTTGACCCAACATATTGAGAGGAGACAAGAGAAATACATAGATAGCTTAGAGAGAAAGAAAGAGAGAGAGGGGGAGAAGGGGTGGAGATGGTAACTTGTTCAGTTAATTATAAATTACGGCTAATTAGAACAATGAAAACAGAGTGGGTTTCAAACATAAATCCATTCCCAAAACTAAGGTATACTTTAACTTGTATTTTATGTTATTAAAATATATAGGAAAAACCTTAGGGGAAACAAATATTGACTCACATTTTGTATAATGAGTTTTTTTTAAGTTAACATGAAAGTATTCATTAAAACAAGAGATGCTCAAAGAGGCAACATAAATAACTTCAGTTGGTCATCTCTATTTTTACCACTTTTTACCGGAAGCCTTTGATTCCTTCGAAGTATTTTGGCACCGAGACAGTTACCGTTCTTAACAGTTCAAATTTTGTTTCATTATTATGACCATGTCATGTGACCGTTTGTTGTATGCACCTTATAAACAGCAGCGGCCATTCTTTTTGTTTGGCTTGTTCCATTCTAGCGGAAGTGCAGGTTGTTGCTTCACATGCCCATTTGTATTAATATACTTTAACTTCTCGCTTTAAAATAAATAAGTAGAATGTTTGTTTAATGTTATTTTAATCTTGTATTTAGGATGCTGTAGTGTTTACATTTGTTGCGATGAAACAGTGGCGCACACTCAATTGACCCGTTTAAAGTACCATCGTCGACAAACTTGAACATGTTAAACCACAAACGGATGTGGTCGCAACAAGATAAAAAAAACGGGGTTCAGAATTAATTACAACCCGGAAGTAATTACAACTCGAAATTAATTACAACTTGGACTTAATTTATCAATTTTATTTGTTATTCAACTAATAAATCTCATTTTATTTCTTTCATTTGCAAAATTATATTGTATGAATTAAAAAAAAGTTTTATTTCATTTTATCATCAAGAATTTATAAAGTCGTATATTAATCATATTTTTAAAAAGAAATTTGTAGTATATTTTATCATTTAAGAAAATTCGTAAAGTATATTTATCATATTTTTAAAAGAAATTTGTAAAGTATATTTATATTTAGATTTGTAATTAATTCCGGTTTGTAATTAATTCCGCCCCCCCCCCCAAAAAAAAACACACACATACACACATCTTACAATAAAACATTCTAATTTTTCAAAAGTGGGAGTGAGGTTCGTAGGCAGACAGCAATTAATTTAAATGATTGAACCTCATGAGAAATTTCATGGACAGTTTAAGTAATTGGGTTTTATTTTATAACTCCAGCGTTGTCCGGGAATTAATGGTGACCCCTGTGAACACTTGCTACTAGCTTTGAACCACATATCATTTTTATTCTTACTTTTAATTTCTCATAGTTTTCACATTCGAGGATTTTCCTTAAGATTTCAGCTGTTTTAATCATTGCCATCCGTTGTATGGTCTCAGTCTTCCCTTTAATTCCAATTTCTCCTAGTCTTTTTCAAGTTTATTTTCGGGACTGTTCCTAGTGCTTCTAGGATTATTGGTATTATATTGACTTTCTTTATGCTTCATATCCATGTAATTTCTATGGCAAGTTCTCTGTATTTGCATGTTTTTCTGTCGAGGTTGACCTTAAGAAAAGTAAACACATTTCTAATTATTCATCTTTTATATTAAAGATTTATTTACTTCAAAAATTAAATTCTAAAAGAAATTATTGGAAATTTAATCAAAAATACATTTAAACGTTTAAAAGTTCGTATAAAACAGTGAAAAAAAAACCCCAACTGAAATCAACTTTTTAAAAGTGAGTAAAACAAAATCAGTCAATATTTTGCAGACAACTTGATAGAATCCATGGACATTCCCATGTAAACTAATTCCGGAAAAAGAAAAATGTAGAAAAACAAAAACGACTATTCTTAGGATACGCTTATTTAATCTATGCGATCAACGTGCTATTTTAAAGTTAAGCATGACGGACGCCACAAGAATCACATTAAAAAAACAAAAAAAACGTCAACACTCTTAAGTCAATCTGACCCAAACTTTAGACCCATATTTAAGACCATTGTAACAATACACACAACAATTGTCATAAAAAATTAACTGCGTAGTTAAAAAAATATGAAGATTTATTAAAAATTTTAGCTGACAGACAGACCGACTGACAGTTAGCAAAAGCCTGTTGTCTAAAAGGAGAACAGATCAATTCTTAAGATACGACCATTAAATTTGCGCGTTTAACGATGAAAATGCTATTTCAAGTTTAAATGTGACAGACGAAACTGAAGCGTGACAGACCAATCGAATTCTATCCTTGTTGCAACGACATTCCCATTGGTAGGGTTGAGTCAGCTTCTTCACTGGCCTTTACGTCCCAAACCATGGTAGTCTGTGAACTTATACGTGTGCGTTCACTGCACTGGCCGTGATCGTCCGGTCGTTGTATCGTCCGAAGTCGGGTGGTGTTACTTGATTTCGACACTTGCCGTAGTGTCGATTATGCGGTCTCTGTCAGCGGTGTAACAAAGAGATTTCCCTTCCAAACAAAACTAGAACTCAAGTTTATAACAAGTAACGATGCTTTATTTTGAGAAGTTAAAATGATACTTGGTTTCTTAACCAAACGGCAGACTTGCAATGAGACCCACAAAAACAACAACCGGCTTGTCAACTCAAACTAAAAATACCGACTCACTGTCATGAGAACGACGGAATCGTTTTCTGACGAGCAGAGCATACAGCCCTCTCGACAGTTAAAGCTGAAAGTCACAAATCTCCTGTTCTTTCTGTTGTGCTTAGTATATATATAGACATCAACTGTCAGTTGATTGACCACCTAGTGAGCTCTACTGGAATCTCATCAGCTGGTAATCGTCGGACAATAAATCTGTCTATTCGGGAGGTCCTGTAGCTTACATTCTTCGGAATCTCAAGTGGCTCTCAGCATGGCGCCTCGTTTTAAGAAGCAATTACGTTTTTCAAAGAAGCAAACCAATTTTCTGGCTGGTCATTTCCAGAGCCAGATATTTTTCTCATCGTAGGTCCGCTTGTTTTTAACATGTCTGCATGCATCATCAAACATGCTTCATGATGCACGTTTACATGAATCATCAAACATGCTTCCCTCTTTTAAAATTTTTTCTTATCTTTCTGTTTTTGCTGGAGATGGGGCATCCTACCGGATGCCAGACATTCACCGGCTATTTCAAACATTCCAGCCTAGAGATCGTTTTAAGATTCTAACCGCCCCTTTAAGTGCAATTGTTTGTATTTTTCTTGCACTCGGTTCACCGGGTATACTCGCCAGATAGTTTCTGAAATTCTTTTTCATTAGTCCTGTTGCTCCTATAATTACTGGTATGATGGAGATTTTCCTAAGATTCCAGTTTCTTTTCATGTCGTACATAAGACCTTGGTATTTCGTAATCTTTTCCCTTTCTGCTCTGTTCAATCCTGCATCATTAGGGACACTGACTTCAACTAGGGTTGCTACTTTCTACCTTTTGTCCCATATTACGATGTTTACATGCATCATCAAACATGCTTCATGATGCATGTTTACAGATTCACGAACGGCGGTCCTGCGCAAGGTAGCAAGAGATGGTAAACCATCCAGAATTACAATGGCTTATTCGTATAATTCTTCTTCTGTTATTTCTAATAATGAGCCACTATTTATCAAGGTCAAAAGCCACTCGAGGATAAGGGTTAATGAAACAACCACAGTAAATAACTTTTCTTCCTCTCTCTATTTATATAAACCAAAACGAAATTTCCATCTGTGGAACAAGATATTACGAGACTGCTTCCGAACCAGCTACAACATGGTCATGTTCAAGTCTAATTTAAACAAATACTTAATTAGCTGTCCTCTTGGACAATCAATTCTTCTACCCATCCCACCTATTATGCATGGTCCTCTCACAGTTGCCACCATTGTCTAACTGACGATCCTTTTAACCCTTATCATTGAGTGATTCCGAGCCTTGATAAGCGATGCCCCATTAGTACAAAAAATGGATGGATTGTTAGTTGAAATGATGAAAAATATTACAAAAGAATTAAACTGAAATGGACAAAATTGTTTTTTTGTTGTCTATTTTTTTTTCAATTTAAAAGGTTTATGACTGGCTCACCAGTACCCTACTTTATTTATTTATTAAAATCATAAGCCTTTTTAGTTACGGAAGACCATAATACTGTAATCTTTCTCTCCCTCGAACGCAAACTCAGTCTAATAAGTACCAATCCAGAAATGAAAATGGCTAGGAACAAAGTGTAGTATATGTTCTGAGACGTCATCTTTTCTGCCATTGGTCAACGAAGGAGAAATCTTTCTAAGGTAATTTTTATTTTTGTCTCAATCCAGAGTGCCTTATGTTGGGGAGGTGAATTTTACCCACATTAAAACCCGACCTTGTGCCCTCGTGGAGACACAAGTAAATAGGCATAATGGCTTACGCGTATATTTATCAAGGTCAAACGCGACTCGAGAATAAGGATGAATGAAATGGATGGATTGTCAGTTGAAATGAAGAATATTAAGTATTTGTTGAAATTGGATTTGAAGACGACCATATTGTAGTCTGCAGGGAAACGGTCATATCCTAGTCTTTTTAGTGCTTTTGTTGACCATTTCATGTGCCTCTCTTTTTTGTTCATTTTGTAACTTATACAAAACGCATTCCCTGTTCTTTTAATTTTTCCTTGGGTTGCAAGTCTCATTTATTGACCGCCTGAAAATGTACAACTTTTCCCTCAAATTTTTCAAGCCAATAGTTGTTTGAGCACTTAACATAAAACTATCACCCCTCTCAAATTAAATATTTATTGCACGAAGAATATTTTGAAAAAAAAAAAAATGCTCCTAACTTACCCCAAATCATCCAGATGTTTTATTAAATTTTTATTTCGGTTTTAAGTCCTTTCCCGGATTTTCCGAAATATCTTGTTTTTTGATTATTGATATGTCAGGGAAGGCACGAGATATCCGGAGAAATGATTATGTAAAAAAAAAAAAAATGGACTGGTAACGCGTGATGTCTCGTGACCTTTCTATCTGGCTGCATCAGTATCACACACACACGCACACACACGCACACACACACACACACTTCTAATTTATTGAGACATCACTGACTATGACTCATTAATGTACACCCAAAGCTCTCTAATTTCACTTGAAATAACATTTAATGAAAGTAGCAAGTAGGTCGAATGTAGCTGAGGGCGAATGTAGCTGAAGTCTCCATTTTCATTGGCTACAACACCGAGATGTAAGGGAGGACGTCGCCCCTTTCTCTGTTTACTCCACTTACCCTTTATAACGCTGAGTGTTTAGCAAGGAGTATCAAATACCAGTTTTAAGTCTTTACTATGACTCGACTGAGTATTGAACCCCGGTCTCTCTACTCATTAGCAAACACTCTAACTATTATTTCAAGATATAAATTAATAACAACTCGTTGAATATATCCGGTGTTGCCGAGGAATATTCTTACTTTCATTTTTGTTTCGCTCATCAACTGTCTTACAAGAAATCAATTAAGAAAAAAAGTCAAAGAGGTGGGCCTTTTTGGATTTTCTCTTAACTAATGTTTTGTAAGAAAATATTTACATTGTTTAAAAAATAATTCAGTGAACAAAAATATATAATTGAAAAAAAAAGTTTTGCAATAAAGTCGACAGGAATTCTTACAAAAATGCTAAAATTAAAGCCGAAGATCAGTGGTTACTTCGGGTGTTGTTGAAGATTGCTTTTTGTTTTAGTCCGGTATCTGTAGTCAAAAGCGCTGGCAGTTAGAAACGTCATTGAAATGATAATTTGACAATTTAAAATTGAAAACTCTAATCATAGTAATACAGAGAATATTTTTTCTGTTTTCTCAATTTTCAATTTGAGTTGTAGCATACTCGGGGTTTCGAATCACGCGACGAGTAGTGAATAGTTATATCTCTATGCTGACGAGCCTTGATTAAAGAACGAAACGTATACGTACATAGATAATAAACAAAAACAAATATTATATATATATATATATATATATATATATATATATATATATATATATATATATATATATATAAGAAGGGGTAAGGTAAAATAAAATACATTTTAAAGCAAGTTTAAAGATGCGATATTTTTTTTTATTAAAAAGAAAAGAAAAATCGATACCGATTTTTTTCTTTTTTTTATAAACTTTCATTTTTAGTTTATAGTACAGATAAATTTCGCCAAGATAGAATTGGCCTCTTCAGTGTAGTTTGTAGATCCGATCTTATTGGACAGCCGGTTTAGTTGTTGCAACCGGTTTATGAGGTGTTTTTTTTCTCACTTTTGGTACGAGATTACGCTTGCACGTGGTATATGTATATATTTTAATAGTTCATACCTTTTTTAAAGCATCCAAATTAAATTTAAGAACAAGGGGTAAGGTAAAATAAAATACCATATATATATATATATATATATATATATATATATATATATATATATATATATATATATTCAAAGACATTCTAGCGCGGCTATACAAAGCTGGGATCAAAATGATATGACTATCTAGTTTATAGTCGGCGACTCTAACCACTTGGCTACAGGGTTGGCGCTGTTGAACAGATGTACCTGAAGAAGACCGACAGTTTCATCGACCGAAACGTTGTGAAAATAACAACCATGATAATAGTCATCTGAATAATCCAAATAATACAGTAATTTTTATGATTTATTTTATTTGTCCCTCCATAATGCTGCAAATAGAGCTTGGACGATGAAAATTATTGGCGCAGAAAAGTTTTAATTTTGTGTAATTAAGCTCCGGCCACTTAAAGAGACTGAAAATGATCAAACTTTACTGAAATTTTGAGAATCTATTTAATTTAACTGTGGTCAAAATCTCATTGAAATCAGCGGCAAAAACATAAGTAGGGGGTTTCGTGTTTCTTCGGTGTTAGTTAGCGGACGCCATTTATATACAAATAACGCGATTAAGTTTTTTTTTTAAAAGAATTTACTCTCGAAATAAAAAGGTGAAACTTCGAATAAATAACTCGTAAGTTTACTTCTGATTAAGCATTACAGTTCACGTCAGTTCGTTACTGACCTAATGGATGCCGTCATGTACAATGGAATCGGATGTTCCAAGTTCAAATCAAATCGGATTTATTGTGGTGATCTCTGCATCAAAAACTGTTCAGAAAGTTATAATAAAATAGCAACTTCTATTAAATTAATTGTATACAATAATATTGAGGCTATCCCCGACGTCTTTAAAAACAGTTAACCGTAACCTTAATCTACGGATCTTAACGAACACGGGAGACAACTCTCAACGGAGTAATTTCACTCGCCTAGAAAATTGTTCATCTAATTTATTAAATTGAAACTGAATGCAGGAACGGGCAAATCAATCAATAAAATAACATTTTAAAATATTGTTTTTTATAAAATATTGTTTTTTATAAAATATTGTTTTTTATAAAATATTTTTAATAGGAAAAAAAAAGTAAAATATTAATATTGACATTGACACAAATAATATAAAAAAAAACGAATAATACATTTGAAACAAATTTTTATAAATATGTCAGATCCATGTCATTTTCTGCCGAATAGTACTCACCAGCAACGGTTTTCCTATGAATGTTTTAATTAAGGTTGAACACACATCCGAAAAAGGGAAATTTTCTTTCTGAAATATCATGTTATATTGAACCTCCATCGAACCGCACTGACGCAAATACGATTGTAATATAATATAAAAATATATGTTGTAATAAAAAAATTAAATAAATTTGTTTCAATTTATAAAATATTTAAAAAATAATTTTAAAAGTTAAGTTTGAATGTTGATTGTTTCACTTTAATTATATAAATTATTTAATGCGACGTAAAAAGCTTTTCAGCAACTAATAGCCTTCAGACAAACAATGTGCTTCAGGTTTCAATAGATAGGAGGCAACATTGCAGCATCCATTACAACCACAACTCACAGAGCATTTGCTTTAAATGTTATTCACAGAGACAATATTTGTTGTTCACTGAGAAACGAGAAAGCTTTTTTGAAATGATCTAAGGATATATATATGATTTTTATTTACACAGACATGTACTAAATCTGCGACAACTGGCATGTCGATGTTATCGATCAACAGTTATTATAAACTGAGATCTCACCAGGCAGAGTTAGAATCCGATCTTAACATTAGATCATATTTGGGATCTACATGTCTGTGTACATGTCTGTGTAAATAAAAATAATCATATATAAAAGCTCTATTTGATATTGAGCACTTTTTATAAACCCGGTTTAAATTCTTTGGATTACTACCCTGTGGATGTGTTACATGGATATATATATATATATATATATATATATATATATATATATATATATATATATATATATATATATATATATTGGTACAGAAAAATTAGTACAACATTTGTACCGTCGGTTTAAAGCACAGAAGGACTTAGCCATCCGGCTCCCTTCAGCTTCTGTTGTCATCTGTTTCCGAAACAGATGACAACAGAAGCTGAAGAGAGCCGGATGGCTAAGTCCTTCTGTTCTTGAAACTGACGGTACGAATGTCGTACTAATTTTTCTGTACCAAAATAAATAAATAAATATTATGCTCTTAATTTTAATTTTTAACTTTAATTCTTAATTAATCGAGCACTCTGCTGGGATTTTTCCTTCTATATTACAAAGAAGTATATATATATATATATATATATATATATATATATATATATATATATATATATATATAATAGAGTGAATGGGATTAGAGATATGCCTTTGTTGAAACATTTCAAACAACTGCAAGGAAATAAATATAGTGTGTACATTTTGGGAAAGAAAGGAAAAAAGGTTTACAATTTTTTAAAGCAAGTAAATAAATAAAAATGGCGACCATAGAAAAGCCACGCATGTAAAATTATCAGGATAAGTTTCGTAGGAGAAGGCAGACAGGCAATGTTTCTATTATTATCCGCATAACTTTACTTGTTATGCTGCAAAGGAGAGGATAATATGTCTTGTGGGTAGGTAGAGATGCGACGCGGACGAACGTTAAGAGTCCCAAACTGGTATAAGCTACTCTATTTCTTTCTCCGTTCGTTTATCTTACACTTACTTTTTCATTTCTTCCTCTCTGTATTGAGTGAAAAAGAGAGACAGTCAAATGAAAAGCCTCATGGGTGTCCATCGTTCACGTAAAAAAAGATTATTTCACATAAAGGTATTACCTCGACATGATTCTCGCTCGTTCTAAACGATAAACTTAGGAAGCCTCTACAAAATACACATTTCTAATAAAAACGGCAACTTTACAACCAAAAAAAGAGGCGAGAGAATTAAACAGAGCCAGAAAAGAGGTAGATCGCTAACACGATATTACGCTCAACCCACACAAACAAATACAAAAATATATCAACGAATTGGAGGCAAAGTATGAAAAAATATTTTGCTTCGAATTCGTTAACATAATTTTGCACTTCTTTGCAGAAATTGGTTTCCCCATCGTTCGTTGCCATTTTAGCAATATTCATACGTTTTTTCTTCCCCGTTTTACCCTTCCCCTTTTAGTCTCAAACGGTAACGTTACGTAACTACTAATTCATTTATCAGTCGATGTTTCACTCTTGAAAATGTGTCGACCGAAAGGCGCCTCGAATTCTAGTTTTCTAGCTTTTAATCGAATGTTTTTATTTTACTATTATTACTTTTCTTTCAACAAATGTTACTTCACATTTCCGAAACAGATGACAACAGAAGCTGAAGAGAGCCAAATGGCTAAGCCCTTCCGTGTTTGAAACTGACGGTACGAATGTTGTACTAATTTTTCTGTACCAATATAAATAAATATTACGCTCTTAATTTTTAATATTTAACTTTAATTCTTAATTAATCAAGCACTCTGCTGGGATTTTTCCTACCATATTACAAAGAAGTCATATATATATATATATATATATATATATATATATATATATATATATATATATATATATATAAAGATAAATGAAGGAAGAGAGATAAAGATGTACGGATAACAAATTTATTTCATCTTTGATTGTTCAATGCAAGGTGTACTCGATGAAAACATGTTTATTTTTCTTTCCTAAAGCCAAGGCTTTTCAAAGATTCAAATCTTATCATCAGAGGAATTACATAGATGGATAAGTTAGCAGTGGAATAGCCAAAGTTCAAAATTTGAAAAATTTAAGAAACAATATAAAGTAATGGAGAGTAAGAGTGTGCGTGTAAAAAGGTTATCAAAATATGGAGTTTTATATATATATATATATATATATATATATATATATATATATATATATATATATATATATATATATATATATATATATCGTTAATTTAGGTACATGATTTCCCCCTACAAAGTAATTTCCTCTCGCGTCTAATACATTTGTCCATCTTTCTCTTCCACGTTTGCTAGAAGGATTCTTTAGCGATGCCTCTCTTCTCCGTATATACGACCCTCTTGGTTGCTCAACGCCTTCAAAACGGGCTTTCTTGATGATTTCATTGAAAAAGAGTCACACGGGACAAGATCAGGCGAATCGGGAGATTGTTTCAGTATGCTGGTGTTCTTTGTATTCGTTGCTTATTTCGCGCCAAAAAGCTGCTACTGATAATATTCAAATAGAAAACTTAAAGCTTATATATATACATAAACATACACATGAAATAAACACATATTCTGATATACGTTAATGTCATCACAGTTGATATAGCTGCTGCTGCTGCTTTTAATATTTTAAAGCTTACGCACACATATATAAAATAAATACATATATTAATCTATCGTTAATATCATACGCAGTTGCTGCTGCTACTTTGACATTAACGCTGCTGCTGCTTCCTTCAACGTCTTACACATATACACACAAAAAAATAAACACATACAGTAATCTATCGTTAATATCATACGCAGTTGCTGTTAATACTTCGATAATAACGCTGCTGCTGTTACTTTCAACGTCTTATAGCTTACACATACACACAAAAAAATGAGCACATACATCAATTTATCATTAATGTCATACTCATCAGCGATGTTGCTGTTGCTTCATTCTATGTACGCACAGAACATTAATGCGCATACATTGAATGTATATATGTAGAATTCAACAGGTTCTGAGTTCAATTCCTGTACAGAGCAGTCCGGTTTCATTTACTCTAAAAAACACTCCCAAATAAATCTCACTAAAATTATTCGAAAAGAAACTATTTATTATGCACTTGCTTTAAAATTTCTAAAATAATGGAAATAATTGTCCATTTACCGTCAAACAACAAAGCGAATACTATAATTGTTACGCTACCTATTTTAAGAGCCCTTCCACGACAATAGCTTTCATAATCTTCACTCTAATCTCAAATATACGATTACACTTGGCGTCCGTAATCGTCTGCTTGCTTTCAAGTTAAACGGATTTATTTAAAGTTGCCTTTCTTGTTCGTTAGTCGAGTGGTAAAATGATCTCGTCGTCATGTTCTACGTACGCATTTCTTTTTGTTTAGATTTTAACCATTGACTTGTTTAAACATGCGCACTGACAGCTGGTTAGGTGCGTGACGCCACCTGGCGGCCACGCCCTTCATTAACCCTTTTTATCTTCATCATAACTGAGGCAATGAAGAGGAATGTATACATAAATGAAGGGGAAAAAGGCACTTATGAGAATTGAGATTATAGAAGTATCGCTGAGTTGAGAGAAGAAAAGAAATTAGGAATAGGAGCTGTTAGACAGGTATAAAAGCAATGATGACCCAGCACTTTAAGATTTGAAACCTTTTCTTCGTTTTACCCTTTTTCTTTAAAATTTTCACCTAAAAAACAATTTCAAGTATTAATCGGTTGTAATAAAATGATTAAATTTTTTTTTGCATCACAAAAAACAATTGTAAAATTCAGAAGAAAGTAAATAGCAAACTGAAAAAAAGTATTATGATTGTTTAAATGAAATATTGCGATACTAAAGTATATTTCATCCCAAAATAAGAAAGGAGTGTACAACCTCTGATAACAATGAGAGAAAAAATAATTTGTCAGTGTTCGCAATAATATTTATATTCATAAAAAGTAACGTCTAAATTGGTGAAGTTAAAAAAAAGAAATATAACATCTCAAACTGGAAAGTTTAAATTTTTTTAAAATAAAACGTCTCATTATGGAAATAGAGTGATGGGTTTATTTCCAAATTCATTTAAGACGGTGGGACGGGGGTTGTCTGACTTGTTATTTGTATTCTGCTTTCACCTAAACAGTTGAAATTAATAAATATATATGAAAAATAAAAAATGATGACACGTCCGATGAAGGGCGACCGAATGCAGTACTCTGCATATTCTTAACCGCTTAGGGAACGGATAAAATACTAAATAAACACACCGGTGTTCTATCGCCAGTAAAAACAATAACAAAACTGAGTACGTACACACACACACACACACACACACACATATATATATATATATATATATATATATATATATATATATATATATATATATATATATATATATATATATATATGAAGCAATCCAACAAAAGATATATGCGTCAACTAATATCTTATAATTAGTGAAACATCCGGATACAAACTGAAGCTCAATATATTGGATAGAGCATTAATATTACAATCTAAAATGAAGTAATAAAATAAGGTGTCAATCAAATTTTATTAGAATTCAAAGTTCAAGCAAAGTATCTTAAAGTCCTTAGCTCATGAGTTTTCAAAGATAATTCTTCTCTTCAGAGGACCATTACTGCAGTTATAACACTACTGGTAATAAAATAAATAAAAATAAAAGTAGGAATTAAAAACAACATAAAAAATAAAAATAAAATAGAAACAAAAATAAGTTTAGAAAACAAAGGTTGAATATTATCAAGGCTCCTTTTATAAAGTTTTTTTAGGAAAACATCCTGCAAGTGGATGTGTAGGGCACAGGGGAAGATATGGACAAAGATAATTTTTAGGGGGATAAAAACACCTTATAAAAAATTATTATAGGAAAAGGGTCAGGGGTGACCAGGAAATAGGGGATGTAATAGAATAGGAGTTTAGTTGGGACTATATCAACAGCATTGCACACATAAGTGCATGAGTAGATATGAAATATGCGGGAGGAGAAAAAGTTTCTTATTAATTACACTGGTTCGTAAGGAGGAGAGAACCAGCTTTACAGGAAATAAATATTATCTATTTCCCATTGTTCTCTTATACCAATTCAGCGTTCAAACTAAAACGTCAAACTGGAATGACATTAGATGTGGGAGGGTGGAGTATTTCAGGAAATATTGTGAATAAAGTCCGGCCGTTAAGGATTTATTTTGGAGAAAATCGAAGCAAACAGAATCTGTGTTTCGATGATCGAATATATTTCCTGGATGAATTGGATGGGATCCGTTATGGTTGGAGGAGATAAAAATGCTGTTTTTACCTACATTCCATTGGGAAAAGATGTAGTCATACCTCCGAGGCTTGAGTTCTTTTAACCTTATAATTCCTTTTACATATGCCTTATGTATGCAATCCAGTTGGTTAGGAGAGCCTTAACGGTCATAAGTAGTTATTCCTCCACAGTAGAGATTCTCGTGGAAATCAACAGAATGCGACTGCTTAAATGATTTTAGGCTAACGTATTTGTCTGTCTATATATCTATAAATGTGAATAAATTCGGTTTATATTCGTATTCAGGTTTAATTATGGTGTTTATGAGTATATATATATATATATATATATATATATATATATATATATATATATATATATATCCATAAACACTATAATTAAACTTGAATACGAATATAAACCGCATTTATTCACATTTATAGATATATAGACAGACAAATACGTTAGCCTAAAATTACGTTACTAAATAAAACCTGCATTTTTATACTTACCCATTTGTACAATATAATATATCTACATATTTTTTATTGGGGGACAATGGATCAGCGTTCTCGTCGCGCCCCCCGTCAGTACCCAGGCTTGCCTGGGGAAACAAATGATCCAACCAGCAGACTAAATTCTAAGAGACGATGCCAGAGAGCCAAGTCGAAGAATCCTAGTCACAGTCCAAATGCCAAAAGCAGACAGCCTCAAGGGCACCTAGCGGTGGGACCTGCCCTTCGCATACTACAACTAAATGCTGAAGGCCTTTCTGCTGCCAAGCGAAGCCTCATCGAAGTCCTCGCCTCCCAACATTCTATTGATGTCATCTGCCTCCAAGAGACCCACATTGGCACAGAGGTTGCAGGGCGCTACAACATCAATGGCTTTGACCTCTTGTGCTACATACCCCATGCCAAACATGGACTTGCCACCTATGTGCGGTCAGACATAGCTGAAGCAAGCCACATGACAACAACACAATACTCAAATGCCATAACCATTGGCGGCTTCCATATTACCAATGTGTACAAGCCTCCGAGTGCCAACTGGGACATGCAGGTTCTACCCACCCTCCCCAACCCTGCAATCTATGTGGGGGACTTTAACAGTCACCACCCTGACTGGGGATACCCAGCAGCGGACAGTGACGGTGAGGTACTGTCAGACTGGGCATCTAGAAATGACCTTGCTCTGATACACGACCCTTAACAAAGAGGAACATTCCACTCAGCTAGGTGGAAGAAGGACTATTCTCCTGACCTATGCTGGGTCAGCTCTTTGAACGGCACCCCCTATCCCACACATACCCTGATCCTTGACGACTTCCCACACAGTCAACATCGGCCCTCACTTATACACATTGGCCTACAACTCCCAGTGATAACCAGCCCTAGGAAGATGCGCTGGAACTTCCGCAAAGCAAACTGGAAGAAATACAGTGAAATTCTGGACCAGAGTACTGTTACCATCCCACTCTGCACCATCACTGTAGATGAAGCATACAATCGCTTCTGCAGCGCCATCTACAAGGCTGCCCCCACAGCTATCCCATGAGGCTACCAGCCCCTCTACGTCCCATGCCTGGACGAGGAAAGCACTGCCCTCCTATAAGCATACGAAACATCTGGGGACCCTGAGATGGCAGACCACCTCATTGAATCGCTAACAACAGCTCGGCAGGAAAAGTGGGAGGAGACAGTAGTAGACCTGAACTTCACCCACTCTAGCAGGAAATGTTGGAGCCACATCCGTCGCTTGGGAGCTGCACAGAAACCTCTTACCCAGAGCCGACCATCCATCTCACCTAACCAAGTGACATCCTACCTAGTGTCTATTGCAAAAGCAACTCAAGGCAAACACACCAGAAGGGCAATTACAGCTGAGCTCAAATTACACCGGAAAGCGCACACTGAGGAAAGGAACCCGGAACCTATTGAGAATGCAGAACTGGAGAAAGTCCTGCAGAGCCTAAAATGTGGGAAGGCAGCAGGATATGACACCATATCACCGGAGTTCATGAAACATCTCGGCCCCAAGCCCTGACCTGGCTGACTCAATTCTACACCAAGATTCCACAGACTAACCTGATCCCAAAGAAATGGCGAACAGCAAAAGTCATTGCTATATTAAAACCTGGCAAAGACCCCAAACAACCAGCAAGCTACCACCCAATCTCTCTACTCTGTGTTCCCTACAAAATACTGGAACGCCTTATACTCCAACGTATATCCCCAGGAGTAGAGGTCATTCTGTGCGTGGATCAGGCAGGTTTCCGGAAGGACCGCAGCACAGGAGAGCAAGTATTGGCCCTAACCACCTTCATCGAAAATGGTTTCGAGAACAGACTGAAGACAGGGACTGTGTTCCTCAACCTCACAGCCGCCTATGATACGGTCTGGCACAAAGGCCTCATACTGAAACTCACAAAGGAGCTTCCCGCCTGGGCAACAACTGCCATCCAAACCCTGCTGACCAACCGGAGGTTCAGAGTTCACCTTAGACATAACATCAGCGCATGGAGAGCACAGAAAAATGGGATCCCACAAGGCTCAGTTCTAGCTCCAACACTATTCAATGTATACACAAATGACCTACCCAGCACCAAATCCCGCAAATTCATCTACGCGGATGACATCTGTCTGGCATGCCAAGCACCGGACTTTGAACAACTGGAACGGGTTCTCACTGAAGACCTCACTAAACTGGACCAGTACTGCAAAACCTGGCGTTTAAAACCAAGCCCAGCAAAAACTGTCTCCAGTGTATTCCATCTCCACAATGCAAAAGCTGCCAGAGAACTCAACATCCCCCTGAGCGGTCTCCAACGTAAGCATGCCCCTAATCCAACCTACCTTGGAGTGACCCTTGACAGGACCCTATCCTCCAAGGAACATATCAAAGGGACGGCGGCTAAGGTGAAGTCCAGGAACAACCTGCTCAGCAAGCTGTCTGGTGCAAAATGGGGTGCATCATTTTCCACGCTATGCACCTCTGTATTGGCCCTTGCCTACTCTGCAGCAGAATATTGTGCCCTTGTTTGGTCCAGGTCATCCCACACACACCTTGTAGACACCCAGCTCAACTCAACAATGAGAATCATAACCGGGACAATCCGCTCAACATCACTACCCTGGCTCCCCGTCCTATCAAGCATTGTACCTCCACACATCCGGCGAACAGCATCCACTCAAAGGATGCTTCAAAAGGTTGAAGACTCCCCTCATCTACCAATCCACCAAGACATCCTCAACCCACCCACTGCTCGACTTCCATCCAGACGCCCCATCTGGAAGAACATCCCACCAGCTGACTTCACCATCCAATCAGCCTGGAAAAAGGAATGGGCGTCCAAGGAGGTCCCTAATAAACACCTGGTGTCAGACCCTAACTAACAAGTGGCTGGCACCGACCTCCCAAGGAGAGAGTGGTCAACCATCAATAGATTCAGGACTGGACATGGCCCGTGCTTGGCCAGCCTTCATAGATGGGGCAGCAGCCCGTCCCCACTGTGTGCTTGTGGAGAGGCGCAGACAATGGAGCACATCATTGAAGTCTGCCCTCTCCAACGACTGAGAGGAGGATTAGCCACCCTCCACACAGCAGACCAGGAGGTTACTGCGTAGCTGAAGGACTTTGCATTCGCTAAATAAAATCGAAAATAGCATCTCTATCTAAGTGTCCATATTTCTTATACATCTATCTATCTATCTATCTATCTATTCACACATATATATATATATATATATATATATATATATATATATTCAAGAACGATATTTCACCATATAATAGAGCAACTATGTTGAAGTATTATATAAAAAGTGAGAATTGTTTGTGGTCGCTTGATATAAAGTAGCAATGAACGACTATTTGTGAGTATAATGTGAATAGTTCACTGTTTCAAGGGAAATGCATTTCAACGTGATAGAAAAAGTTCGCTTATTTTTTTCAATGCTTGAGTTTTTGTTCGAAAAATTTACATTTCTTTCCGTCGCTTTTTATGGTAATGATAGTATTTATTATATATAAATAATACCCGGGCAGCGCCGGGTAACCCTGCTAGTTTAGACTAAAGTATGTGACATTAAGCGGTCTGCCTGTTAATGTCAGGTCCCTTTAAACGCTGAAAAAGTGAACGCTTTAAATGACACTTCTGGCAGGTTTTATTGTTATGTGCTAGGACACGTCGTGGCATTTCAACGTTGACTCGTTGTCTTTCGACACGATAGAGCTTCATTTAACCTTTTACCACGCATCGGCGGCGGCACTGACAAACGCACTGATCGACTGAATACCTCCTAAATGATAAAGTTGAATAGCACGTCTCTACTATCAAAATATTGTATTAAACCAAGGGTTCCCAACCTTGTTTTGCTTGTACCCCCCCTCCGGATGAGAGCTATTTTATCATCTGTAGACCTTTATATATATATATATATATATATATATATATATATATATATATATATATATATATATATATATATATATATATATATATAGTGTATTACGTTGTATATGAAAAGAAATCAAATAAAGTGCTCGATCATATAAGAGAGCTAATATAATTTATTTAGATACTGTATATTACATATTTCAGCAATGTACTGCGGTTTCATCCAAAAGGGCAGATTTAGACATGTCTAAATCTGTCCTTTTGGATGAAACCGCGGTACATTGCTGAAATATGTAATATACAGTATCTAAATAAATTATATATATATATATATATATATATATATATATATATATATATATATTTGAAATCAAATATTTGTTTCTGGGTCAGTAAAAACTAACACAAAATCAATTTCTTTATATTCATAACATAAAATACAAATACAAACCTCGAATATTTCAAAAAAAAAAAAAAAAAAAAAAAATAGAAACGGTTTCTCTGGACCCCTTAACGCTTCTGTGAATCTCTAGGGATCCATGTGGACCCCGGTTAGGAATCCCTGTATTAAACCAGAGAAATTTAGATGCTAAACTAATTCTAATAATAATACGCTAGTAAGTTCTTTCTTTTCTTGGCACCTTTCTTTTGTGTAACGTTTTCAGTAGTAGTAGTAGTAGTAGTAGTAGTAGTAGAGATAGTATTGATAGTATAAGTAGTAGTAGTAGTAGTAGTGGTGGTAGTAGTAGGGGTATTGGTGTGAGGAAGAAGAGGAAGTTGAAGAATTTAGAACAGAAAAACACGAGCTCATATTACCAATTTAAAAAAAAACATATTTCTCTTTTAAAAAAATTCGAAAGTCATCTAATTAACAGGTTTATAAATTATATTAAAGCAATTTTAATGAAAAAAAATTATATCTCTCATTTTTGGGCGGAAAAAACATCAACATTAAATTCTGATATTATCATGACTTCGGCATATCCGTCAATTTCAATTGTTAGAAAAGCACAAATCTTATACAAGAAAATACCTCTTTGTTATATATATATATATATATATATATATATATATATATATTAGAATGTTTTAAAGGATGTGGGCAATGCAAATTCCGGGTAAATTGTAAGTAGGAAGGAACAAAAACAATAAATCGAAAATGAAATATGTGTATATATGTATACATATATATTATATATATGCGTATATGCATGTATGCATATATATGTGTGTTATATATATATACATATATAACTATTAATTTATTACAGAATCCATGAATTAATTTACATAACAAAGTTACTTCCCTTTATCTTATAGTAAATGCATATCGCATTTATTCGATAATCTAATTTGACAAAACTCACAATTAATTTCACTTCTTGAATATATTATAATCAATAAATTTGATAAAAATCTAGAATAGTCGAGAGATTAATTACTTTACTATATTTTAAAATTCTTAAAATACGAAAGAGAAGAGAAAAAATACGAAGATAAAACACACTGAAAATATAAATTAAATAATTAAAATATAAACTTAATAATAATAATAAAAAAATAATGAAATATATATATATATATATATATATATATATATATATATATATATATATATATATATATATATATATATGTAGGTAGAAGGGTGAAAAGGAATTAGAAAAGCGAAAGGCAGACCATTTTTCAATTCAGTTGCTGAATGCAAGGTATATTCCGCGAAAAGGCAATTTATTCAATTAATTTTTCCTTAAGCCAGGCTTTTCAAAGATCAAAATCTTATCATCAGAGGAATTTGCTGGGATAGATAAGTTGGCAAAAGCCAAGATTTAAAATTTGAAAAAGTAAAACAAAGATTGTGGGGGAAATCAAGGCAAAACGTTGCCAGAATGCAAGCAAATGTCTGATTGCAAAAATGTCTGATTATGTTAGCTGTAGCAGCACGTTTTAGCGCAAAATGCGAATGTTTTTTTCTTATTTGTATCAATTTTCACTAATAATGTGTACGGACCACGCGCGTTTCTTTTAACATTCCGCCCTTCACTTAATTTAAATATCGTATTTGCGTCTACATAAATAATTGTGATATGAATAACCTACAACATCTGGGGCAATCAAAGGAGGAGATAATGACTAGGGAGATGGTATATTGAAATCAAGCAGATACTACAAGTTCATCATAATCTCGTGCGTGTGTGTTTCTCGCCTATAAGTAACTTGGATAAATAAATATTGAAGTATTTTTTAAACTTTTAATCCATTATTTTCGTACATAAAATAAAATAATGGAAAACTAAAACGAATTTTTTTTTAGATCGATTATATTTTATATTATTTCTATTTAAGCACTACGCCCGGGTAACGCCGGGTAATTACAGCTAGGATATCTATTATAGTAAAGCTGGATAAATCAATGTTCGTTTCCTTAAATCTTTTTTTCTCTTATATATTTTAATCACATTAAATATATGTTTCAATATTTCTTGGTTTAGGGATTGAGTTATGTTTGAAAAAAAAAATCCATTTTAATTGTTCTAATTCGCTGTAATTTGCAATTTGCTCACCATATTTTACTATTTATTACACTCACCCTCTCTCACTGTGTGTTGTTTGACCAGCCGCTATTATTTTCTACAGTCTTTATCACTTTCGCTTCCATCTCTTTCTCTCCCTGTCTGTCTGTCTCTGTCTCTAAGAGTCTCTGTTGATTAACAGTCAAAGAAAAGAAAAGTATCTATAAAAGAAAAGGTTGGAATATCACCACAAGTTTTAATACTATTTAACCCATGTCTGAAAAAGAGAGGTGGAGGGAGATGGACTCATTTTGTATTTTATCTTGTTATTTTTAAAAATTTAACTGGCTTTACGAATTCACTTTTTCCTACTTCGAACGATCTAACCGGGGCACAATGGGTGACCGAACGTCTCACATTTCACTCTCTCTCTCTCTCTCTCTCTCTCTCTCTCTCTCTCTCTATATATATATATATATATATATATATATATATATATATATATATATATATATATATATATATAGGTAAGGTTGTATCAACATGTTAAAATCCAGAGAAACGTTACCGTGTTTATATAATAGTGTTCGATAATAAATAGAGCTATTTATGTAATAGTTTTATTGACACAAGCCAGAAGTTTGTGTAAATAAAACTATTATATATAGAGAGAATAAGAGATATCTTAGTTTCTAATAACTATTTTTTTAACGTAGTTTACCCCAAACAAGACAGGCCGCCATTGTAGACGTAAGGGGCTACTGAGAAGAAAGAAAAGGGGAGAAGGTCGGGGGGGGGGGGGGAGGTCAACCTAAATTGGGATCTGCGCAGCGAGATGTCTGTTTACATTAGTTTTAAATTTCTGCATGTCAGTACTGTTGGGGAAACAGGGGGCAGGGAGGGAGTTCCAGGGGCCAGCAGCACGAGTTAAGAAGCTATTTGAGTAGAAAGCTCTCCGGCATCTGGGGAACTCCACAGTGAATGGATGGGATTTAGTCGATGGTCGAGTTGGTCTAGTGAATTTACGTCGAGGGGCACCAGAGTAGCCAATTCATCGGAGCATAATCCATTGAAGTATTTGTAAAACAAGCACAAAGATGCTACATTGCGGCGATGGGACAGGGTCTGGAGCTTGATTGACAGTGAGGGACCTATTAGGTTGGCGACTCTTTTTTGGACCTTGTTAAGGAGGGAGAGAGTAGTAGATGATGCACCAGCCCAGATGTGGCAACAATACTCCATGCATGGGCGAATGGTGGCTTTGTAGAGATACACGATAAGGTCAGGTGTGAGTTTACTAGCACGGTAGAGGGAGCCAACCTTCTTTGCTGCAGCCTTGGCAATGTCTTCAATGTATTTGTTCCAATTCACCAATTCATGTCACCTGTGAAGGTTAGACCGAGGAGTTTGAATGATGAACGTAGGGTGTTATTTGCTATGACAATCGGTGGTTGGAGAGGTTTCTTGTAGTTATTGGAGGAAAGGAGCTTTGTCTTTGCGGCATTAAAAGTTACCAACCATTAATGACCCCAATCCACTACAGCCTGGAGGTCATTTTCTAAGGATTCAGCCATTGCCTCGGATATGATCGCGTCTGTTTTGACAACATGGCGAGAGTAAAGCATAGTGTCGTCAGCAAATAAACCAATCTCAGACTCTATGTCATCAGGGAGATCGTTTATATAGATCAGGAACAACAAAGGTCCAAGGATAGATCCCTGGGGTACACCAGCATCTATGTCATGTTGCTTAGATGAACGCAGTAGATCGTGCTTGTCTAAATCCATACTGGCGGTCAGAAAGAAGTTTAGCATGAACTAAGTGCCGTACTATCGCTAGATTGATTAAGGATTCAAAGATTTTAGCAAAGATCGGCAGTAGACTGATTGGGCGGTAGTTCTGGGGATTGGTTTTATTCCCATAATTCTTGTAGACTGGTACCACAGAGGCAATTTTCCCGCTATCGGGGAAGCAAGATTCGGCTAGGCATTTATTGTAGAGTTTGGAGAGGACAGGACCAGTTCAGCAGAGCATTTCTTTATTACTATTACAGGTATAAGATCAGGCCAACAAGCTTTGGAGGTGTCAAGGTTTTTATGATTTCTCTGACCTGGGATGGGGTGATGACCAGGTTATCAAGTGTGGCTTCGGTCTGCAATTGGAAATTGGGGAGGGGTGGTTATTTGAGTCCAAAGTGAAGTTAGAAGCGAAACGCTGGGCAAGTAGTTCAGCCTTATAAATGGCCGTGCAAACGACATCATTGTGGTTTG
>OY744524.1:118610948-118620948 GCA_963556195.1 Sepiola atlantica | reverse complement strand
TAAATCCATTAATTTTATTGTCGCCATTCATACCACACCCTCTCTATTCATCTCCACCAACAAATAAATTTCTTCTTCATTTTATATTTTTTTCCACGCTTTAATTCAAATAGGTAAAAAAAACGCCGACTCTAGTCACAATGGGTTTAGTCCAAGGCAAACATACGACTGGGGTCAACAACTGGGGCGGACATGTGAAGACCAACATTACTACTTAATAATAATTACAGACAAAAGTTTTAGTTAGAAATTTCTTAGTTATGCCCAGTAATTAGCAACTATATATAGAAGCAGCATACAATAATTGATTTATTTCCATCAAATTAAATGATTTTTGATATTTCAAAAGTCATGAGTCGATTTGTTTATATTGACTACTTGATTACAATCAATATAATGACATAATACAATCGGAAAGCGAATTCAATATTTACAAAATCAAATACTTTATGAACAAAATATTGTTCGAAAAATCAATTTTCACAATTTTCACAATTTTTTTTATGTTTTTACATATGCGATTTTTGGTTTTTTTTGAGAGAAAATGAAGAAAAAGTCTGGGACGGTGTCTCTTGCTGCGATGATCAGCCTTTCTGTGTTCTGGTTTATGTATTTTCCAGCTCTCTTTTAGTGTCGTCCACACAGGTTTCTATACTTATCAGTCCTCTTACACCTTCATTTCTTTTCACGTAGAATCTGTATCATCTTTTGGATGTAGTGCGTTGTGCATGGTCATTAATTTGCTAGTCCTCTGATCAAGGTGCCTGAGTTCTTCTTTAGTCCAGCTTATGAATGGTCTAGAGTATCTTATTAGTGATACTACCCAGGTATTTATTCCTTTGATTAGGTTTCTGCCATAAAATTTTGTTTCTAAAAGCTTTCTTGTTCTTTCCAGATATTCTTTTCCAATCTTCTTATTTATTTCTGTTGATTTGATTGTGTCTGCTTCCAAAACTCCCAAATATGTATAGCTATCTTGCTCGCCTTTTGGTTGGGTAGTTCCACCCCCCTCAGTCGTCTCCAGCTTTCCTTTTTTAATCTCTAGCAATGCACACTTTTCTATTCCGAATTCCATTTGAATGTCCTGGCTGAAGATTCTGGTCGTATTTATCAGCTTTTCAAGTTCCTTTTTGCTTTTTGCAAATAGCTTCAGGTCGTCCATGTACATGAGAGGGTTTATTCTTTATTCTCTACCTGTGAACTTGTATCCGGCATCACATTTCCTGAGTATGTAGTTGAGTGGCATCATGGCTATAATAAACAGTAGTGGTGATAGGGAGTCTCATTGGAAAATGCTTCTCTGTATTTTGATCTCCGTCAAGTGTTGTCCTCCAGCTGTCAATTCTAATCTACATGTTCCTATTGCTGTCTTGATAAGATTAATAATCCTGTCCGGCATCTTGTATATTTTTAAGCATTCAATTATCCATGCTTAAGGGATTCTGTCGTACTCTTTCTTGTAGTCAATGTGTTCTTTGTTTTGCTTTTAGCTTCTTTCAGGATCTTTTCCCTTTCCGGCATCCTTTTTGTTCCTCGGGAAGTAGCCCACGGCTGTTCAGGGAATGGTAAATTTGTTCTCTCAGTTGTGCCGTTAGGATTTTCCACATTGTTTGTAAACAGGTTATTGGTCTGTAATTGCTTGGGGGTCGTTCCCTTCTTGGCGTCTTTTTGTATGAGCGTTGTTCTTCATTTGGTCATCCACTCTGGTACGTCTGTTTTATGGATACATCCTCTCAATTTCTGTGCTAGCCTTTCATGTAGGACCGTGAATTTTTGAACCAGTACGCATGTATTGCATCGTGACCCGGTGCTTTCAGTTAGCCATTTTCTTTAGTGTTGTCTTAATAGTTTCTTCATTAATTTCTGTTTCCGTTCCTTCTTTAATTTCTAGAAGTTTATCTTTCATGTCTTTCAGCCATTTAGCATTTTTGTTGTGATCTTTAGCTTTTTCCATATCTTGCTCCAGAAATATTTTGTTTGTGTCGGGTCCAGTTCTTCTGTTGTTGTTCTTTCCCCGTTTACGTTTTTGTAAAACTGTTTTTTATAGTTTTCAAAGGCCCTGTTCTGTTTGTACTGTTCCGATTTGTATCTGTATCGTCTCAATCTTCATTCTTTTGCTGCTATATTTTGTTTTAGTTCTTTTTTTATTATTATTATTATTATTATTATTATTATTATTATTATTATTATTATTATTATTATTATTATTATTATTATGATTATTATGATTATTATTAATAATAATAATAATAATAATAATAATAATAATAATAATAATAATAATAATATGTACCATATGTGGACTGCTTGTATATAAAAATGATTGTAGAATATACATCCATGAATTTAGCCTGAAGAATTCCATCGGAAATGAAACACAAACGTTTCTCAGTAGTTTAGTTTATAAATTTTGTCATGAGTAAATATATATATTCTAAGTAAGATAAGGTCTAGAGAAGCAAATGAATATCGATCCAAAACCCGAAATGGTTTCTGAACGAAAGAGAAAAACGAAGCCAAGGGTCGAGTCAGCGGACGAGTGCTGCAACTTATCTATATGTTCCACTCATCTAAGATCTCTTTATCATTGGATATAGTATATAGATTTCTGCAGGAATGTATGTGTTTGGGAGTTAGATGTAGCGTACACTTGATAATAAAACAAAGAAATACGCAACGCGTCATATATATATACATACATACTGCATTTTTTAAAATAATATTTTTCATATATTTTTCAAATATTTGAACTTTGATTTTTTCGAAAGCCAACTTATCTATCTGTATTTCTCCTCTGATGATAAGATCTCGATCTTTGAAAAGCCTTGGCGTAAGGAAAGAATAATAAACACTAGTTTATTACTGAATACACCTTGCATTGAACAATTGAAATTTGAAATAAATTTGGACAATCGTCGCGTATTTATCACTCTTTTTTCTTCTCTCTCTCTCTCTCTCTCTCTCTCTCTCTCTCTCTCTCTCTCTCTATATATATATATATATATATATATATATATATATATATATATATATATATATATATATATATAAAGAAAAAATACACATTGCAACTGTCAGCATTTATAATTTATTTCGACTTCCCAGTCCCTTCAGAATAATAACGGGACAACTACATACATATAAGTCATTTCCAATATGTAGCTGTCCCGTTAGCATTCTGAAGAGACTAGGAAGTTGAAATAAATCATAAATGCTGACAGTTGCAATGTGTATGTGAATCTTTTCTTTCTATATTCTATTCTTGTCATGTTTTCTACATTGAGCTCTCTTACTCGGATTTCTCACCAAAATTATTCACTTACCCCCCCCCCCCCTCTCTCTCTCTCTCTCTCTCTCTCTCTCTCTCTCTCTCTCTCTCTATATATATATATATATATATATATATATATATATATATAAAAGAAAATGCTGAAAATTTGATAAAATACAATATTTATTCATTCGGTAAGTATTCAAACAAGACATATAGAATGTTTTCCTTTTCCTTAATCCATGGATTAAAAAAACAAACTTTTTTATAAAAGGAACAATCAGCTAAAATTGTATTACGTTTTAGCATATATTCCTCTGTCCAATCCCTTGAATATTTACATGGACACATTATACTTTCATTTTTTTTTTATTGCAGATGTTATTTTGCTCGCATCTTTTAATATTTTCAAATATATGCTAACCAGTAATACACCTGTTTCTGATTTTTCCTCTGATGTAAATAGCTTATTTTTGAAAATCCATGGATCAAGGAAAAGAAAAAAAGTTTTTATATTTCTTGTTTGAATACTTGATGAATTAATAAATATTGTATTTTATCCAAATTTTATTTTCAGCATTAATTTTCTTATATTATCGCTCTATCTTGCATATCGAGCATTGACTTATCACGATAAAATATAATATAAAGATATGATATTTATCTTTATTGTTTTATATATATATATATATATATATATATATATATATATATATATATATACAGACACTGTAATATATAGATTTTAAATAAAAAACTTTATATTAGCTCTTGTAAAACATACAATCTAGAATTTTATTGTGGTTTTTCAACTGATTTATGAATATATATATATATATATATATATATATATATATATATATATATATATATATATATATATATATATATATATACAGTGAAATAATGTTGGACGCACTGCCATTATTATCTATGAGGATTTTTTACGATTTATATTACAAAAGAGGAAAAAAGACACAGGAGAAGGAAAACAAAGTTTAATCACTTCGTAAACTTTTCTTCTTTCTTTATGAGGATTTTTTCTCCTTTTCCAAACGAGTATTAAGAAAAAAGTAAAAAAAAGTAAAAAAAAGTACAAAAATTAAATAAAACTACCGAGACGTATTTCAGTCGACTACGAGGGGAATCACGATTAAAAACGTGGTCAAAAGACCATAAATAATTATCGAGGGTATTAAAAAGAAAATTATGAAAAAAAAATGGGAAGAGACATTCTTAACGTACACCCATTAGTTCTAAGTTATGGGTGTACTATTTTTGTTTGCACAGAGATGGTTGTCGTAAATTGATAGCAACCGCTTCGAGAATTTTTAAATGCGATTTCGAACGAGCTCTGTGCAAAATAGAGAATGCCTCACCCGAGTACCCTCCAGTGCAAACTTGGTACTGTAATAAATGTTCACCAATGGCCAACTTGTGGGCTTGTGAACGCCCAGATGTCGGCAACTGCATGTGCCTATGTATTGAAGGGGGGATATGTTGGGAAAGGATGGTATATCCACCATTCAATATAACATGGTCGTTTATCGCTTTCACGGTCAGTGCCAGGCTGACTACGTGGGGTGTACCTTCCACCGCTTAGAGGTAAGAATTGTTTCCCTTCTCCTGTGTCTTTTTTCCTCTTTTGTAATATAAATCATTAAAAAAAATCCTCATAGATAATAATGGTAGTCCGTCCACCATTATTTCACTGTTTATTAAAACTTTGTATATATATATATATATATATATATATATATATATATATATATATATATATATATATATATTAGAAGAATATATTAGAAAAATACCTGTTCCAGGACAGGAAACATGGTTTCCATCGAATATAATAGTTTTGAACTGCATTATGTCCCCTTATCAAAATTAAAATTAATATATAATGATAATAAACCTTATGTCTAGAATCCTTATTCTAATTTTGATTAAAATCCATTACATGATTTTTATTCCAGAAAATGTCTCAAATTTAAGTCGTCTTAATAAAATTTTGAAATTTAAGGAATCTTGTTTAACTGGTGTTTAATGAATACGGATTAAATTTAATGTAAATCTGAAAACATTGAATTTTAAATTGTCTGGTTGTGTCCATATAATGCTCTTTTAAATTCCTGTTTAATAATCCGAAAGAAATTGTAAATTGAAGGAATATTTATTAACTAATGCCTAATACCTATTATTAAACTTTCACAAAAATCGGATGGTATCTCAATTTTCACGAAGGACTTGATCCCCTTTTTACCCCTTTGCATGAAACTAAATTCAACAAAATATAGCCCACGTTATGATTGCTGACGCCAATCAGCCGTGTTCTAAAATTCATAATGATAAGTAAATTAGATTAGGAATGAATCCTGGAGCAATTTTAAATATAAATTTAAAGTTAAATATAGAGTTAAAATATAAAATAGGTTAATTATAAAATATAAATTTATATGTTTATATAGTTGTATCTAAGAACTAATAAACTAATAACCCGATCGTTATGAATTTTGAAACATAGCTGCTAGGCGCAAGGTGTTCAAATGTGGGCTATATTTAGCTTTGTTTACTTTTATTCAACGGGCTAAAAAGAGTGAACCCTTCGTGAATATTTTAATACTACCGATTATTGTGAAATTTTCATAACAGGTATTAGATATAAATTAATAAATATTTCCAAAATTTCAGTTTCTTTGGAGCATATTAAAAGTTTTTTGAGGGGATAATATGGGAAGGACCTATCATTGGAAAATGCAAACTTACAAAGACATTCTTGTTTATATATTTTTTTAAGTTTGCAATTAATGGACATTTCCGATCTTTTATTAAGTAAACTTTTTCTATCAGTAAATTTAATCATTTTTAAGTTTTCGTTTAGACATAGATAGCATTTTTCATTCAAAAAATGAGAGGATTTAGCTTGTTTTGTTAAAATTTTTCACCCTACTTTTGTCTTTTCCATTTTAAAGAAATGTTTAGAAATATTTTGATAGTTAAATGCTGTTTTTGTATTTCTAATTGTTGAAGGAGGATTTATGTTTATAAGTTTTTTTTAAAATTATGTTTTCTGTGTTTCATACATAAAATTTGTGTTTCGTAGAGTTTTCATTCTTAGATATAGTTGTAAAATATACCACAGAGTTTGAGAGATGCTTTTTGCAAGGAGAAATTTCTAATTTTTTACGGTTATAATTGTTTTTTTTTAATTCATTATGTTCTTATCATTTTTTATTATTTTGTTATTGTTTTTATTATCATCATTTTTTATTGATTATTATTACAGCTATAGTCTAATTTATTTGGAAGGCAGTGTAAGTTAGTTAAACAACTGCCGCACGAAACAATTTCAAGTGTTTAAGTAATTGAGAAAGCAATGGCAAGTACAACAATCGCTTGCCGTCTAAAATAAATTTAGAAGAAATCAATCACTCTATTTCCACTTCCTTGATTTATTTCTATACAATTTTTCTTTGTTTTTAAACTTTTCAGTTTGAGACGTTTTCTTTTTTCTCATTTCTCTTTTTTAACTTCACCAAGTGAGAAGTTATTTTATATGAATATTGATATTACTGCGAACACTAGCGAAGCATACTTTTCTTGCGCCATTTTTGCAAGAGGGTGTACACTCGTTTTTTTTATATAAATAAATATAATATATCCGTCCCGTTACACAAAAGTTAGCGAGTAAAAAACGTGCCATTTTTCTATCATCTAGACGAAACTATTTCAAGCGGTAAGGGGGAACGAGAAAGTGAATAACAAGTCAGACAACCCTCGCCGTCTGAAATAAATTAGAGAAAGAAATTCATCACTTTAAATAAAAAGTCAACGGTATGTGTTTTTTTCTCTTCAGGTTACCAGAAATGATAATAATTAATTGTATCTTAAAAATTAAATTACTGACGTAATTCTATGATTTGATATTAATATTAGTGAGACCAATGGCGGAGCATAATATTCTCCGTCATTTTTAATGGAGGGTGTATAGAATATAACAACAATTATTCAAAAATGCATAGTTTATGTTTAAAAAATGAAAGCAACCATTTTTGTTGTTATCGATTAAAACAGTGAAAACTCATTTTCTTTCTGACCTTTTGTTTGAGGTATAAAGGCAAATAACTAAAATATTTCTGTAAAGTGTTTTACGCAACGACACACTGGAATCACGCCAAGAGAGAAATCGATATATATATATATATATATATATATATATATATATATATATATATATATATATATATATATATGTGTGTGTGTGTGTGTGTGTGTGTGTGTCTGTGAATGTGCTTATTTCTGCCTGAAAATTCAAAGAGATGTTCTAGTTTCACAGCATCTAAGAAAAAGGTGCCACTAATATTTTTACTGATTTCCTCTCCTTCACCCGTATGTCGTTTTTCGCCCCCTTTTTTTATTCCCCACCCTTGAACAAATCTAACGTATTCCATTCCACACATGGGAAAATAATTTTACACTAATATATTTTTCGCGTTAGGGTTAAAAGCAGAAAGCACCACGCAACCTCGCCCTTCATTGCTATTGTATTTCACCCTAACATTTCCTTGTTATTGCATACTGACAAGCAGTGTTTGCACCAACTGCACATTCGACTACTATTTCGGTTTTGTTTGAGCATGTCTAGTGTCAGCTCAATGTCTATCTGTTGCTGAGACTATGTAAATCAGTACCAGTTTCATGGTCGAGTGACCGGCGACTAAACAAACTCACACACGGGGTGTGATTGGTGATGAGTGTCAGTTCCACCTCATAAGATTAAATACAAAATTCCCGAAAGGCCGAAAAAGATCCTCTGTGAACCAACGGCCAAATCAAGTCCGAAGTATTTTAACGCCTCTCGAATTAACAATCTCCAATTTGGAAAACAACAAACTCAGTACTGAAGCTGGTGGAATAAGCTCTTGGTTAGTCAACAATAAGACAAGGAAGGCCAGTGATCCTAGTTTGGTATTAGTTCTTGGGCAATGATTCAACAATTCTTATAATCTTATAGTCCATGAGCCAGACAAGATATTAGATTTTATTGTCAAAGTATTTTGTGATCACTAAATCTATGACCAGGCCAATCCGTATGGAATACGCTGATTACAGAGGTGATAACAGCCGATAAATCATCTACGAAGGATTTTGTACTAAAACTTTAAATAAAAAGCAATAGTAATTGAAAAATGGCAACTAAGATTGGCCAACCCTGATGGTATTGAAAAGTGAAATTTAGTAGCCAGCATGGTTCAACAATGTTAGCCAACCCCCGCCTCGAGGACGACATATGATGATAATGATGCTGCTGATGATGATGATGACCGTGTCTACTTCCTCGATCTTAACAGCAGCGTGACAGTCGACTTACCAAAGATGGAGTCTAAATCAGACAAACGTCATAAACAAGGGAGACAACCCCATTATTTCCGCCATTTAATTCGATTTCGTTTCCGTATCTCCACAAGTTTCGGTAATAACACGAAATCCGTGATTGTCTTCGCGATGAGATGAGTTTTCACTGGCGCTTCATTCGGAAGGGCCAAATGATGAGAATGCCGAGGGTGCAGGAACAGTGGTGAATGTCTGGCTAATCGAAGGCGTAGTCAGACGGGCGAAACAGGAAATTGATCGTAATTGAAGAGGTCCGTTGGCAGAAAATGATTGTTGTCGCAAAGCCAATCATTAAACACGGACAATTTACAATATAAACTAATTAACACGACTGTGTACTTAATCGATAATCTCCCTACAAGGTTAAATAAGACATAAATCGGGCATACGGCGAGGTTTTAATGTGCGATCTCTGATTTGTTAAACGCTGACGAGGGCCAAGCGTATTTTCAATACCCCAATTATACTGGAAGCTGAAAAGAACAGGTTTAGCATGACACTGCACCAACTGTCACTCATTACGCATCATGACCCCTTCCGCAAACGTAAAGACAGAAGTATTTTCAAATTTATAAAGCTATTTACATAAAAGGAGCCGAATCAATTTTTTATAGTAATAAGTCACAACTTACCAAGGCCAAAAGCCACTCAACGATGAGGGTCAATCATATTGTCAGTTGGACGATCAACAGTTTGTATACGATGAATAGAATGGATAAAATTAGATTACTTAAGTAAGAAGCTAAAAAATTAGTTGTTGACATTGGAGTTGAAGACGACCATGTTGTAATCAGTAGGAAAGCAGTGTTACTGCTTTTTTCACATTTTTTGGTACATGCAAATTAATTCACTAACAATGTATTGCCGTTTTTGAAGATTGAATGCCCACTCTACAAATACTTATATATATATATATATATATATATATATATATATATATATATATATATATATATATATATATATATATATATATATATACAGGGTGGGCCAAAATAAGGGTCCTATCTTTAAATTTGAATAACTTGAATTTGAATAACTTCCACAAAATAAAAGTTAAACTCACCAAACTTTATGTGTGTGTAGACTGACCCTTCCGAGATTTTTTGAAATAAACAAAACAAATTTTAGCCGAAAAACACTTCTTAAAACTTACAAAAACTAAAGTATTGTTTTTTACACTGTTTTGAGTTTTTTAAGCAAAAATAATGTTTTCTAAATGAGGGTACGTTCCTTAGGGCTAATACGGCTCATGCTTGCTTCGGAAGAGGTCCTTTACTTATTCTAAAAAAAAAAAAAAAAAAAAATCAATAAATAAAAAAGTTATGAATTTTA
>OY744524.1:118598448-118605948 GCA_963556195.1 Sepiola atlantica | reverse complement strand
AAAGGCTACATAAAAAACCCACCAGCTTCGTCCATTATTACTATTAGAGTCATTACCATTTCTTAAGATTTTGTTTATTATTATTATTATTATTATTATTATTATTATTATTATTATTATTGTTGTTGTTGTTGTTGTTGTTGTTGTTGTCGTCGTTGTTACTACTACTACTACTACTACTACTACTACTACTAATACTACTACTACATAAAAAGAGTTCTAACACAGGTCATCATCAGAGATTGCTCACTGATAATAACCGGTGGTGTTCCCTGGAGTCTGATTGACAACAAGTCTCCCCAGATTTATAGTACTCTCTACCTCTTGCGATAAACTTAGCAAATGACTTTACGTTATCCGCTTTCCATTGATTTCTCACTGGCACCGACTCTTGGTCTTCACTGGGATTTGGATGGCAATAAGCCTCCCCAAGGTCTCAGTACTCTCTGCACTCTTCCAGTGGAGGCCTGGTGAGTGCTTTTCCTCCTTAGTCTTTCTATCCTCATTGCCCCGTCACAGTTATTTTGTGTGGTATTTATAATAATAATAATAATAATAATAATAGACTCTACATGAAAAGAAATGAAGGAGGTAGAGGACTGGTAAGTATAGAAGATTGTGTGGAAGACACCAAAAAAGAGCTGGAGAAATATGTAACTCAGAACACGGAAAGACTGATCACCACAGCAAGAGACACCAGCCCAACAAACAACTCCGGAAGCACTGAAACCAGAAACAAAAAGACAAGAAAGGAAAAGTGGGAAGAAAAACAACTACATGGACGCTTTATAAGACTCACAAGAGATGAAGCCAATGAAAACAGCTGGGCATGGCTAAGAAAAGGACAATTGAACAGAGAAACGGAATCTCTGCTGACGGCCGCACAGAACAATGCGATTAGGACAAACTTTATTAAAGCACAGATAGATAAAACCCAGGAAAACAGTAAATGCCGATTGTGTGGACAAAGAGACGAAACGATAAATCATATAATAAGTGAATGCAGCAAGCTAGCCCAAAAGGAATACAAGAACAGACATGACAGCATGGGGAAAGAAGTACACCGGGAAATGTGCAAACAACTGAATTTCGAATATGCAAAAAAACGGTACAAACACAAACCAGAAACTGTACTAGAAAACGAAAAACACAAAATCCTATGGGATATGAATGTACAAACAGACAAACCCATAACAGCAAGGAGACCGGATATGATAATAATCAACAAGAAAGAAAAATCCTGCAAAATCGTAGACTTTGCCGTTCCAGCGGACCACAGAGTGAAGATCAAAGAGACGGAAAAAAGAAGCAAATATACTGAACTTGCCAGAGAACTGAAAGGAATATGGAACATGAAGAAAGTCAGTATAACACCAATAATCATAGGAGCACTAGGAACAGTCCCCCAAAACATGGAGAAAAGACTAGGAGAAATAGGAGTCAAAAGGATAACTGAGACCATACAAAGGACAGTAATGATCAAAATAGCTACAATCCTGAGAAATGTCATCGAATGCGGAAACCAACCCACATAAGCAACGAATGGAGAACAAACACATGGAAGCACAAGAAAACAGAACCGAGGAAAATACAACCGCATGAGAGAGGTGCAAACATAGGCTGACACCACGAAAATTATGGACAGAGGGTCGAGGAGGGAAAGCGAAAACCAGACCTCCACTGGAAGAGCGGGGACAGCTCTGGGACCTTGGGGAGGCTTGTTGCCACCCGGGCCCCAGAGGGGACCAATGGCCCTTATCACCGTGAAATCGATGGTAGGTGGCTGTTGCGATACCGCAAGGTCATCAGCGGTGATGAACGAAAAGAGGTGGAGCATACTGGAAGTCTGAGAAGACTTGTTGTCACTCAGACTCCAGGGAATACCACAGGTTGTTGGCAGTGGGTGATCACTGACGATGACCAGTGTGATAACTCCTAGTGAGTAAAAAACAAAACAAAACAAAACAAAACAAAACAAAACAAAACAAAACAAAACAAAACAAAACAACAACAACAACAACAACAACAACAATAATAATAATAATAATAATAATAATAATAATAATAATAATCATCATCATCATCATCATCATTTCAGAAACAAGACAACGGACAAGAACCAGGTAAGTAACCTCTCTGATTCCAGGTATGACAAGGACACAGACCAGAGACAAGTAAACCAGAGCG
Source organism: Sepiola atlantica (assembly GCA_963556195.1). Lineage (NCBI taxonomy): Eukaryota > Metazoa > Mollusca > Cephalopoda > Sepiida > Sepiolidae > Sepiola > Sepiola atlantica. The sequence continues at coordinate 118,603,761 of OY744524.1, read as the reverse complement.
AAAACAGCAAACTGGAAAGATATAGAAAGAAATGGACCATGAAAGAGAACAGACTGGTGATGGAGTGCTACTATAAAAGCCGCTACCCTATAGAAAGAGGCTACCGAAAACGAATGAAACATCTCTGGGACATTGCTAGTGACCCACATACAACGGAACAAAGGATAGCAGATCAAGCAAGACAGATCCTCAAGCGAGGATGGTTCTCGGAGATGGAACTGACGGAAATCAGACAGAAGGCTAATGGCGAAACGGAGCAAGAAACACCACCAAAGGAGAGACCACAGGAAGAGGACAGGCAAAACAAACACACTGAAACTGAAGAGATTGAAGACTACGGAATCACAGAACCAGGGGAGATAGAAGACTGCGGAACCACAGAACCTGCTGAGATAGAACTCAACGAAAAAGAAGCAAGTGAAGTGGAGAACATAAGACGATACATGTTAGAAAACAAAACAAAACTCCCATCTCTCAGGAATGAAGTAGCGAAGAAGTTACAAGCAGAAACAGAAAGAGTAAACAGACTCCTCACACACATCCCAACAGAAACTATTACAGACCTAAACAACCTGATATATGCAGGGGCAAAATCGGTAAGTATGAAACTAAGAAACGAAGAGAATGGACAAAAGAGAGGACCGACAAAACCTGGATGGGAAATCAGACTGGAAACCCAGATCACCAAACTTCGGAAAGAAGCTAAAACCGTGAACAGAAGGAAGGAGGACATGAAACGATTAAGAAGCAAAAATCAGAAACGCAAGGAAAAACTAAATGAGAAACATGAAGAAATAAAACAAAGGATAGCAGCAATAGAAGGAAGACTGAGACGATACAGGTACAAATCAGAACAGAGCAAAGAGAACAGGACCTTTGAAAACAATGAAAGCCAGTTTTACAAAAACGTAAATGGAGAAAAAACAACGACAGAGCAACCGAACCCAACAGAAACAAAACAATTCTGGAGCAAGATATGGGAAGCACCAAAAAAGCACAACAAGAATGCCCAATGGTTGAAAAACATGAAAGATGAACTGCAAGAAATCGAAGAAGGAACCGAAACAGAAATCAACAAAGAAACGATCAAGAAAACCCTAAGAAAAATGGCAAACTGGAGAGCACCAGGCCACGATGGAATACATGCATACTGGTTTAACAAATTCACGACCCTGCATGAAAGAATAGCGCAGAAACTGAGCGGATGTATCCGCAAAACAGACATACCAGAATGGATGACGGAAGGAAGAACAACACTAATACAAAAAGACCCCAAAAAGGGAACGACCCCCAGCAACTACAGACCGATAACATGTCTACCAATAATGTGGAAAATTCTCACAGCACAACTGAGAGAACAAATCTACCAATCCCTGGACAAACGTGGACTGCTCCCCGAGGAACAAAAAGGATGCCGGAAAGGACAAAGAGGGGCACATGATCTACTATACATTGATCAAAAGACTCTGAAGGAGGCGAAGAGCAGACAAAAGAACATAACCATGGCATGGATTGACTACAAGAAAGCCTACGACAGAATCCCCCAAACATGGATAATTGAATGCTTAAAAATATACAAGATACCAGACAGGATTATTAATCTCATCCAGAAAGCAATGGAAACATGGAGACTAAAACTGACAGCCGGAGGACAATACCTGTCTGAGATAAAAATACAGAGAGGCATTTTTCAAGGAGACTCTCTATCACCACTACTGTTTATAATAGCCATGATGCCACTCAACTACATACTCAGAAAGTGTGATGCCGGATACAGGTTTACGGATACAGAACAAAGAATAAACCACCTGATGTACATGGATGACCTTAAACTGTTTGCAAAAAACAAAAAAGAACTGGAAAAGCTGATAAACACAACCAGGATATTCAGCCAGGATATCCAAATGGAGTTTGGAATAGAAAAATGTGCACTGCTAGAGATCAAAAGAGGAAAACTGGAAACGACAGAAGGTATAGAACTCCCCAACCAAGAGGAGATGAGGGCGCTAGGAGAACAAGATAGTTACACATACCTGGGAGTTCTGGAAGCAGACACAATCAAATATACAGAAATGAAAGAGAAGATTGGAAAAGAATATCTACGAAGAACAAGGAAACTCTTAGAAACTAAACTATATAGCAGAAACTTAGTAAAAGGGATAAACACATGGGCTGTATCACTAATAAGATACTCTGGACCATTCATAGGCTGGACCAAAGAAGAACTCAGGCACCTCGACCAAAGAACTAGAAAACTAATGACTATGCACAATGCACTGCACCCAAAAGACGACACGGACAGACTCTACGTGAAAAGAAATGAAGGAGGTAGAGGACTGGTAAGTATAGAAGACTGTGTGGAAGACACCAAAAAAGAGCTGGAGAAATATGTAACCCAGAACACGGAAAGACTGATCACCACAGCAAGAGACACCAGCCCAACAAACAACCCCGGAAGCACTGAACCCAGAAACAAAAAGACAAGAAAGGAAAAGTGGGAAGAAAAACAACTACATGGACGCTTTATAAGACTCACAAGCGATGAAGCCAATGAAAACAGCTGGGCATAGCTAAGAAAAGGAAACCTGAACAGAGAAACGGAATCTCTGCTGACGGCCGCACAGAACAATGCGATTAGGACAAACTTTATTAAAGCAAAGATAGATAAAACCCAGGAAAACAGCAAATGCAGATTGTGTGGACAAAGAGACGAAACGATAAATCATATAATAAGTGAATGCAGCAAGCTAGCACAAAGGGAATACAAGAACAGACATGACAGCATGGGGAAAGAAGTACACCGGGAAATGTGCAAACAACTGAATTTCGAATATGCAAGAAAACGGTACAAACACAAACCAGAAACTGTACTAGAAAACGAAAAACACAAAATCATATGGGATATGAATGTACAAACAGACAAACCCATAACAGCAAGGAGACCGGATATGATAATAATCAACAAGAAAGAAAAATCCTGCAAAATCGTAGACTTTGCCGTTCCAGCAGACCACAGAGTGAAGATCAAAGAGACGGAAAAGAGAAGCAAATATACTGAACTTGCCAGAGAATTGAAAGGAATATGGAACATGAAGAAAGTCAGTATAACACCAATAATCATAGGAGCACTAGGAACAGTCCCCAAAAACATGGAGAAAAGACTAAGAGAAATAGGAATCAAAGGGATAACTGAGACCATACAAAGGACAGTAATGATCAAAACAGCTACAATCCTGAGAAATGTCCTCGAATGCGGAAACCAACCCACATAAGCAACGAATGGAGAACAAACACATGGAAGCACAAAACAACAGAACCGGGGAAAATACAACCGCACGAGAGAGGCGCAAGCATAGGCTGACGCCACGAAAATTATGGACAGAGGGTCGAGGAGGGAAAGCGCAAAACCAGACCTCCACTGGAAGAGCGCGGACAGCTCTGGGACTTTGGGAAGGCTTGTTGCCACTCGGGCCCCAAAGGGGACCAATGGCCCTTATCAGCGGGAAATCGTTGGTAGGTGGCTGTTGCGATTACCGCAAGGTCATCAGCGGTGATGAACGAAAAGAGGTGGAGCATACTGGAGGCCTGAGGAGACTTGTTGTCACTCAGACTCCAGGGAATACCACAGGTTGTCGGCAGTGGGTGACCACTGACGATGACCAGTGTGATAACTCCTAGTGAGTAAATAATAATAATAATAATAATAATAATAATAATAATAATAATAATAATAATAATAATAATAATAATAATAATAATAATACAGGTCCCAGTGCCTTGGCAATGAGCATTTGAAATAAAATAACTTAAATGTTTGTGTTTATTAATATATTTCTAATATTTCGAGAAAAATCTCTTCATAAAAGTGATTAATAATTGTGATTGGGATGTTTTTTCGTATCTGTTATTGGATACGACATTTTAAGTTAAATGCAGTTCTGACCCTGTATGCGTTTGGTATTAAGTTGTTCTTCAGGCATCGTTTAAGAAAGATTAAGCAATTTTGCTCGTTTCTCCAATTGTTGCAACGATTCATTAGCGATTACAAACTTGGCCAGGTTAGGTGCATAGAAAAGAGGGTGTTATAGTTTGTTGGAAGCATTATGTGTAGGATAGACATCATTTTGTTATTTGAAAGTTGACAATGCGCATCTCTATATTAATAAAATTCTGTGACAACTTCTCGTGTGTCTGTGTGTGTTTCTCGCGATTACGTGATTTTATTATTCTTTTATTTACTATTAATCAATTATGTATTAAAATAAAAAACAATTCATTAGCGCAAAGTACTAAAAGAAACTTAAAAATTCCTATTTACAAAAAAAATTTAACGTAGTCAAGTGAAGCGAAGTCAAAAGTTCATTACAACATAACAAAGAGAGAAAGAAAGAGAGAAATGGGAGAGGAGAGATAGATAGATAGATAGATAGATAGATGGTAGATAAATAGATAGATAGATAGATAGATAGATAGATAGATGGATAGAAAAATAGATAGATGGATAGATAGATAAATAGATAGATAGAACGATAGATAGATAGATAGATAGATAGATAGATAGATAGATAGATAGATAGAAAAATAGATAGATAGATAAATAATAGATAGATAGATAGACAGAAAAATAGATGGATAGATATATAAATAGATAGATAGAGCGATAGATAGATAGATAGTTATATAGAAAAATAGATAGATAGATAGAAAAATAGATAGATAGATAGATAGATAGATAGAAAAATAGATAGATAGATAGATAGATAGAAAAATAGATGGATAGATATATAAATAGATGGATAGAGCGATAGATAGATAGATAGATAGATAGATAGATAGATAGATAGTGCCTAATTAGTATTTACTCTCTTTTGGTACATGTGATTCTTAACTTCTCAATATTTATACATTTAAATGTAAAACCCCCCAAAAAACTCGAACGTATTTATGTGATTTAAAACGAAAAAAAAAGAAGAAGCGAAACAAAAAATGAAAGTAAAAAGGTACCCAGGAATAATTAGGAAGGTTCAGCTAGTTTAAAATAAAATAGCTTATAGTTATGTTAATAGTTATTAATATATTTTCAATATTACGGGGTAAATCTCTTTTTCAAAAAGAATTAACAGTTGTGATCGGAGTTGTTCTTTCGTATCTGTTATTAGCCATACTATTACAAACCAACGGAAATTTCAGTTCTGACGGCGTCGTCGCTTTAATTAAAATATAACACTCTCTTATCTTTACGGTTCGTCGAGCTAGGCCAAGTGTGTAACTGTTAAAGTATTGTTCTAAATACCGAAGAAAATTTGGTTAAAC
>OY744524.1:118590948-118593448 GCA_963556195.1 Sepiola atlantica | reverse complement strand
CCCCTAAACAAGTAATGGCACCAGCCATGACTGATAGCACACGAAATAGTGATAGAAAGATCGAGGAAAGAGAACACTAACAAGACCTTCACTGGAAGAGTGCGGGGAGTACTGGGATATTGGGAATGCTAATTGCCACCCAAATCAAAAAGAACACCAATGATCAATGCCAGCGCGAAATCACTGTTAAGCGGCTGTTGCGATAATGCAAAGTCATTTGCAAAAATTATCGAAAGAAGTGGAGAGTGCTGGAAATATGGGGAGACTTGTTGTCACTCAGACTCCAGTGAACAGCACCGTTATTATTAGTGAGCAATCACTGATAGTGGCCTGTGTGAGAACTCCTAGTGAGTACAAATAATAATAATATGGGTAGGGACAGCTTGTTAGCGCAAAAAGAAAATGTCAGACTACGATGATCGTTGTCACGGTTTTGAATCTTGCTGCGTCTAGTCAGACTAATAACTTGTAAACGACGAAACAGCCGTCTGTGAATTATTTAAACAAAGGGAAGACATAAAGCGCTATAATTTTCTTCTGCTGTCAGTAGCGAGTTTGTTGGTGCTGGAGTTGGATATGACCTGGCGGTCAGGTTTTGAATCTCGGCGTGGATACATTTGCTACGTCTAGCCACACCGAGGAGTTGTGATACGACGAAACAGCTGTCTGTGGATCCATGTTTGAAGAAAATAATTTCGTGTTAAATAAACTTAAATTCTTTTTTTTTTCACGGAATATAAACAGAAAAAGAGGTACACACAATCGAAGAACTACGTTATTTCCGAATAAAATACATAACAAGAAAAAAGTGTAAGGCAACAATAATCATTTTAGAAAGTTTCTGTTCCGGAAAGAAGATGTTTTTTTTTTAATCCTATATATCAAGTAGAGTGAGATCTTCTCCTGTACTGTTGTTCCTAACCAAAATTCAGATAAAAATCTGTTTTGTCAGTGATTTAAGTCAATTATTGGCTAGTGTTTTAAAAAGAATTACTTTCACTCGATTTTATAAATTTAAATATTTTATTCTGATCAATAATTTTCTTTTTTGTCATATTTTGAGAAGGTCGGCGGTGTTTTCACCCATTTGTCACATCTACGCCGACTCAACTCATGATCACCGGATAAATTATAAACATCTTTTTTGTCATATTTTTTTTTGGTCATGTTTTGGCATATTTTTTTGTCATATTTTGAGAAGGTCGGCGGTGTTTATACCCATTTTTTTTGTCATATTTTTTTGTCATATTTTTTGTCATATTTTGAGAAGGTCGGCGGTGTTTATACCCATTTTTTTGTCATACTTTTTTGTCATATTTTGTCATTTTTTTGTCACATTTTGAGAAGGTCGGCGGTGTTTATACACATTTTTTGTCATATTTCTTTGTCATATTTTGTCATATTTTTTGTCATAATTTGTAGAAGGTCGGCGGTGTTTATACCCATTTTTTTGTAATATTTTTTTGTCATATTTCTTTGTCATATTTTGTTATATTTTTTTGGTCATATTTTGAGAAGGTCGGCGGTGTTTATACCCATTTGTCACATCTACACCAGTTCTACTCACGATCACCAGATAAAGAATTTAATTATAAACATTTTCTTCTAATACCCCGGTTGTAATCGTGGAAATAAAAATATACACAGAAAGCAATGTCGTTTTTTTCCCTGCAAAATAATCTGCAGACAGAATTGGGTGAGGCATTCCATTTCTGCATTTTCAAAATAATCTTTAAAAAATCCTACATACGATTTCTATTATCACGCACTTTCTGTGTTTCCATTATTTTTCATGCGATGATTTTTGAACATTCTTAAATTACTTTGTCTTAAATTTTCAATGGTAAATAATTACTTTCAAAATCATATATATTTTTATAAAAATAATTCCGTTTAAAAAAGGATGATTTTTTCTTTATAATAATGCGGACGCCATTTTCTTCGTTTTATACAAAACCAACCGCAATGCATTTCAGTGTGTTCGTAAACTAGTATGCGATTTCATTCTTTGGTTAATAGTTGAAACAAAACAAAAATATTTATAAATAGACATTAAAACAACATTACCGTAACAACAATTGGTTAGTTAATAATTATTTTTAACTTTTAACATCTTACTTAAAAAACAACATAAATAAATTAAAGTAAACATAAATTCCGGGCAATGTGTTGGGATTAAAATGATCCTGAAAATAAAGTTCAATTCTCCCACGTGAGAATGGGGTAACAAGGTGCAGATAAAATCATCAAAAGAGAGATATAGGGCGGAAAGGTGAGAGAAGGAACACAAAACACAAGAATGTAATTTCATAGCAATTTTAGTAAGAAAGAGATAGATGGAGTCATAGAATATTTACAGAGTTTTAAAAGTTCAGTTAGTCATTGGTGAATTTGAGAGAGGGTTTGCGAAAACGTGGTTCGCGTGAACTTATCTGTATAGAGTTCTGGTAACGGCGGGAGGTCATTCTCTGTGACTGCCGTCTTGGGCTGTTGTCACAAA
>OY744524.1:118578448-118585948 GCA_963556195.1 Sepiola atlantica | reverse complement strand
CAACATTATTATTATATTTGAAAGCCATATCAATGAGAAACAAATTTTAAATAAAAATAATTAGGATGTTAAATGTTATTAATATATTTCTAATATTCCGAGATAAATCTCTTCTTCAAACGAGAATTAAAAATTGCTATCGGAGTTTTATTTTTATTTTTTTTCTTATCTATTGTTATTAGACAATGACAAAAATAGGAATAACAAGATAGACAATATATTTGATTCGATTGTATGACTTGAAAGAGAAGTTAAAAACAATAGAGAATTACAAAAGAAATAATTTCTGATAATAACAATTGCTCGAATCTATAATTATACAATACTCAAAAACAAAAACCTCCACTATTCATATTATCTAAGTTGGATGGCTTGGTGCGAGCATTGGCTTTGACCTTAGTAAGTGTATATATGTGAATGTTAAGCAGAAGAAAACACCAGCTAAGAGTATAGAGAGAGAGAGAGAGAGAGAGAGAGAGAGAGAGAGAGAGAGAGGGGGGGGGGGGAGAGCGAGAGAGAGAGAGAGAGGGGGAATAAAGGATAAGAAGGGGGTTGAAAGAGTAACAGTGAAAATATAAGATTTGGTTTGTTTTACAACGTATCAACTGTTTTTTGTGGGTTATCTCGTTGAAACACAGGTTCTCGTCGAATGACGAAAGTTAAACATCGCTGATATCTTTTTTCCATTTTTTACGGCATATCACCCCTTCTATGTTATTTAATGCCGACACTCAATACTTACTCTAAATAATTCATTGTATTCGAGCAATTGAACGCAAGTTTATGTACTCGTGATATCAAGTGTTGTTAGCAAACACTTCCACTTAGCTGTATAAATGAATAACATACTTGTTGAGATAAATAATGGCGACAGACTAACGTCCTGTTACGGATGTGATTCAGGCCATTTGTTGCACTTAGCACTAAAAATAGGGATAAGACCGGGTCCAATTAGCTTTCGCGCTTGAAAATAAGCTTTATTTACTATTTTTTTAAACTGTTGTATGAAACTCACAGAAAAGATACGAGAGTTGCTAGATCAAGTTGTTTAAAAAGCTAAAAGGTAAAAAAATGTTTTAATTGGATTCGTGTCTGGACATTAAAAATATTTTATTAACCGTTCACATCTCTGTAAATACAACTTCAGTCCGAATACTTTTTATAGGCCTTACATTATGATTGCAATTACTCTATATGAGACTAAAGGTCGTATACCCTCGCTTGATTAGTTGCACATTGAATGTTTTAAATGGTAGAAAGAAATTCGAATGAGACGAGAGAAGTAGTGGGAGGAAAAGAATAGAAGGCGTAGTAGTAGCAGCGTGAAAGAAGGAGAAAATATCATGGCGTAAATAAATGAAGGTCGTAAATAAAGTAGGAAATGAAAAGGAGAGTCGGTGAAGAGTGAATAAGGCGAGAAGTGGTGGGAAAAGGGGAATAGACGATGTAGTAGTAGTCGCAGCGCAAAAGAAGGGAAGCAAGAAGATGATGTAAATAAATAAATGACGTAAATAAAGAAGAAAAGTGAAAAAAGAGACAGAGCGTGAGGGAATAAAAGGAGTAAATAGAGGAAGAAGAGAAGAAACATTTACAATGTACTAGAACATTGACTCAGTGGGTCACGGGTTGTCTAGTATTTTATTAATTGTTTATATCTCTTTGTACATACGGCTTCAGTCAGGATAGTTTGTACACATGTCTTCTTTTCTTTTAATTTTCTCATTCTTTTGTTTTTGCTAAGGATAGAGGATCCTACCGGATGCCAGACATTCATCCGCTATTTCAGAGACTCCACCCGAGAGATCTTTTTAGGTTTCTAACCGCTCGTTTAAGCGCAATTGTTCAGATCTCTATTGCACTTGGTTCACCGAGTATATTCGCCAGGTAGTTTTGAAATTCTTTTTCACGAGCCCGATAACTGCCATGATTACTGGAATGATGGAGATCTTGCTAAGATTCTAGTTGCTTTTCATGTTGTACATAATATCTTTGTATTTAGTTATTTTCTCCTTCTCAGCTCTGTTTAATCCAGCATCATTCCACCATTAAGGAAAACTGACTCCAACTAGATTTGCTACTCTCCCCCCCTTGTCTCATATCACCGTGTAAGCTTTAACAGCTCTATTTTCTAAGTATGTAGGGGTGCATAGTCATAGTGGATGGTGTATGACTTATTTCCAACATTTCTTTCTCGTATATGTTCTAGAGCTTGCTGCTACACTGGATATTCAATTTTTATCTTTGGAAAAATGCTTTGTCAATCGTATGTAACAAGAGTCCACTTAGATAGTGGACACTGTTCCTCTCTCTCTCTCTCTCTCTCTCTCTCTCTCTCTCTCTCTCCCTCTCTCTCTCTCTATATATATAGTGTGTAGATTTCAATTTTGTGTTGAGAATCTGAATAACAGAGCTCAATGTAATTTAAACAGAGCAAAACAGAATTATAAAAAGAAAAAAACTATACACACATTAAGGTTGTACACATTATAACTTATTTCGACCCCTTAATTAGGTCTCCTCAGATGTATAAACAACCACGTCAAAAAACCAAATGGTTGTTTACAACCTTAATGTGTGTATAGTTTTTTCTTTTTATAATTCTCTCTCTCTCTCTCTCTCTCTCTCTATATATATATATATATGGTTTAAATAACATCAAAATAATCTCTACCATAGTTGTAGCCTAACACTATTGAGCTATTATAATAGCTTTATATCATAAAATTTATATTTGAAACATAAATTTAAAAAAATATAATTACACACACACAAACATATATATATATATATATATATATATATATATATATATATATATTATCTTTCTCTCTATAAATAACTGATCTGTACATTAATTAAAAGAAAAACAACTTTTCTTATCATATTACATGATGAGGTGGTGACCGAGGCTGCGAGACTTAAGGAGAACCCGTGTTACTGCGACGTCACACTTACGACAACTGAAACAAGCTAATTTTTCGCGATTTTACCTGCAGCAAGATCTGGCACAAGGCTGGAAGGTGAGGAATAACAACTCCTCCGGTGACACACTTTTATCAAATACAAAAGTAGCCGTCAACGGACCCGTCGGTAGGGACGCCCCAGGCGACCGGCAATAAACCAGTCCCATCCAGAAGGGGAAGGTATTACATAGGAGGTTGCACCTCCTAGGACCGAGTCGAACCACAATTCATTCCAACAAAAAAGGGCCTAGTGATTCAAATCAGTCCCAAGGTTGCCAGAATTGTGCTAAGGCGAGCTTCAGCTAGTATAACTACTGGCGAATCAGTTTTTTTTTCTTCTTTTCTTTTTATCACTACTGACAAGTCAATCACCGCCTGCTACAGTAGAGAGTGGATATATAAATATATGCCCAAGACAGCTCACAGTCCACGCCAGTGTTTTTGGAGCACATAAAAAATACACGGATCTGAACCCTAGATTTTTCTTTATAGTTATTTCATGTAAACAAACGCCGGACACGTAGGAGACAAAAAAAGATGGCCGACCGGAAGTTTGAGATGCCAACGCAATAATTAGACCTTGAAAAGTGTTTTTTTTTTTTAAATTATTACACATACACAATAAAACAGGTTCATATTTATTAAATTGTATCCTAAGATCTTAATACAATGAATATACATCAACATTAGAATGTAGATTTCATATGTAAACAAGCGAAATATTACGGCACTGGTGTGTAACATACGTGGGGGATTATTTCGACCCTAACAGATTTACTGGTCATCGTCTCATCGACAGAAGTCTTGCAAACAGCTGTGTTGTTAGATGACACGTCGTAAGTAATCATAATGATGACTGTGGCAAGAATAGTAGTTGTCGTATCCGTCGCAGTCTGTCGATTGCTCTTTATCAAGTAAAGTGTGCTTGTTTTATCTTTTGCCAAATTAATTGAATCGAATTGAATTCTTATTCGTTCTTTGCAACTGTAATAACCGTGGTGGTAAAGAAAACAATACACACCTATCTTGCTTTGATATTTCCATTTGTATATATATATATATATATATATATATATATATATATATATATATATATATATATATATATAATATATATATATATATATATATATATATAACAAGTACATTGCGAGTTAATCTCGACGATTCCATAGTGTTAATTTCTTGTTAATTTCTTCCTGGATATCCCCATAGGGGTGGGTGGAAGAGACATAAAAGACGTCCGTCCGATTCAGCGGCGAACACCTAAGAGAATGGATATATCTCGCTTCTGTTATGACGAAACTTCTTAGCTTCATTTTCCAACTACTTAATCTAACTTTACATCGAGAATTCCGTTTTAAAATGTTTTTTTTATTCTACTATATTACTGTGTTTCTAGACTATACGTATTTTTTTATAAATACACATTGAACTTCTTTTCTTTTCTTTTTTTTTATTACTAGTAATCAAAAATTGAAACAAATAAAGTAAGGGAAAACTAAAGCGAATTAAAAAAAATCTATTCAAAAACATAGTTAAACATGGCGATATTTTGGATTATTTTTATGCAAGCTCTCCAACCGGCAAATGTTTCAACCCGAGCAAAACTGAGTAAATACAGTTAATTTTAATGAAAATGAAACATGTAATTTGTTTGATTTTTTAAAAAACATAGTTCACCCCAAACAAGGCAGGCCGCCACTGTAGACGTAAGAGGTTACTGAGAAAAAAGGTGAAAGTTTGAAGGGGGGTGTCAACCTAAATTGGGAGCTGCGCAGCGATATGTCTGTTTACATTAGTTTTAAACTTTTGCATCTAGGTACCGTCAGGAAAACAGGGGGCAGGTGGGAGTTCCAGAGTCCAGCAGCACGAGGAAAGAAGCTTTTGGAGTAGAAAGCTCTTCGGCATCTGGGGCCCTCCACAGTGAATGGATGGGATTTGGCAGATTGTCGGGTTGGTCTAGTGAATTTACGTCGTGGGGGGTACCAGATCAGCAAGCTCATCAGAGCACAATCCATTGAAGTACTTGTAAAACAGGCACAAGGAAGCAACATTGCGGCGATGGGACAGGGGCTTGAGCTTGGTGGATAGTGAAGGACCTATCAAGTCAGCGACTCTTTTTTGGACCTTGTCTAAGAGAGAGAGAGAGAGAGACTAGTGGATGATGCCCCAGCCCAGATGTGGCAACCATACTCCATGCATGGGCGGATGGTGGCTTTGTAGAGATATAGGATAATGTCAGGTGTGAGAAGTTCACTGGCACGGTAGAGGGAGCTCACCTTCTTTGTAGCAGCTCTGGCAATGTTTTCAATGTATTTATTCCAATTCATGTTATCTGTGAAAGTTAGGCCGATGAGTTTGAATGATGAACTCTCAGGTAGGGTGTTATTTGCCATGACAATCGGTGGTTGAAGAGGTTTCATGTAGTTATTGAAGGAAAGGAGCTTTGTCTTTGCTGCATTAAAAGTTATCATCCATTTTTGACCCCATTTCACTCCAGACTGGAGGTCATTTTCTAAGGATTTAGCCATTGCCTCAGATATGTGCAGGAGAACGACGGTTGTCTTGTTTGTGGCCAGCTTCTCTAGGATGTCGAGCCTGACGTTGAGCTGTATGATGACGAAGCTTTCTGCGGACGGGTCCGCCCGTCCTAAAACAGACGCGTGCTGCCTCGGACGGTGGGGGCACTCCCAGAATTCCGGATGAATACAATTTTCTGCGGAATAACGGACATTTTTAAAGGTTTATGAAATAGACATAGAGCGTAGTTTAAGGTCACTATTTAATATTTCAATATATTGGCTTAATTTCGCTAAAATAAATTTATTTTTTTAACTAGCGATATTTACCTGGCGTGGCCTGGGTAGAAATGAAATAAATGAGATTTTTTCAATTTAATGCAACTATATTAACTGTTTAATGTGAACGAATGAAAGATAAACTCGATGAACTAATGAGTTAAATTAAGAAATAAATTAAAATTCGATAGCATGTACACCTCGTCAACGTTAGATGAATACCGTTAGTAAATAATGAAATATTAAATAGTCGCTTACTTTCAATGTATTGTGCTAAACAGTCAAAATTCAAGATGGCTTCCATTTTATGCGCAGTGACTCCGAGGCTATAGAAAATCAAATCACGGTCGAACTAATAATAGAAAATGATAAAATCAACTAAAAGTAAAATTTACGTTTTTAAGAGACGAACGAAGATCAGATGGTATTAGAAACAAAAAAAAAACGATTTAAGTATCTAGTTTGTAGGAACGAAACTATCGATGACAAACTCCGAAAATATGACAATACAATTTTATATATTAGATAACAAACACCATTTTTTATATCTTTTTTTAAAAATTCACTTAAAAGAAAAGTTGCTCTCTGGGTCTAAAAAGATTAGGGTCTTTGAAGTTTAAGCTTCATTAGTTTCATAGTAAACCCGTCATTAAGAATATTCAAACAAATCATTATATTTTCTTTGTTGCCTTCAGGAAATGTACATTATATGCCCATTGATTAAAATAGCCAATAAAATCCGGTTCATTTGAGTAAATGAGAGGGGGGCGTGGCTTTGGCCGTGGTGAATAGGATAACGACGGAAGCTGACGGTTTGTGTGTGCCAAGTTCGAATCTTATCGGTCCCATAGCCCCAATTTCACTTATGTATGTTGGTGGCCTTCACGTGGTCCCTCCTGTGAGTACCCGATTCTAGAAAGAAATGGGGAAACCAATGCCAACAACAGAATTAAGCCGGTCAGAACATATTCATACAAATTTAATTTTACTTTAGTAAATTGTCTCCCCTGAGTAGATATTATTTCAACTACAATTCATCAGAGGAGTGTCGTTAGAATATAAATGGAAATAAGCATAACATCAACATTAGACACTGAACCCCATATAAATATTTTTACTCGATATTTAAAACAGTATCTATTAGTATTACTTATAGTATTCTGTAATGATTAAATTTATAAATAAAAATGAACGTTCGTATTATTTCATAACTATGCAAGAGCATCCTCGCAGCTATGTATTTAAGTAGAAGCGATGCTTTTGTTTACAATTCTTTTTATTTATGTGTGAGAGAGTTCAAATAATCGAGTCTATATAACCGGCTTTTGATTAGAATAATAAGTAAAATCTAAGATAAATCTCAACTAAAATAGAAAATAAACAGAAATTTAATGAAAACGGCAGAGCGGATAAAATATAAAAATCGTTAAATTCGAACAAAATTAATTTTTTGTTCTGGACGATCAGTGTGGCGTGGCGTGAGAAAATAGGTCAATTACAAAGAAATAAAAATTGTAAAAAGGATGGCTCCTTTAAAAAATCATCATTTTCTTTTTCTTTTTAGTTTTGGAGGCAATTTGGATTTTCTTCCTTGTGCAAACAGAAATTATTTATTCATTCTCTAAATCTTTAATAATTTTGCTGTTGTGTCTATTTCCACATAACTTAATCCTCTGTTTGATGTTGGTTGAAAGAAGATTTTCTCGCCTCTGCCTTCCTCGTTGTCAGCCATCATT
>OY744524.1:118550948-118573448 GCA_963556195.1 Sepiola atlantica | reverse complement strand
AAAGAAGGTTAATTCGGGATTTTTCTGCATATTTTCTCTTCGATCCTTTCGAGTTGGCTGATGAGTGTTCAGATTTCAGGCTGAAACTGGCTGATCAAGTTGCCGTGGTTCTTGGGTATCCTAGTAATTTTGGTTTCTTTAGGAATCATCTTATATCATATTAAACACATATAAAACTTAAAAAAAAACAACAAAACGAAACTATAAATACCTCTTCTCTCTAAATAAAATGCCGGGTTTCGTTTGAATAAAGAAAGCGGTCGCGACGAAACCAAACCGGAAGTTATGAAAAACAAAACGTTGAAACATGGCGCCAATTCCGGTCGACACTATTAAATACGTAAATAAAACAGAGTTAGAGTTTTTCTTTCTTTCGTTTTCTCTCCTTAAACAAAGAAGCGTGGCTCATAGCTTTAATTGAATAGCTATATTTAAGATATTAGGTAAAGAAAAATGTTAGCTGTTTATAATTGCATGCGAGTATTAATTTTTTCAGAAATGTGATATTAAAATGGTTCAAATTTTGGTACAAATATTAAGAAACGACGTTTAAAAAACTTATTTTACAGCAGTCTTATTCCACATCTTTTAGATAAAAAATTGTCGTCTCAAATGTTCAAGAAAACTTTGTTTTTTAAGGCTGATTTTTTAATGGAATTGTTTTGTTACTGATACAGGCTTTAAGTAAAAATAATTTGCATGTTCTGTTTGTACAAGTTATGGGGAAATAGGCTTCAATGTTACAAAATTAATAAATTAAAAACTTATCTCTCGGGCGTCTCGTAGCGGTCATCTTGAATAAAACTTAAACGTTGGGCAATGAAACTCCTTGGAATATGAATTAAAACGGTGAATATGGAAAAATTGTTTGTTATAAAATTTGTACCCGATGTACCGACTGTCAGAAAGAGGACTTCTGATCATGAGGTGAAAATCTCTTCTGCCTCCCTTTATTTATGACTAATCAAAAATAAAATACTGAACCGAATTAAATATTGAAATCGATGTCGCTGGACAAGATCTCACATTTAACTGATAAAACAATTTTTATGCAGCTTATAGTAAAATGGTAATAAGTTGGCATAATGTGTTCGCCAATAAGCCGGGAGACAAGGATTAAAACCTCGGCTGAGTAATACCAAAGGCTAAAACAATGCTACTTGATGCCCCCTTGTTAAACATTGTTTAGCATTATAAAGTGAGGATCAAGGGTAAGTGAAGTAATCCTGTGGAAAGGAGTGGCGCTCTACACAGCGGTGTAGTAGCTAATGAGAAGGGAGCCTTCGGGTCGCCCTCGACTACGGTCGACCACTTTACTTTAGATAAAAAGTACGATGGCAAAATTTATCTTTACATAACACCCCCCCCCCACATATATATATATATTTAAGAAAGAAAGATGAAGATCAAAAATTGCATAAAATTACATAAAATTACATAAAGTTACATAAAATTAATACAAATCTTATTACATCGAAAGTTCAGATGCAAGGAGTTACATTAATCCTTAAACCATGGTTTTTCAAAGATAAAACTCTTCTCATCAGAGGATAAAATTTGGTAATGTGGTATTTATAATAAATAAATATTACTTAGTTCCATTTCACTTTGAAAAATTGAAGAATAAAACTCGAAAGGTTGGGGATGAAGAAATATAGAAATAAATGGCCGGGGAGGAAAAATTAGCAGTATTGAGTAGCCATTTTCGCAGACAAAAGGGGGCGCTATGGTGCAGACAGCAAAATAGCAAAAGTTTGTAGAATTGGAGAAAGTTTTTTAACAATTTTTTACAGAGTTTCAAGTAAAAGATAGAGGCTTCAAAAATATCTCACTATATATATATATATATATATATATATATATATATATATATATATACTTGCAGTTTCGTTTAGCTTAGTTGGCAATAAGATAAAACATAACTTTTCTTTTTCAAGTAAGATTTTACGAGAAGTTCAATGTTGTATGAAAGACTATGACAATAATATCGTGCAGTTTGCGTTCGCAACGGGCATCCATTTTATTTATAATTAAAAAATTGAAAATCATAGAAAAAATAATAATGGTAATATGAGGTTCAGGGCTGGGAGCAGGATTACACGAGTCATCATTAATTCCCGGGTAACACCTGTGATACTTGCTAGTAACATATTTTATTGCCTTCTTTATTCGATGGAAAAGCATCCCGAGAATATCTCCATCTCAGATTCTTGAGAACGACAATATAACAAGTTCCCATTTAAGAGATATGTAACACACATACTTATATATTAATTACTGTGTCACCGTTTTTTGTTGTTTTCTACTTCGACATCCCATTATTTTGCGAAGAGATGGGCTCTAATTGTTGAGCACGTCGAGAGAAACAAATAGTTTCCTACTTATGCGTTTTGTTTAATAGTAGGACCGACCGGACACGCCCGGGTTTGAATGGTGAAAACAACAGCTACGACACGCGCGCTCATTATAAGCCGACAGTCGAAGTACTTATAAGGAGAACACGAAAACTAAAGCGGACAGTGCTTATCATTATTATCTTGTCGTTAATTAACTGGTTAATTATTCCAATTGATTGCTCTAGGAGTGTGAAGAATCTCACTTGAAATGTATTCACCCGTGGAGGAAATTCCACAGAGTTTTACATAGTGTAATACCAATAAAAACAAGCCGCGCGTGCGTGGTCCCCCTCTGTATGTGACTCGATGTGGCGAGTGTAAAATGCAATAAATTTGAGCAATTTGGATCATTTTGACCCCCCCCCCTTTGACACCCTGGGGGCGCGAACCAGAATTTTTCTGAGGTCAAGGATGCTCATTTTATATCCAGAACAATTGCCTCTACATTTTGGCCAAGTTTCAGAAAAATTGAATGGATGGATCAAACGTTATGGGAGAAAAGGGTCATTTTTTGCCATTTTGGGGGCTTTTGACCCCCTGGGGGCGCGAACCAGATTTTTTCCAAGATCAGCCATACTTATTTTCTATTAGGAACAATTGCCTCCACATTTTGGCCAAGTTTAAGAGAAATTGAATGGATGGATGAAAAGTTATGGGGCAAAAAATTTCATTTTGACCCCATGGGGGCTAACCAGATTTTTTTTTCAAAAATCGGAGAATGTCACTGTCTAACCTGACCAAAGTTACAACTTCATGCAAAATTTCAGAGAAATTCAATGGATGGTTGCGGAGAAAAATCCGGACGGACGGACATGCCTAAAAACATATTTTATAAATCGGGGGACAAAATAGGTAGCAGAAACGTACTTACAGGAGGGACCACATGAAGGTTGCCGACATCCAATAATGAAAGTGCTGTAATGGAACTGACCGGATTCGAACTTGCCACTACATGTTTTCAGTCCGCGTCGGTATCCACTTCACCACAACCACCTCCCAGATAATGAAACCACTATCCATATAACAATACGCTAAGGCATTTCATGTTTGTACGTACGTTATCACCGTTTACATTCATTAAAAAAAAATTAGATCCTTCGCTCAGGAAATATGGTGATTGTTGATTAATCTGATGTAGCTATGCTAACCAATTCCGATTTTACCCATTTTAAAATGAATTGTTCCAAAACCAAACAGTATAATTTGAAATAAATACATTTAAAAAAGTGATATTCGTTTTCTTGTTTTTAAGAATATTTAGCTGCCAATCATTTTTTATAGTAAGAATACAAATAATATTTATTGTTTTTAAAAAGAGAAACATTGCTACAATTTTAAATAAATAAATAAATACATTTGTTTTATTTATTTAAACAAATATTTAGTTTACAATGACAATTATTTTTACGGAAGAAGAACGAGTTATTTTTTTCTGAATAGTATTGACCCCTTATTATTTCAAAAAGCATATTATTATTATTAATAGCAAATTATACAGATTGATGTTGAAAGAACTGGAATTTCAACGGGGTCCCGCTAGTTGATATATGCATACTATTTATAGATATAATGGTTTTAGTTAATAATGTCCAATGACTCAAACACTGAGATTTTGTTGTTCATAGATTTTCAAATTTAAAAGTTAGACTCAGATAGTCCAGTACTAGATAGTACTGGTCAAGGTGATAGCCTCAGCATCCAATAAAGCCAAACTTTAGGCAAAGAACTTTGCATCAAATTCCACCCTTTGCGATCAGGGCCGCCTGCCTCCTGAATTTCCCCTATAACTATAAATACTCTGAGCGACATGCATATATCTGTCCGAGATGCTGTCAAACTTATCAAGACTCGTGATGCCATCAAGGCAACTAGTCCTGACAAAATTCCAATCATAGTGCTAAAAAAAGATGTAACGGGAACTAACTCCTATTCTGACAAAGCTGTTCAATAGTTGCTTAAATGAAAAATGCTTCCCATCACCTTCGTCAGTCTACCACATTTTAAAAATATTGGAGATCGGTTTTCTACATATCAGTACAGACCAATCCGTCTCCTGTGCGTCATGAGTAATTGTTTGAATCTGTGATAAATCATGAAGTTTTCAACCACTTCATCAAATAAATCTACTCAGTGTCAAGCAATATGGATTTCGTCCTGCAAGATCAACAGTTGATGTGCTGACTGTAATATTACACAGGATCAGTGTATCTATTGGCGGGGGCTTCGTTTCTATAGCAAGCTTGCTAGTTATGGAATATCTGAAAATTTCTTCTAAGTCATAAAATCTTTATAAAGTAGTCATTGAAGGGCAGATGTCTGTAACAGTATCAATGCCGGCGTGCCTCATGGATTTATTCTGAGTCCAACCCTCTCCCTGATCTTTATTAATGATCTACCCAATCACATTCTCAGATGACACAATGACCGATGGCAACACTTCGAAAAGCATTTCTGATCTTTAGAGTGGTCGCTCTTCTGTCCTGGAGCACGTCGTGCAATGGGGAAAAAGGTAGCTAGTTACTTTCAATAAATCTAAAACCAAGTTTCCTTCCTTTCCCCACAAAGATTTTAAAAATACAGGTAAAAAAGTGAAATTGAGGAAACCAACACCAGTGATTCTCAAGATCGTGCTAAAAACAGGATTACGGAGAATTTATGGAGAAACCGATGAGTTGCCATCCGAGTGAACGCTACAGATCAGTTGTCCTGTCCGCTCTTTTCTATGGAGTGGAAACATGGAACCTATACGATGCTGGAGTGAAAAATAGATTATGAATGTAGTTTAGCACCGATCAGGAAATACATGAACGTGCATACCAACCATGTATGGCAGATGTCTCAATACAAAATATGATAGATGGGAAACGCGGAAAGAATGGAACCCGAACGACTACCAAATCAGCTGCTGTATTATCAACCGTGTGAAGGAAAAGAGACAGACGACGATTCAAGACAAGTAGAAAAGAAACTTGAAATGGGGGAACACTAGCAACAACGATTGGCAAGACAGGACATAGTGGATAAGTATGATCATGACCTAGTTGTTTTCATGATACTGCGGATGATGATGATGATGATGATGATGCTGCTGATGCTGCTGATGCTGCTGATGCTGCTGATGCTGCTGCTGATGATGACTTTTTGAATCCTGTTTTCTCCAAATCGGTTTGTCAATCAGTATTCACTTGAGAAACACTTGTCTTCCCCAATTTACTTTTTCAAGCATAAATTAAAGAGAATTCGAACCCGTTTATCCAAGTTTGTTTGTTAAAGTTTTTGCAAAATTAAGTTTTAATTTTCTGACTATGAAAAAGGTAAAGAATGTTGAAACTACAACTGCCAGCCGCCATTCAGTCGAGGCAGATGCTGAAAATCTAAAATGTCTCGTTGCAAAAAGAAAAGAAACGAACTTTTATTTAAAAAAAAACATGCGAAAATCAGTGCTGGTGAGGGTGGTGGTGGGGGGTGGGCAAAAATAAAAACAAACAAATAAAAATAGTGACAACGAAAACAAACAAATAAAAATAGTGACAACGAAAACAAACAAATAAAAAAAGTTCTCATTCCAACCTGGTTTTGTTTTTTCAACAAAATGTGACAAGCCAATCTAAATTCTATATTTGCAAGAAATAAGATATTTTTGAGATTTTAAACACTTTTTTTGTAATGATAAGATCTTGCAGACATACAACACACAATGACACCTTCTGACAAAAAGTAACTCAATCGTGAAAAATAAAAATGAAAAAGACCACACTAAGTGCATGCATAAAAACACATGCACACTAATACATTATACACACATACTGGCTGTCCCTACTCGGCATTGCCCGTCAGTCTTGTTATTTTTTAATTTTTGTCTAGTTTTTCTTTCAATTTGTTTTTGTAAATAGGATTTTGAAAATTACATTTACTTATTACGGTACGGTTTAAACCAAATTGTCATAAAAAAAAACTATTTTTGTTAAAATAATGTTGTTTTAATCTCTATTTGTAAAATTGTTGGATGAAAATAAATAGTTTCAAAACCTTTCAATCTTTGAATACGTGATGATTCGCTGGCAATTTTAAAGCCAGAAACAATTTTTATTCGACAGTTTAAATGCTTACAAATTTCTTTCAAATATCGAACGATCAGCAAGTAATTTATTTATTTTTTCAACTATTTACAAAAGATTACAGAGACTGACATGTTTACGATTACACCGGAATCATGGCCATACCCATAACAGGCCGGCTAGACACACGTCTGACTGCTTGAACTGGGGGCCAGTCAGTCACCAGATAAACTTTTAGCTGGTAGTACTTCATTGTCACTGATCCAAGCAAATTTCATTCCGAAAATTAATTTTAACTCATCAAATTTATTTCAGCTGAGGTTCTGTTATTTTATCATTATTTATATTTGCATTATAAGTTCGTGAGTATACTGTTTAAACTCAGATTTGAATTTTGTTTTATTTACATTTAAACAGCTCTGTTCATTGACGAAATATTACTTTTACTTTTTAAAAATTTAAAAAAAGTATTGTCTTTAAGAATTTATTAATAAATCGTACATTCTGAATTTCAACTCTTTTATGTATTCCTAGGAAGTATACGATACATGTTTTAACATTTTATTTACATGTAAACAGCTCTGTTCATTGAGGAAATACCATTTTTACTTTTTTTCTTAGTTTAAAATAATTTGTTGAATATTTCTCAAAATGGTCAAAAAGTGTTGTGTAACAGCCTGTCAAGGCAATTATAATGAACAAAATAAGTTCCGAGTCTTTCGTATCCCAAAAGATCACGATGAGAAAGAAAGATGGTTAAAGGTACTACCAAGAGCTAACACTCCTAACCACTCAGACACTGTTGTTTGTGAAAGGCATTTTCCACCTGGTTATGAAACTGTTTGTTATGGGAAAAGCCCGACTCAAAGATCCATCAATATTTAATTATTTACCTTCAAGTGTGATACTAAGTCCTTTACCAAAACAAAGGACAACAAAAAAAAAGTTCCGCTTCTGTGCGAAGTGTACAAAATGATGAGTTTGCCAATTTCTTAGATAAAGATAGAATTGATAATTTTACAAATTTGTGTGCTGATATTGACCATCATGATCTTGTGCCAGCAGTTAACTGCTAAAAATCTAACAATCATCACTTCATCCAGTCTTGTCATTTTTTTACTGGAAGTATTCCGATTTTTTTTAATTAAAATTTTTGAAACTTAACGTTTGAATGTTACCATGCAAGTATACTCACACACATTTCTTCTCCGTTGAAAAACAGAACAAATAAGTTACAACATTGGTCTCAAATTGAGGAAGCAATTCGTTACCTTAGTAACTTGAAAATTGAACAAGAGAAACAGGTTTTGAGACAACATATCGAAGTTATGTCACCACGAATAGTTGGCAAAAACTGCTAAAAATCTAACAATCATCACTTCATCCAGTCTTGTCATTTTTTTACTGGAAGTATTCCGATTTTTTTTAATTAAAATTTTTGAAACTTAACGTTTGAATGTTACCATGCAAGTGTACTCACACACATTTCTTCTCCGTTGAAAAACAGAACAAATAAGTTACAACATTGGTCTCAAATTGAGGAAGCAATTCGTTACCTTAGTAACTTGAAAATTGAACAAGAGAAACAGGTTTTGAGACAACATATCGAAGTTATGTCACCACGAATAGTTGGCAAAAATGTTTACGAGTCGGAAATACTTGTCCGAGCATTCAAATATTTTGCCACATCTCGGTCTCTTGATAACAAACTTCGAGATCATTACAAATTAACCAGCATGAAAACACTAGTGAATACGACCTTTTGAAAATAAGCCTTGGGTTACTAAAAATAGGATATACTTGCTTTTCGATTATGTACATATATTTAAAAGTATTCGCAATAACTGGATAACTGAGGCTTGTTCAGAATTGCTGTTTTATTCTAATGGTAAAGAAATGACAGCAAAATAGGAAATAGTGAAACAACTTTTTGCGCATGAACAAAAAAAAAAAAGATAAAGAAAGAAAAAAATCAGAACTAACAGAAGTAGCGATTTTTTCAAAACCAGTTGAGACAAAAAGTTTCCCATTGTTTGAAAGTGTTTGGTGATGAGACTGTAACTGCAATGAAAACATCCATTATTACAGGATGATGATACAAGAGAAACTTACTTTTATCGAAGAAGTTTTTAAATTTTGGAAAATAGTTAGTGTAAAAGATATTTATGGAAGTGTCAAGACAAATGATCTACTGAAAAAAGTATTATCAGATCGAAATGGAAATTTGACATTTCTTGCAAATTTTGGAAGTATAGCAAAACAAATGAGGGGAAAGCAAGGAAAGAGAATAAAATCCTTAAGAAACACTAGTATGGCTATCGAGCATACATGTAATAGTTTAATTGATGTTTGCAGACATTTACTTGACAGTGGGTTCAATTTTGTCATTCTTGGAGAATTTACCACCGACTATCTTGAAACTGAATTTTGTAAATTGAGACAAGGTTCTGGTGGTACTTATTTTATTACCATACAAAATGTTATTCAGAAATTACATATTTAAAAAACAATTACTTCTTCAGTTGAAAATTAATGTTAGAGAGTATAGCCATGATCCAGGTCATACTTATTCAAAATTCGGATATCTGTTGGATAAATTGGCATACCAAACTGCCAGACCTAGAAACTGGTATCCCCAAAGATATTAAAAAAAAATTATATAGCAGGATATATCACACGAAAAGATTGTCTTACAGAGGAGGAAATATTCAATGATACTGCTTTTGATTATAATGAGTATGGAAGTATTTTTGAAAGAAATATATTGTGGTAATTTAAAAGTTCCACTGGATACCACTGTTCAGTGGGAAGTTTTAATCACTACTTTCAGATTTTAAGGTGAAGAACTTCCCTTAGAAATGCTTGTAAGTGGTGTTTTTGTTTTGCCACAACATTCTGGTTATCGTAACTCATTGCTGTGAACACTGTCCATTTTATAGTGTAACCTATAGATTTTTAACTAAACGTTCTATTTAATCTATGGACATTGTATTATCTCATTTCATCTTCCATTTCAGTGAATCTCTTTGCTTAGATTAATCGACTACGAGACAACACTAGAGAGTTGAATACTGAAATTTTAGTTTGAACTTTGTTTTTGGGTTATTTTATTTATGATGTGAAATGAAGACTATAGCCAAAATGTTGTGTTGAAAATAATCAAAATGAGGACAGTTTAAATTTTTGGTTAGTAAAACACATATCATTTGAACAAACTATGTTTCTCTGCTTGATATCATCGACCGGTGCGGATCCTTTTTTTAACCACAATATAAAAGTCATGATCTTTTGACACAAGTACACATTCTCTAAAATAGAATCCCACATTGAAATAAAAAAATCACTCATTAAAATAAAACTCACTCATTGAAATATGCATTTGCCTTTCTTTATTCAAAATTACCTGTCTCTTCATTTATAGGAATTCATCAATAATTGTAAAATTTATCAATTAGCTTATTGTGATTCTTATTATTCAGTATGTAAAACACAAAAACATCAAACTAATCTCACAGGGGAATTTCCCCTTTGTTTGCAACTTCTATATCGAATATTTAAGAAAATTCACATGCCCCCCAGTAAAAGACCCCAGTTGCCTGGCCTGTAGTAGGAATGGCAATGACCGGAATGCATTCTGGTGGATTTAATATTGTAAACAAGTATTTTAAAAATATATTTTTTAAAAATCGCTTTATTTAGAGCTATTATTTTTTAATTTGATAAATATTTGATTAGTAGTAAAAACCAAACAATACGAAGGATCATCACGTCATTCATTTTTGTATTTCAAATATTAACACAAAAATTAAAAAGGGTGACTTGTTTACAAAGAAACCGAAATGCATCTTGGTGGATTTAATTTTATAAATAAGTATTTTTAAATAGGATTTATTAAAAATACGTCTTATTTTAAGCTATTTTTATTCAATAAATTCGTCTTATACTTAATGTTGTAAATAAATTAAAAGTAATAATACGAAAAGTCAGCACGCAATTCATTTTTTCCCAACTATCAACAAAAGATTTAAAAAAAAGTAGATTGTTTACGGATTGAAACTGAAATTCAATAATTTTGGATTATTTGGATTATTCAGATTACTGTTTTCATTTTGGATTTTATTTTCACAACATTTCGGTCGATGTAACCACTGACCTTTTTCAGGTGTGTCTTGTCGAACTCGGGAATCTGCACAGAATTTCAAACTGAAACCTTTATTTAATCCACGGGGGCAGATTGTTCTCGTTCTGTCAGTCATGACCAGATGGACTTCTTAAGAAATCGTTATTATTTTCTTATCGATTAAATCCACATAAATTCACTAAACCAACTCGACAATCAGCTAAATCCAATTCATTCACCGTGGAGGTCCCCGGATGCCGGAGAGCTTTCTACTCCATAGCTTCTTTCCTCGTTCTGCTAGCCTCTGGAACTCCCTCCCTACCCCCTGTTTCCCCGACGGTACTGACATGCAGAGATTTAAAACTAATGTAAACAGATATCTCGCTGCGCAGCTCCCAATTTAGGTTGACCCACCTCAACCTTCTCCTTTTTTTCTCAGTAGCCCCTTATGTCTACAGTGGGCGATCTGCCTTGTTTGGGGTGAACTATGTTTTAAAAATAATTGTTTCAATGATTAAAGTAGTGAATATGAATTGAATTGCGAAGCGATAGCGAGCAGCCGAAGTGAGAGTTAGTAGTAAATAAAAAAGAAATAATATGTGGATTTAATCGTATATTTTTAACATAGAAAATAATCTGAAAATAATTCAATGTGTAATTAGGTCAAAGTCTTTCTTGTGTCTCACTGCGAAAGTGACTTATGATATTGAAACACTCACACAAAGGTGGAAACTTTGATCCACAATTCAAATAGTTCAAATAACTTACCCGGATGTTAGAACTTATTTCTTCGTGAAATTTCGTCAAATTTGTGTAGTTTGAAAATGAAAAAGAAACATTATCGTTTACTGTAGCAATGGAGACGAAAATGACGACTTACCAGCTTCGAGACGCGTGGGCTGTTTCGCATGTCGAGCAGTCGTTTTCCAATGAAAAAAAAACAATCTGTATTAGGAGTTAGATTTTTTATAGATGCCATTAATTTGCATATATGGAGAACAACTGATTTAAGAAGACAGATAGAGGAAGGCAGTCAGTCGAATTTTGGACAGCTGAGAAAGGAGAGAGAGAGAGAAAGCGAGAGAGAGAGAGAGAGAGAGAGAGAGAGAGAGAGAGAGAGAGAGAGAGAGAGGGACAGACAGACAGAAACAGAGACAGAGACAGATGTTGTTGATGTAGCGAACAGAAAGACTAATTTAAGACCTGAATTAAAATAAAATTTAACTGGCCGTTTTGTAAACAAACTGACTTGAGCTCAATGGGCGACACACCAGGTCTCTCTCTCTATGGACAACACACCAGGTCTCTCTATCTATCTATCTATCTCTATCTCTCTCTATCTCTCTCTCTCACACACACACACACACACACACACACACACACACACACACACACACACACACACACACATATATATATAAATGATATATATATATATATATATCATTTATTTAAATACTGTATGTTACATATGTTTTTTTAATATAATGAGTATGATCGGGATATGAAAAGAATACGTATAAAAAAACGTAGACAGATGTGACACCATACGACCATGATTCAGTTTTTGAACATTCAAAGACGCAAAACGCCTTTTCTGGTTGAGTGAACGCCATTACTGGGCCTGAAAAGATATGAAAAAAAATCATTACCATTAAAACATTCTTAATGAATTTAGCTTTAAAATGGTACCAGTTTTATTTTACTATCATTTATAGTCCAGCAGGTATGAGGACTTGAAATTCGCCCAAGACTTTTGGAACACCCTGTATTAAGTATATATTTCTTTTCTGGCGGTTATCTGGAAAAAATTTTTATTACGACCTAACAAATTTTTAAAATGGGAGCAAAGTGTAGTATCTGTTCTGAAAAATATTAAACTCTTTAAAAAGTTTTTTTTTTAATTCTTATATAATTCTTAACGACATAACTCTGATAAACCAACTTATGTTTGGTTCGTCTTATCCTTTCTTCATTCAACCTTTTAATCTAGAGAAGATTTTGGCGGGAAGAAATGTGTGTAGGCTAATGTTAACATTTTGTTACCTATTTTATATGTAATACTAAATTGATTTTAACGCTAATACGCACAGCATGACATAATTGTAAAATACATTTTTTAACTACTGCATTTCGTTTTGCCAATAAAATCGCATTGATCGGAAGACGACGTATTTATTCTGACTTTATATCGGCAGAATAATATTCCAAAGATATCCAACGAAAGAAAGTATCAATAGACATGAAGCCATTTTAAAACATCTTTGAAAAATGTGTTATTTTTTTAATGTCAATAATTTACGTGAAGGCATCAAGCAAAACTCGCCATTTTGAAAATGCTCGACGCAGGCGGAAAGCTGTTCGTTAATTGCTATATTCCGCTAATCCGGAATGTGTAAAGAAACTATATAGAATAGGCAGTAAGAACCCCGAACAGAATTTAACCCTTAAATGCTTTTTATTTCAAATATGACACATTCCAACAAAATGCCTATTTAATATAATATTCAACGAAAAGGTGTCAAACTGCAACTTGTTTCACATCTGCAATAAGCCTATTGGCAAGTGTGAGTGGGTATTAGTATGATGTTGCACCAGCACACTCGCTAAATAGGTAATCAGTAAGATACTGATCTCAAACCAATATAAAAATAAATCTGAATAAATAGTCAAATGTTAATGTTCTTGATGTTACATGAAGAATATGATTAGAAGAATGTTATAGGAAAATGAAATAAAAAGACATAACTATTTGGAGAATTGTTGTTGTTGACTACGAATTACGGCTCGTGTATTTGACATCTAATCCGATATTCCTTTATTCCGCGCATAGAGTCAGAACGCCCGAAAGAATGAAGGTGTATTTCTAAGGAGGGATCGTTATTTAGATTTAACATTTGGTGTAGTATATAGACAATATTAAGAAGGTAAAATGAAATAATTGCGGTGATTTTCACCATATTAAGAAAAGTCTCCAGTGAATGCGGGGGCCGTAAGAGTAGATATTAGTGTGAGAGTGAAAATGGGTGCGACCTCCTTTGTAAAAATGTAAGAAATTCTGAAAGAAAACGAAACGAACGCATATTTTCTGGAAACATGCGTGAGAAATTGACCTTAGTTGCTGGCGGAACAGATTAGCATATAAAGTTTTTGGTTCTAAAGCTATAATAATAATAATTTTTGGTTCTAAAGCTATGATAATAATAATTTTTGGTTCTAAAGCTATGATAATAATAATTTTTGGTTCTAAAGCTATGATAATAATAATTTTTGGTTCTAAAGCTATAATAATAATAATTTTTGGTTCTAAAACTATAATAATAATAATTTTTGTTTCTAAAGCTATAATAATAATAATAATAATAATAATTTTTGGTTCTAAAGCTATATAACGCTATAATAGCCAATGAAATTAGGGAAATCGACTTTACTTTATTATATAGAAAATATATATTTCATGTTATATCTTTCGTTCATTATAACTCGCAAAAATAAAGGAAAGTGCTCACGTAATCCCAGTTACTTCATCAAATTTTTATTTTCTGAATACTGGGAATATATGCGCGCCCGTGTACATATATACGCTAGTCTATCTATCTATCTATCTATCTATCTATCTATCTATCTATCTATCTATCTATCTATCATGTCTACTTCTATCTGTCTATCTATCTATCTATCTATCTATCTATCTATATATCTATCTTTCATTATGCCTACTTCTATCTATCTATCTAGCTATCTATCTATCTAGCTAGCAAGCTATTCATCTATTTATCTATCATTATGCCGACATCTCATATCTATTAATTAATCTATCTATCTATATATCTTTTCCAGACATACCCCTCTCTTTCTCGCTCTGTTTTTCAAATATATCTATTATCTAATCCCTTACTTTTTCAAGTTACCCCATAACCTCCCTATCCCCCCCCCCCTTCTCTCTCTCTCCATCCCTCTCTTTCTTCAAACATGCTTCTTATGAAACGTATCTCTTAGTATTCTTTCTCTGTTACTTTCAACTCTCTTTCTGTCTGTCTGTATTTATGTCTTCCTGTCTCTCTCTCCAACCCCTCTCTTTTTCTTCAAGCATACCCCCTATAAAACGTATTTCCGATTTCTCTTTTTCTTTCAGTTTCAACTCTCGTTCTTTCTGTATGTCTGTATGGCTCTCTTTCTTCCGCTCCCTCAACTTCCCCTCCCCCCCCCCCACACACCATCATATGGTGTTCCCTTCTGTTCTACATTGACCGTAGTGTATTCCCTCTCTCCAAAGTACTGACTGCGTACAGGGGAAATATTTGATTGATGGAGATGACTGTAATTACCTTCTTCCATTATTGAAACTATCATATCTCTCATCAGTCTCCTCTCCTTTTTTAACGGCAAATGACTTTATTTGGTCAAAAGAAAACGACAGTGGAAGACCGCGAAGGGAGTGGATTGTAAACGAGAACTTGATCCGTGTATTTCAACAGAACAATCTTGACCAAATCTTGAAAATGCATTTCAAATATTCCCAATTCGTTTTTCGTTCATTATTTTTTACTTTCTCCCATTATTTATTCACTTTTTGAGAAAAAAAGGGTTTTTCGTTTTTTTTTAAATCTTTTTTTTTTACTTCCAACATTTTTTCTTTCTTTCTTTCTTTCTTTTTATCATTTAACTTTTAAAAATTTTATCAGTCACTACAATTGTTTCTTTCTATTTTTCTGACATTGTCTTACTTGCTTTCAATTTTTATTCTTCTTCTTTTGTTCTTTCTCTGTGTTTTTTCTTCTATTTCTTTCTTGAATTCATTCTTTCTTTCATACTTTCTTTTTCGTTCGCCCCTTAAACTTATCTTCTTTACTTTCTTTCCTTTGATTTTCCTTCGTGTCTTCTTCATTCATTTCTCGTTCTCTCATGTTTTTCTTTGTTTCTTTTTTTTTCATACTTCCGTCTTTTCACATCTTCATTCTACTTTATTTCTGTCTACGTGTTTTATTTGTTTCTTTCATTACATCTACTTCCACTACCCCTTTCTTTTATGCGTTCAGTCTTCTCTCCTTTTTGCACCCTCCCCCTAGTTCCTTTCGTTCCCCTTCGTATTTTCATTCGTTTGAACTTTCTCACTTTATTTATTCATTCATTTCTTTCATTGTATTTCTTTCTGCCTCCTCCTTACTTTATGTTTCCTTCATCTCTTTATTATTTCTTCTTCTTCTTCTTCTTCTTCTTCTTCTTCTTCTTCTTCTTCTTCTTCTTCTTCTTCTTCACTCTACTCTCTTAATTATTCTGAAAAAAAAAGGAACGTAATAGGAACATATCTGTGCCAACACATTTCATTCATATCGGAACTTCTTAAAAGGCATGTAATTACTTAGATACGCATGAATATACAAATGTTCATATACCGATATACACGTACACATGACCCTACTATATATATATATATATATATATATATATATATATATATATATATATATATATATATATATGATACTAAATTCCAGATCGCCTTCTTTTACTTTTTCATTTTTCAAATAAACCTTGATCTTGATGTCTATAGATATACGACGCGAATGCAAACCCTGCGATGTTGTACCAATTCGAGTCAGTACTTACAAAAATGTTATTCTAATGTTTTATTATATGACTTAAAATAAACATTGCCTTGAAGCAACTGTAAACAACTTTAATACCTTTGTGTATGCTCTTTATTTAGAATATGATTTGAAAATTACAGGACTTTACGGAGCCCTCCAAAAATGAGCGCGCTCCAGGAGAACGCTCCTTTTTTGCTGGAGCGAAGGAAAGGAGGGCTAATTTTATATTCAGCGGGAGTGGAGCGGGAGTGGGGCGGGGTGGAGCGGGAGTGGAGCGGGAGCAACTCTATTTGTGACTAAAGAGCGGTGGTTTTATCGCTCCGCGCTCCAAAATTATTTGATTCTTTTTTAAACATTAGTTTTTTTTATTCAGCAGTAAAAAGGAAAAGAGAAGATAGTCTCAGCTAACATCTTAGAGTTATTTTTATGTATATTGTAAATGTATATGAGAGAGAGAGAGAGAGAGAGAGAGAGAGAGAGAGAGAGAGAGCATTTTAAGTTCTCTGTAAATTTTTACGTGGACATGTTACATTTTTGATAGGGCAGTATTCTTAAGGCAGGAGATAATTTGGCGACAAATGTCTTCAAATGCGCCAGTAAGCCTATAGATGTATTCGAAGTTATTTTCTTAAAGATTTGTACTTTTTTGTATTTAGGATGTTTATTGATGATTGAATAAATAAGCCAATTTTTCTTTTAATTTACAGACAATTTATTTTTGTATTAAATCTTACTGCTCTTCTTCTTCTTCTTCTTCTTCTTCTTCTTCTTCTTCTTCTTCTTCTTCTTCTTCAAATAATGGTATTAAAAATAAATCTTTAAGGGTAATAATAACTAAAGAAATTTTTGTTTTCATAACAATTAATTAAATACATCTGTTTTTAAGCCATTTGACTCCTACCCATTATATATTATTCCTCACCCCAACGAAATAATACCACATATCGCCATAACTCTTGAAAATAGAACTGTGTTTTTGTCTGCTGTTCAAAGTGTAGTATCTTCGCAAGTTTCTCTCCTCTTCTGCTACACCGACAAAAATATTTTTTCGCCCCGAAACTGTAAGTTGACTAAAAATTTTACAATACATCTATTAACATCTTTTAAATGCCTATCTGTATATTGGTAAATTTTATACTTTCGACGCCGTAAAATATTTTCAACTGATTTTTTATAAATTCATTATTTTGTGAGGTGTTCTTCTTTACGATAAAACCGAGACTTTCTAAAAAAATGTATTTCTTTTATTTGTTCTAACATTGTTTTTAATAAGAAAACTTGGTATTACTGGATCATTTAGTTTAATCAATCGTATTTTAATTTTAGCGAAAAATAAAAATGAGATTCTACTTTTTTAGGCGATTACATGTAAACAGCCTGGGAAAATATCCGCAAAAAAGGAATAAAAAAAAAACAATATTTTAGACTTTAGTGTGGGGGGATCACTTTCCTATATAAATTTAACATAAAATGATCAACTACTTCCGGACCAGATAGCGTAGGAAATAACGTGTAACCAATCTTTAATAATGAGAGTGCATTAAGATTAAAGTTTTATATTATAAATCTTATCTTCTTTAAATATACACTTTTCGGGAATCTTTTACTATAATCAACAGAACGAAAAAAGGGTGAAAAAATAAATGGGCAACAAATAAAAGTTACCAAAGGCAAGTTAAGTTACTCATCTACCTGCCTAAATAATTTTATTTGTGTTTTAACTTATTTTAAAGGGTGTTTTTCTTGTTCTAAACAGTCGGTGTTGACTGCTCGAAAAGAAATTCAAAATGGAGGCTCATCCATGACCAGGACTTGAAAATCGATAAAAAATCGAAAACTAAACAATATACTGATAGAAACTGATAGAACATTACATTTTCGCATGATTGTTGACATTTATTGTATAATGCATTTGTTTTTTTAATCCTTTTTTCGTTCTGTTGATTATAATAAAAGATTCAAAACTTTCCAAATAGTATTCTTTAAAGTCCTCCTTCATGTAAATAAAAAAAAAATAACATTCATTTTTCTAGTTATGTGAAAATGATATTCTACATTCATTACAAGATTAACTTAACATTTTTAAATATTCTTCTTCTTTAAAGTCCTCCGGAATAATTTTAAATATTTAATTTTGATAAATGTATTTATCATTTTGTCTCACTTCATAAATAAAAAAAAAAGCATATCAAAATAGCACTCGGTTAAAGTCTGCCGAAACGATATACAAATTAAATGTAAACTATGAATTTAGGAAATTTCGGTCATGGAAAAGTCGGTAAGTTTTACAAGGTAGGAAAATTCGGTAACTATTAAATAAATATCGATTGAAAATAGATTTTAGGACCGTTCTGGACGGGTGATTTGTGGGCTAGGCCCACTCCCCTATATTTTTAATATGTGTTTGCTCCAAAACTTAAAAAAAAATGATTTAAAAATATTGAAAGCCCCCCCCCCCCCCCCCTACACCGTTTCAATATTTTTAAATAAATATTTTTTAAATAAGTATTTACTGTATTGTTTTGGAGCAAACAAAATCGATTTGTCTAAGTTAATTGTTCTTGTATCTTCTTTTTAAATTATTATTTTAATTAAAAAAAGTAGTAAATAAATTAAGTTTTAGTTATAAATAAGCAACAACTAGGTTCAATTTTAGATGAGGGACCGTTGGAGTTTCTCGTTTATTTCGCTTGATGGTGGTATTTATCTACCCCCCCCCCCACAGCGGTAAAATATGACACAAGGTCGGAAAGTGGGATTTGATAAGTCAGCACCCTAGAGAAAGAGCAATTATGACCCTCAAAAAATGTCTGGGCAGCCCCGTCGGCATTCCCCGGTAGGGGCGCCTCAGGCGATTAGCAATAAACTAACCCCTTCTCAAAGGGTGAGAAGGCAAAGCCCGGGAGGGTGGACCTCCTAGAACTGCACAGGACAAACCCACAGACCGGCGTAAATCAAGCCCCGAAGGCCAAGACAATACCAGTCTATGGAGTGTAGTATCCATTGGAACAGATACTACACTTTGATCTTGGCCAAAAGGCCAAGAAGTTTTTATTTACCTCCTCTCCAAGGGGTTAGGCACAAGGCCAGTTTTATCTTACTCCCACAAGGTAAGATGTGACCCAAGGTCGGGTCGGGAAAGTGGGACTTGAAAAGCCAGCACCCGAGAAGGTGAGCACTCTGGCCATTAAAAATTACCTGGGCAGCCCCGTCGGCATATCCTGGTAGGGGCGCCTCAGGTAGTAAGCAATAAACTTACTCCTCCCCCAAAGAGGGGAGGCAAAGCCTAGGAGGGTGGACCTCCTAGAACTGCACAGGACCGTCCCATAGACCGGCGTAAATCAAGCCCCGAAGGCCAAGACGATACAAATCTATGGAGTATCCATCGGAACAGATACTACACTTTGATCTTGGCCAAAAGACAAAAAAAAGGGCCATAAAAAACAGGCCCTCCTTATTTTGCCAGTTCATCGTGTTTAAATTGTTATAATCAACTGTTATGACATTCCGAAGTAAACAAAGAAAATGTTAAATAACTACACAGATTTGATAACAATTTATTTATTTATTTTATTTAATCTAAAAAAGCATATTCGTGTTTTTAGAGAAAGAATTTTATATTCAAATGTACTATAGGGGCCGTTTGATTTTTCGCTCATTTCGCTCGGTATTCACCCAAATGTTCGATAAAATCGATTTTTGGGGTGAAATGGTACATTTTGTCCTGACAAAAAAATTATAATTTATTTTTTAGCATATATCAAATTGAACTTTTATGCCATATTTTTACCGTCGTCTTCACGACTAGTATGTTTTAACCTTTTCATTTAAGCGTTAAATTCCGTTAACATTTGCTTTTGTAAATAAAATGTTCAAAGATTTTTTTTGTGTGTAATAAAATGTTAAAGTAGTTAAAATATCTTTAGTCCAAGGAAAAAATAATAAAAACCAACAGTCTAGGCCAGATATTTTGTATGAAATTTTAAGACATTAAATGGATCTCTGAATTGTTTATTGACAATTTATTGATTTATTTTTTGACAACTCATGAAATATATTTTTTTATTCAATCTTTAAAAAATAAACTTTATTGGATTTTTTTCGCCATAAATTGTACTAAAAAAATGGATAAATCGATTTGTTTGAAAGTGCTTGCGCGTTTCTTTGTGGTGTATACATTATGCAATATAGTTACGTTCGTAAAACAAACAGATATTAAACAACAGCACGACGAGTAATGTTGTCCTGGCTGTCTCTTCTCTCACAGAGAAATGTTTTCTTTAAATGTTTTCTTTTAATGTTTAAAAGTAAAACTTTATTTACTTAAAAAAAATCAAAATTCTCTTTCAAAAAAAAAAAAAAAATAGAAAAAATATCGGGTCAAATTTTACTCCCCTGAAAAAATAGGTTGTTAATGTAATTAAAATGAAAATTGTTTTAAAATACTTCAGGGATTTTTCTATTTTATACCTCAGGAAACGAAAATTTACGTATAATCCTATGCTGCATCCGACATGTTCTCCTTTAACCCTTAGCACATCTCAAAATATTAGCGAGATTTTGTCAAATATTATCTTACGGTCTTACACTTAAAGTGACATCCCCACCCATATTGACGAGATCCTTTGACGCTAACCCCTATCCTTCGACCACACATTGGCAGAATAGAACGTTTATGAAAGAAGGTAAATTTTCATTATGGAGCGCTGAAAAAGAGCCGCTCCTTTTTTATAGGAGTTTGAGCTGGAGCGGCTCCTTTTTGAAAATGGAGAGCGTGAGAGGAGCCAGCTCCAATTTTGGGGCGTTAGAGCAGGATCGGGAGCAGCTCCAAAAGTAGTGGAGCGCGTAAAGCCCTGGAAAATTATTAAAATCGTACAAAATAAACACACCCATATGTATGTGATGTTATTCTAGGAAATATGCAAGGAAAACAAATTAGTTACAGATATCTGTATCTCATCGTATTGTTTACTAAATCTGTCTGTTTTTATTTATTTTTATTTATTTTTACTTTTAGAAGAATGCTAAATATATTGTTAAATATATAGTTTTTTTTTTCTTGTCTCATTGCGGGGTTGGGAATTTCGATGATACCTACCGCCTTTTGCAACCAAATACGACATGATAAAAAAGCAGTTGAGATGTGCCCCTAATTTAGAAACGCGCCCAAATGTCACGATGCATTTGTTTAAAAATTGGTTTCAGCCGTCGTTTTTTATTTTCTTCCTTTTTCTTCTTGTGTGGATTGCTTTCGTCTATGCAACAATTATAAAATGTGTTAGATATACAGTCAAACCTCTACACACGATTGCCTCTACACACGATTGCCTCTACATACGATTGCCTCTACACACGATTGCCTCTACATACGAATTTTTCCAACATACGACGTGAAATTCGATCAAATTATCGACTCTACACTCAGTGGAAAATCCAACAGACGACGTCAACAGTTTCTGATTATCCCGCTAGGCGGCAGCACTCACGACGAGATGGAGGGTTCAGTTCACAGTTCCGCTTCAGTCCCGGGACAAATTAAATTCCTATGTAGAGATTTGACACACACACACACACACACACACACACACACATATATATATATATATATATATATATATATATATATATATATATATATATATATATATATATATATAAGGTTGGGGGAAGAAAACTCTAGCAGAGTGATCGATAATTAAGAAAAATAAGAGCGTAATATTTATTTATATATGTAATTACAGAAGATTAAGATAACATCGGTACCGTCGGTTTCAAATCCAAACAAAAGTATAGTTGGCCTCCTCTCTCTCCCCCCTCTCTCTCTCATTATATATATATATATATATATATATATATATATATATATATATATATATATATATATATATATATATATATATATATAATTCGTTAAATCTGGGTTGCCAGGGATATAGTGTCACATCGCCTCTCCGTCATGTGCTGTGATCAGACGCTATCTATATTTTGTCACCATGCTGTTTCCTGTCGAGAAGACAACAAGACGGTAACATGATGCTCTCCCACCTCGATCTTTCTATCCTCCGTGGCCCTTCACGGCCATTGTGTATGGTACCAGCCGAATTTTGTACCACCATATGTGTATGTTTGTGTTAGTGGGCGGTCATTTTATGGAATTTCAGTTCAGTTTTAGTTCACTTAGGCTTGTATGATGTACTTTCCATGTTTTTTTCTATTTTCATTTCAAGTTACCTGTGGTGTGTTAGCGTTTGCTGGTTTTCTGTGTTGATTTTTGCATTTTTGGCTGTTTTAATCAGTATATTTACGTGTAGTCCATAAGCGTTTGTTGGTTATGT
>OY744524.1:118493448-118545948 GCA_963556195.1 Sepiola atlantica | reverse complement strand
CAGACGCCCACCAACATCGACCCAGCGTGAAATTTTGGCTTCAGTATGCATCTCAACGCTCTACCCAGTTACCTTATAAAATTTATGGTATATATCGATTTCGTATTGGATGTGAAATAAAAATGTATAAAAGTGCAATAAAATGTTATGGTCTACTATTATTACTTCTAATTCTTTGCCATGGCTAAATTTACGCCCCTCGAGGGATTCTCAAAAAACAGATCAATACAGGTGAAAAATGTAACGTTGTAGTGCGTGAGATTGAGACCACATGTCATACTAGATATCCAATAACAATAGATACGGAAAAAAAATAATTTTAAAAAACCGACAAAATTTTTGTCCAAATTTCTACTTGATTAGATTTGATCTCGAAATATCGTAAGAAATATAATGATAAGCACTTAATATCTGAATTATGTTTTATTTTCAATTAAGTAAACAACAGACCCAACCAGGACTTCATTACGAGCTAAAAGCAGAATAGTGCGTAAATCTGAGCCTATAAAGAAGAAGTGTCGGGGACGTTTTTTTATGTATATTCCACGGAAGTAATGACAAAGAAAATTGTGAATATTTGTGTATAATTTGTAATCTGGAAACGTAACCGTGGATAGTCTTTTATTAGCAGCGTAATTGGATTCGTCCCATCACAAGATATCATATCAACATATATATATATATATATATATATATATATATATATATATATATATATATATATATATATATATATATGTATGTATATATATATATATATATATATATATATGTATATATATATATATATATGTATATATATATGTATATATATATATGTATATATATATATGTATATATATATATGTATATATGTATATATATATGTGTATATATATATATATATATATATATTTGTAGGTACAAAGTTTTAATAAATAGTCAAATAATGTTAGACGCACTGCCATTATTATCTATAGTGAGGATTTTTTCTTTTTTTTCTTATAATTTATATTATAAGAGAGGAATAAAGAACCACGAGAAGGGGAACAAAGATGAATCACTTCGTAACTTTCTTCTTTTCTTCTCTATGAGGATGTTTTTTTAAACGAGTATTGAGAATATATATATATATATATATATATATATATATATATATATATATATATATATATATATATATATATATACTCCCACTTCTATTAGGAAACATTACTTTTTTATATTATTATTATTTTATTATTATTTGTTTGTTATGCCTCCTTGGGCATCTCTCCTTTAACTATCTTCTCAATTCAAATGTTAAAAAAAATTAAACTCTTATTACAGTATCGATATCCAGATCAAATTCTGTTAAATATTTCATTTAATAACTCCTAAAAGTGCCCCCTCAATTTCTCCCTCCTCCTACCACTTTCTCTGAATTCATCCAACCTCATCTTAAACTGATTCACACTATTGCTATTCTTAATCCGATCTGGCAACTTATTCCAAAAACATATTACTCTGTTAGCAAACAAAACTTAACTGATTAACAGATCTAACTTTGAAAATATATTGAATAGAGTTCTCTGGGTAATCGGTAGCGTGAATGTAAACAAATAAAACATACGCACTATAATATCTCTTGCTGTCAGGCAAATTCGGTAGTGTAAAGGTAAGATTCCTGACTGCTGATCACAGTTGCAAGTAATCTGGTGATCGAGTTTCAAATATCAGCATGAAAACACTTGTCACATCTAGCCACACTGAAGAGTCTTGATACGACGAAAGCTGTATATAGATGATGGGGGATAACCGGGCAGAGAATGATGTCACCAAATGATGACGTCATCCACCAACTAAGAGAAAGAGGGGAAGAGATCCTTTATCTGAGACGTCCCGTAACTTATTTTATTCAAGGGTGAGGGGGTCAATCGTGGGTTCATACTTTTTCCAACTGCATTAGTGCGTAATTGAATACGATAGATCCGATTCTGCTTACTCGATTCCATAGTTCATTTCGGTATCCATTGCCCTAAGGATACACCCACAACCTAAAATTAGATTAAAATTATATTTGACAAGTTTGAAATATTTTGTTTCATTTACTATGACTGTTCAAACCCTGTGCACCATTTAATACCGAAATACACATGACAACGATTAACCGTATACAATTAATCGAACATAAGTCACTATTTTTATCCATAGCTCGGGAGAGTGGAAATTGAGCTTTTTTCCAACCGCAGCGAACACATGGGCGATTTCGTATTTCACGACGGTATCCATAAGGTCAGTCACGCATCACCTAAATAACGCCACGTTTAAAAACTTCACGCTTATTGTTCCGTGTGACTTTATCGCTTTACTCATATCTACGCACGTGATGGAGGAGGGGACTATACAGCCGCAAAATCTAATAATCACCAAATGATCACGTGGTCGTCTAAACTCATGACAATGGCTGCCGCGAGAAATGCTAAATTGTCTGCCTAATAGAGAAAAAAAAAGAAGTGCGCGAATCTTTCCGGTCTTGCTCATAACTCGAGTGCAGTTAAAAACACTTAGCAAAAAATAAAACAAGTCTCGCATTGTGTGACTCCACTACTTCAGGAACACTCGGTTGATAAAGTGGTGTTACTTCACCCGTTTGTATAACAATTAATTGAAGTATCTACGCAGAATAAAGAGTCATGGCTTTAAACTATACAAATAAAATAAAGGCTCTATCTGTCCCCTTTGTTTATTCGTTATAGACTAGACAACTTTTTCTTCATATCTCCCAAATAAGAATAAGAATGATGATGATGATGATGATGATGATGATGATGATGATGATGATGAGGATGATAATAATAATAATAATAATAATAATAATAAAGAGGCTTGTTGTCACTCAGACTCCAGGAAATACCACTCGTTGTTGTCAGTGAGCAATCACTGACGATGATCTGTGTGAGAACTCTTTTGTCTGCAACAAAAGCCTCATGACGCACTCCAAAGACAAACTCTTCTTTAAATTTAATTCATTTTATTACAAGCGTTGTTATTTCAACTGGAAGTCATTCACTACGTCGAGAGAGAGAGAGAGAGAGAGAGAGAGAGAGAGAGAGAGAGAGAGAGAGAGAGAGAGGGAGAAGCTTACGCTAGTTAATTAACTAATTACTTGATCACTTGTAAGGGAAGGAGGAGGGGGACATCATCTAGCTCTCATTTTTGGGGATCTGAATTCCCCTATCTTATTTAATCGCTACATGGCTAAGGCGACATGACTCGTCGGCTTCCCGTCAAGAACTCAAAATCTCACTGCAGTTTTCTCACCGGGAAAACTGTGACGTCACGAATCTCGTGATCAACGCACAAGTGCAGACTAACCCTTGATCTGGGGTCTCATCAACTGTCACCGCGAATCGTGAGAAAACATCGCACCAAAGTTGCACGAGATGGCTCCGTTACAAATCGCGCAAGTAAAGCGATCTCTCTGTACGTCCATCATCACATGCGTCCCATTATATAACACACAACACACTACATCCAAAAGACGATACAGACAGACTCTACGTGAAGAGAAACGAAGGGGGAAGAGGACTGGTAAGTATAGAAGACTGTGTGGACGACACTAAAAAAGAGCTGGAGAAATACATAATCCAGAACACAGAAAGGCTGATCACCGCAGCAAGAGATACCGTCCCAACGAACAACGCAGGAAGCATCGAAACTGGACACAAACAGATAAGAAAAGAAAAGTGGGAAGAAAAACAACTACATGGACGCTTTATAAGACTCACAAGAGAAAACACCAACGAAAATACCTGGACATGGCTAAGAAAAGGAAACTTGAACAGAGAAACAGAATCTTTACTGATGACTGCACAGAACAATGCGATTAGGATAAACTACATTAAAGATAAAATAGATAAAACCCAGGAAAACAATAAATGCAGACTGTGTGGACAAAGAGACGAAACAGTAAATTATATAATAAGTGAATGTAGCAAACTTGCGCAAAAAGAATACAAGAACAGACATGACTTTGTTGGGAAAGTAATACACTGAGAACTGTGCAAACAATTGAATTTCGAATACGCAGACAAATGGTACAAACATAAACCAGAAACAGTACTGGAAAACGAAATCACAAAATCCTCTGGGATATGGATGTACAAACAGATAAACTCATACAAGCAAAAAGATCTGATCTTATTATAATCGACAAGAAGGAAAAATCTTGTAAAATCGTAGACTTCGCCGTTCTAGCAGGCCACAGAGTGAAGATCAAAGACACGGACAAACGAAGTAAATACACAGAACTTGCCAGAGAACTGAAAAGAATATGGTGCATGAAGAAAGTTAGTATAATACCAATAATCGTAGGAGCACTAGGAACAATCCCAAAAAACCTGGAGAAAAGACTAGGAGAAATTGGAATCAAAGGGACCATCGAAACCATACAAAGGACGGCAATAATCAAAACAGCTGCAATCTTAAGGAAAATCCTCGAATGCAGAAACCAACCCGTATAAGCTACAAAGGCTAACCAATCACAAGGAATTTACAACAGGGAGAAAACAAAACCACACGAAGAACACAACACGAACCAAGGAACAGAAACGGCCAGAAACATCACTTCATAATCCCCCCCCCCCCCCAATAAATTACACCGGCCTCAGCTATCACTACACACAAATGAAGCAAGCAACAGAAATTATAAGAAACACTATACGCCCCCTCTCTCCCCACCCCACCCCACAAAAAAGAAAAAAATTAAAAAAAAATTTTTAAATGAAAGAGGAAAAAAATATTATTATTTTTTTAAATGGTGCCGGCCTAGGCTTACACCAGACAAAATATTTGTAGAGGGTCGAGGAGGATGAGAAGACCGAAGAGGGACAGCATAAACCAGACCTCCACTGGAAAAGTGCAGAGAATGCTGGGACCTTGGGGAGGCTTATTGCCACCCAAATCCCAGAAAAGACCAATTGTCCTTACCAGCGAGAAATCAATGGTAAGGGGCTGTTGCGATACCGCATCGTTATCGAAAAGAGGTGAAGAATATTGGAAATCTGGGGAGACTTGTTGTCACTCAGACTCCATGAAATACCACTGGTTATTGTCGGTGAGCAATCACTGACGATGATCTGTGTGAGAACTCCTAGTGAGTACAAATAGCAGCAGCAGCAGCAGCCGCAACAACAACAACAATAACGATAATGATAATGATTATAATAATAATAATAATAATAATAATAATAATAAAAATAAAAATAAAAAAACAGTAGTTACAATGCGAGTATACGCGTAGAATATAAAATATAGATTTAATTGACTGGCCCTAAAACAGGGACTTGCAAATGCGTTGAAAAAAAAGCTAAGAGTCTCAGTAGGAACGACGAGAAACCAGTATGAGAAGGAATGAGTGAAAAAGACGAGAGTATTTAGAGTAACTCGGTGGTTAGGGTTATTAGACTTGACTAATGGTCTGAAGTGTGAAAAAAAACAACAAAAAAAACGTAAAAACTTGTTCATCGCAAAATTCGCAGGTTATCATTGCTAAGTTTGGAAAAATGGAATATGATATTTTGGAGCATCCTCCATATTTCCCCGATATTTCACCAACAGATTACTACTTTATTAGATTCCGTAATTATCTTATTAGGATCTTCTGCAATTAAAAAAACATAAATCAATGGTTGGAGGGACAGGAAATTGTCTGATATTAAACAAGTGGAAATAAAATATTGGAGAAATAAAAAAATCCGTGACGTACTATTGTTATAGCCATAGTTTAACAGCAATGAGAAAAGCAATTTAAAAACAAAATTATAAATATTCACGCGCAATGCCGGGTTGGGACGGTTAACAAGTTCAAATATATTTTTCAAAATGAACTTAAACCAATATTTTTCAAAAATGCTCAATACAAATATACAACTTATAAAAATTAGAAGAGTCTACGCAAATTAAGCGGATTTCTTTTCGGACAATTTAACATTAAGTTGTTTCCAGCCCCGTGGGCGTGTGCTAGCATAGAAACACAGGTTAATTTGCGTAGGCTGTTCTAATGTTTATATGAATAATATATATATATATATATATATATATATATATATATATATATATATATATATATATATATATATATATATATAAGAAAGGGTATTTAGACATATTTTTTAAAACCATTGTTTCGTAATAGTATTATTTTTTTTTTGAAAAAACCATAACAACGGTGGTGTAAAATAAATAAAATTTATTTTAATCTTAGCTTTCGAGAATATACTTCTCATTTTCAAAGAGTGTATTTCTTTCCTTCTTTTTTTTTCATCGT
Source organism: Sepiola atlantica (assembly GCA_963556195.1). NCBI lineage: Eukaryota > Metazoa > Mollusca > Cephalopoda > Sepiida > Sepiolidae > Sepiola > Sepiola atlantica. Next base: position 118,539,659 of record OY744524.1, on the reverse strand, counting down.
CCGATGAAAATAGACTTTTTGGATTTCCATCGGACTATGAAAAAAAAGAAGAAAAGAAAAACACTCTTTGAAAATGAGAAGTATATTCTCGAAAGCTAAGATTAAAATAAATTTTATTTATTTTACACCACCATTGTTATAGTTTTTTTCAACAAAAAAAAAAAAAAAAAAAAAAAAAAAAAAAATATATATATATATATATATATATATATATATATATATATATATATAGAGAGAGAGAGAGAGAGAGAGAGAGAGAGAGAGAGAGAGGGAGGGGATAGAGAGAGATCGTTAAGAACAGTAAAATATAAATCAAAATTATCTTCGATTTTGTCTAATTATCGGCATATCAGCATTTTTAGTTTTGTTATTTCATTGTGAACACACATATTGATTTATTGTATACGATTATTTGAATATAAGTTGCTATTTTACCCATCGTGTTTTTCTTTTGAATTTTAGCAATTTCATTTTTTTTTTCTGTTGATGAACTCTTCCCACTGCTTGTGCGAATATTTTGAACTTTTATCTTTTTACCGCCTGCTAATTTAATTTTATTGGGGGGGTAATCTCGGAAATCTTTTCAATTTTTGTTTTCCAGATATTCGATCCGGGCCTGGGTGTGGTTGGTCTTTTGTGATGACATTTTGTTCTTTTCAGCTTCCGTTTTGGTCAAGTCCAGTTGGAAGCTGACAGTGTTTGGCGGCTACTACGGCCCACAAGCATCTGTAGTGCCGATAGGTGGTGGTGGGCACCTTAATTGCCTCTATCACTGGTTTTCCTTTTAAGACTGGGATCTCGTGACGGGGTGACTTCTTTTTTGGTTGTTTTTCTCAACAGATCTTACAGTGGCAATGCATAGCGGTAAATCTACTTTTTTCCCGTGAGGAATGGTCGATTTTACCACTGGTATTAATACCAAGTGGCATATTCACCCCTTTTAACCTTCAATCGGTTAGGGTGAAAGGTTATTTGGACTCGGTTTCTTTTCAATTAGTCTATGCCTAATATCAACTCCCGATTCAAGTCTGGAGTGATAAATAACATCGAAGAAGCTTTTGTGTTATTTTTGCTTTAAAACATGAGCGCGAGCTTGCTGCCTTCGATAACTAAAGCTGACAGCTTGTTGACGGTAGCCAGGTTAAAGGTTAAGTTAATGTTGGATGATACCGGTACCGCTAAAGGTTGAAGATCGGAAAGGCGTGTCAAATAATAATAAAACACTGGTGACTGTATTTTTTCCCTGTCTCTTTCTTCTTCATGCATATTGTGTCTCTTTCTTTCTCTCTCTCTCTCTGTTTCTATTTCTGTCTCTCCCTCTCTCTCGATTTTATCGCAGCGAGAGAGATTTTAAACAGTTTGAATTTCAATTTTGTCCACGACGGGTTGTGACGCTCGCCAACTCGACTTTCAAGTTTTAATTATGTTTCTTCGGTAAAAAATAAATAATTATATTTTCATAAGATGCTTGTTCCTTCATACAGCGTTCAATTGCAGCACAGCAGTTCCCTCAGCCAGATAATTTATTTTCTGGAGATAATTAATGATGCCTAATGTCGCCGTCTAAAACCCGTCAAGACTACAGGCGGAATTAACCCCCTCATTGTAGGGATGTGCCTATAGTTTGCCACTGGGGGATGGGTACCGTGCCAAGACCTAAGCAGCCCCTCCAAAGAAGTGCCCACGGCGCGAACCATCAAGCTACATCCCACCGGTTAACGGTAGTTTCACAACTCGTTTATCTGTTCAATATTTTATTTGATCTCAATTCAGTAAACGCCGGGTAACTGCCCTGAGTATATCAATGAATATTCAGCATTTTTAATATAAGTAGGTCATTTTGATCTGGTTATCTATAAAGTAGCTCGCGAACCGAAAAAGAGTGAGCATCCCTGCTTTAGACTCATTACACCCTCGATGGAGATTATCATGAAAACATAACTAGTGAATTCATGTTGAAGAACTTCATACGTTTTGCTCCAGCTGTATTTTATTTATTTCTTTATTTCTACGCTGATGACGTGTATAGGGGCAGAGTGCTATACATAAGCGAACTCAACTCATCAACAAATGATCACGTGACTGCCTAACCGGTGGCAGTGGTTTCCGCAAGTGATGCTAAATTGTCCGCCCAATCGAAGAAGAAAAAGAAACGAGTGAGAATTTCCGGCCTTGCTCTCAACTTGAAAGCACTTTAAAAATAATGTCGTGTCGTGTGACTTCACGACGAACCGGCCAACCAAGTTTTAATAGCTGTCTGATATATATATATATATATATATATATATATATAAAGCTAGATATGTGTATATGTTTATATATTTATATGTACAGCATTCACTCCTACACTAATTAACCAATCATCATTAATTTTGGAGAACAACTGTTAGGTATAAGGGTGGGTAAACTGGGCTATATTTAGTTTAATTTAGTTTCATGCAATTAGGGCAAAAAGGTGGTGGAAGCCCTTCGTGAAAATTCAAAAACCTCTAATTTTAGTGAAATTTTAACAATAGGTATAAGATATTAATAAATAAATATTCCCGAAATTGCACTTTCGATGAAACATATAAAAAGGGTTTTAGGGGTCACAATATGGGCACAACTCTCAATTTGAAAATTCAGATTTACATTGAATTTGATCCATACGCATCAGACATCAATTAAGCCAGATTCCGTGTATTTTATTTTTTTTAAGATCCCCTTAAATTTGAGACATTTCTAGAATGAAAACCATGTAATAGATTTTAATCAACATTGGAATCAGGATTCTAAACATAAGGTTTAGTATTATTATGTCTCGATTTTAATTTTAGTAAGGGGTCATACAATTGGTGAAAACCTGTTCTGTTCAGAGAATTAATTTTACTCGTCATGGGACGGATATTCTTCCAGTATATATATATATATATATATATATATATATATATATATATATATATATATATATATATATATATATATATATATAGGATCAAATATAAATCAAAAGTAAAACTTTTAGTAGATGGAACCTATAGTGAAGAGGTTTAGCTCAATATACGAGATAGAGCAATTGTAGAGATAGAAGAAAAAAGAGTGATAAATATGCGACGATTGTCCAAATTTATTTCAAATTTCAATTGTTCAATGCAAGGTGTATTCAGTAATAAACTAGTGTTTATTATTCTTTCCTTGAGCCAAGGCTTTTCAAAGATCGAGATATTATCATCAGAGGAGAAATACAGATAGATAAGTTGGCTTTCGAAAAAACCAAAGTTCAAATATTTGAAAAATATATGAAAAATATTATTTTTAAAATGCAGTGAAAGAGAAGAGAAGTTCCGTAAAAAAGATATGTGGTTTGGTTTTCGAAAGCCAACTTATCTATCTGTATTAAAAAAAAGAAAGCACATTTAAAAACAAAGAACGTCGAACTAAAACAGCAGTAGCTAACCATTATTGGGAGCTCAAAGAAAATGAACACTCACCAATAATTGAATGGAAAATAGTAAGACAGGCCAGTACATGTAGAAACTTAGACGACCTGTGTAGATTATGCCTGAATGAAAAATATGAAATCCTAAATTTTAAAGATCTCCGAAACCTATTAAACTCTAGAAGTGAAATAGCAAACAGCTGTTTACACATAAATAAATTTACCTTAGGATGATATATGATAAATAAAAATAAAAAGAATAAGTAAAAATAAATAAATAAATAAAAAACTGAATTAGTTAAAATTTAAAACCTAAAATAGAAATACAAGAAACCACGTGTTAAAATAAATTAGCCCACTGTATTGACAAAACAAAGGAAACAGGATATAGGAAAATCCATTGTTAACAAAAAATAGGATAGGCATAAGAGCGTCACCAACAAAGCCTTTGTTCGAGGGAACAACAAAGAATCTGATTGGTTAACTAGCAAGCCATGTATATAAAAACACCTGACAAAAATAACTCTATGCATTTAGCCTGACGATTCCCCTCGGGGATGAAACACGGGAGCTTCTGTGTAGCTTGATTGCCATATATATTTTCATTGCTTACTCTCTCTCTCTCTCTCTCTCTCTCTCTCTCTCTATATATATATATATATATATATATATATATATATATATATATATATAGGCTTTCAATAGCTGTGACAAAGGAAGTTGGATGCTGAGATAAGTAGACGTAGTATTAAATAGGTTGGTGTGTATTTTGGTCATCTGGAAAAGCGAGTGTGAACACCACGTGATATCAGGCTGAAAACTAAGATATTTGTGTATGAGGCTTGTATTGTATAAACTTTGTTATATGCTTGTGAGACATGAACCACTTACAGAGCTCATATTTGCCTGCTAGAGCGTTTCCAGCAGAATTGCCTTAGGCACTTGCTTAACATCCGTTGGGATAACTTTATCCCTGACACCGAAGTGTTGTTCCAAGCATCGGACAGCTAACATGCCAAACTCGTAACTATGCCATGTGTCGGTTTGTTGAATCACCAACAAGTGCATGTGCTGCTAAATCAGAGGTGGCTTCAATTATGGCATCCTTTCAGATACTCACAACACCTGCCACTTCTGTGGTATGGTCTGTAAAAGTCTGGCAGGCCTAAAGAGCCATATCCGCACCGCTCACTGGGAGGTTTTACTCTAATATTACTTCGATACGTAAAAAGTGGTCATACTCGAAATCGAATAGATAGCTGTCATATATATATATATATATATATATATATATATATATATATATATATATATATATATATATATATACATATATATAGGAAAGACAAATAGAGCGCGCAAAGATTGTGTGTGCCCTGGCATCAATTTCCAATAGCTGATCTCCTCACAAAACCAATAACATATATGTAATAATCACGTTACTGGGGATGTTTTGAAAAGGTTCGAGAAAATTCAGATTAAAGTATGAAACACATAAAATATAAAAAAAAGGCATTGTAAAGGCTTCTAATCTCAATTATTTCAATATTTCAAACTTATCAATGCTTCTATGTGAACGACATCTATTTTGATATCCCAACATGCTACAAGAATCGCGTTCATAAACCCAGGATTTGACTAACCACCGGACCATCACGCTAACAACAAGACAGAAGAAAAAAACAACATTATACAATTCTTGTCATCTCCGAAGAAGAAATTATATTTTCAATAATTTAAGATTAAAGTAAAAAAAAAATGCATTGTAAAGACTTATTTTAATATTTCAAACTTATCAATGCTTCTATGTGAATATATATATATATATATATATATATATATATATATATATTATTTCATGTATCCACATAAAATGTAATAAGGGGATATCATATTTTACTTCAACAGTGCTGAATACGTGAGTAGAGCACGTGGTAGTAAGTTATGAAAATATATTTATGGCAATTAAGCTACACTGAGGCTTCCGCGTTTAGTATATATATATATACATATATATATATATATATATATATATATATATATATATATATATATATATATATATGAGAACGTTTGTATGTTAATTTTGATCTTACAGTAATCGATATATTAACAGTTAAAAAATTAAAATTAGTTTCAATGAGTATTGCATTTTTCAAGGAATTACATGACACCATTTAAACCTTTCTTTGATTACATCTTATGTCAGTAGGGTCCAATCATAAGGATTCAATTGAAAACAAAGCCCTATACTAAGATCAAATACAACTTTTCTCAAGTCATTTTAAGAGGAATCAATTAGTGGTATTACTTTTGTATTAGGGTTTCTTTTTTATTATAGCATGGGGATTGTGTTCGCATGAACACCAAAGACGATGACTTCGTTTATTTTAGAAATTAAAATATAAGTATTTGGTGTTCAGCGCAAGGACCGGGGTTCTCATTACTTTCCGGGCAACGCTAGTGGTCCCTTCTAGTAATTTATATATCAATATGCTCCCTACTTATGATACATCTTAACCTACGAATTCACTCTTCCACATTTTTATGACGTCACCAATTTAGAACATTACGAAGCAACAACATATTTTCGTAAAGTTAAAATATCAGGTTAAGATCCTTGGTGTAATTCCATATCATTGAGATCGGATTGTCAACTTAGAAATAAAATATTCGATAACTGAACAATTTCTGTGACGTAAGATTGTTGTTGGTTATAAAAGCAAAGGTCTGTTTTGTTTCGTGTGAGAGGGACAGCGACAGGCGACAGAGTATGGCAGGAATTGCATCTGTAATGGTCCCCAGCTGTGAGTCATTGTGTGTTCCAACCCGCGACCCTGAATTCATTGGACTTGTAAGCGTTGGCTCATTGTTATGACAATGGAGCGAAGAAAACAATTAATAAATCACTTTATGACATTACATAAAAAAATATCGCTTTCTTTGGTTGACGAGCTCTCATAACGGTTCCCCGGTCGAGGGGAAAATGAGTCACACCGTTGGCAGATGAAAAGCTGAAAAGTACAACGTCAATGTAAAACAAAAAAACGTTGGTACAAGGGAAGCGGACGAGAGGGACTTTCCGTTTTACCATAATCCTACAAAAGTACATGAATGAGTCAAAAGTTCCAAACAAGATTTCCTTCTTTCTTTCCTTTCTGGTTGAAACCGTTGACATTGTATTAAATCGGGGTTAAAAAGTATAAACATGTAAAGCTCGATCAAAAGGGAAAGAGTAGGAATAGGGGAGTTTAGTATAAGGCGGGAGAGTATATTTACTTCTCTCCCACCGCGGGAAGATGTGACGAGAGGCCGGGAGGTGGAGAGATTAGGCTAGCACACGAGGGGGTGCACTATGACCCATTAAAAATTTCCTGAGCAGCTCTGTCGGCATTCCCCTAGAGGGCGCTTCAGACAGTTAGCTATAAACTAACTTCTTTCCAAAGCGAGAAGGTTAGGCTTGGGAGGATAGACCTCATAGAGCTAAACAGAACAAATAGTACAGCCCGACAGAACGAATAGTACACCATCGTCACAATTGTCCGGTCTATGTCGGACTGATTGTCGATGACCGATCCTCGACTGGTAGTTTTGGCACGACAAAGGCGACGGCTTTCTTCGCCGCGAGATGAGAAACTAAAAAACATGAAAATTCCATGGTATCCAAGCAAATTTGCACACACACACACACACAACACACACACACACACACACACACACACACACACATATATATATATATATATATATATATATATATATATATATATATATATATATATATATATATATATATGTGTGTGTGTGTGTGTGCATTTATTCAGCATTCTTTCATTTAAGCAAACATTGTTAAAAATAACAGAATTTATCTGCTTAATTAAATCTTTTTAAATTTTAAAAATTTTTCTAATGATCTTATATATATATATATATATATATATATATATATATATATATATATATATATATATATATATGTGTGTGTGTGTGTGTGTGTGTGTGTGAGATAGATAGAGAGAGGGAGAGATGATAACAGTAAATGTAAAAATAAACGGATACAAATCATGCAGGAAACACATAAATGCCGGATGCAAAGATAATGCCAGGAAGCTAGTTGAACATTTTGGGCGAGGATCTGACCAGCGACCTTTCTTTTATTGACTTCCTTATCTTTTAATCCAAAAGGCATGTATCAACTTCCCGTGAAATAGCCTCCCCTTCCCACCCATCAACAATTATGCATTTTTCATTCACAAAATATTCTGAACAAAAAAAAAAACACACACACACAAAAAAAACTCTACCGTACTTATTAGTAATGGCGGGAAGTGATTAAATATTTAACTGTTTGAATGTTTAAATTAATTAGAAGAAAAGCACAGCATTTAAGAAGGAAAAAGCGGGAAAACTAAAGTTAACTTCAAGGTCGGATCAATTTTACAAAAAAGTTAACAGTCTAGCAAATTTTCTTTATAATGACTCGTTTGATGACAACTTTGATACTCTCTTAGAGATACTGGGAATAATAGCTTTCTTAATAGAACCCAAATGGTTCGATATAGTCTACATAGTAAAGTGTATGATTGGGTTTGTGGTACGGTTCATACGTTTTATTGTTTAGTTCTCAATCTTATGGTGTATGTCTATAGTTACCTGGAGGTCTAAATTTTTAAAGAAGTGACGTATATATATTTTGATATTCTCTAAGTTTCGAAGAACAGGGCATACCCCCTTCATACGTGGTATTTCTCTATGGAGCTCCTTCAAAATATAAAAGCAAACCAAGTCAGTTACCTGAGTAGAGTTCGATGCTCCCTTAGTGATATCAAAATTGTTTTCTCTATCTTTCCTCGTCCATAATTTGTTATCATATAGAATTAATGTTCTTCTAGCTAATTTTATCATGTCTATTTCTAGTCTAGTTATATTTGTTTCCGCGAATGTCATATCCAGAGCCCTGTCCAGAAGTGCGGGTGAAATTGAGGGGTAATATGAGTGTATGTCAAACATAATGAACTTCCCATTAGCCTCTTGGGGCAATTCCTCAAACCAATTGATAACTTTAAGTATTTAATAATGTTAATTAGGTATTTTGGTGATTGAAACTAGTTTAGAGAATAGACCAAGAAGACTACAACCGACCACTATCCCACCCACCCAATTTCGGACGTGTGTCATAAATATATGACACACGTCCGAAATTGGGTGGGTCGGATAGTGGTCGGTTGTAGTCTTCTTATGACACACGTCCGAAATTGGGTGGGTCGGATAGTGGTCGGTTGTAGTCTTCTTATGACACACGTCCGAAATTGGGTGGGTCGGATAGTGGTCGGTTGTAGTCTTCTTATGACACACGTCCGAAATTGGGTGGGTCGGATAGTGGTCGGTTGTAGTCTTCTTATGACACACGTCCGAAATTGGGTGGGTCGGATAGTGGTCGGTTGTAGTCTTCTTATGACACACGTCCGAAATTGGGTGGGTCGGATAGTGGTCGGTTGTAGTCTTCTTATGACACACGTCCGAAATTGGGTGGGTCGGATAGTGGTCGGTTGTAGTCTTCTTATGACACACGTCCGAAATTAGGTGGGTCGGATAGTGGTCGGTTGTAGTCTTCTTATGACACACGTCCGAAATTGGGTGGGTCGGATAGTGGTCGGTTGTAGTCTTCTTATGACACACGTCCGAAATTGGGTGGGTCGGATAGTGGTCGGTTGTAGTCTTCTTGGTCTTTTCTCTAAACTAGTTTCAATCACCAAAATACCTAATTAGTATAATCCCAAAGTGTTTGACGTTTTTTTATTTACAAAAAATATATGTACGAATTCATCGGTTAGGGGTGGAGGTGCTGAAAAACAACAGAGATTGCTGAAAAATAACATGCTAAGTGTGGTGGTTAGTAAGACCCCTCCCAAAGTTATCTAGGTATGAGCTGCTCATGGTTTTCCGGGTTGTTTACAGAGCCAAAAACAAGCAATGCAATTTATAAGTGAAAAAAAACAAGGGGGTGTAGGGCTCATTTGTACCACTAGCTGAGAGACTTTGCTAACTGAAATGGGGTCTAATAAGACCGCAGGTCGGTGTGCACCATGTCTAGGCAGGAACAAGTACTCAAACTCGATTCGCCTAAACACACATAAACTAGCGGTGTGAATCCACCTTCTTTTAAATAGCAAAGTGTGTAGTCTCCCCCTATCACATCTGATGTTCACTTTAAGCTGATGTTTAAAGTGAGAAATCAGATCAGGCAACTCACTCCCATTCCCTTATTTCTAAGCGTGAAGTCCACACTACAAGTCTAACTGCGGCTAGGATCGCGAGAAACACCATTCGTTTCTCCCTAGGCCACGAAAGCATCACATTGTACACTACAGATGTTACATCTAGGGGTACCAACTGCTCGGGGACGATGCGAGCCATTACCTCTTTGACATACTTCCATAACTCATGCAGCTTGCTGCCATTTAATAAGGCGGGCTCGGCTGTTCAACTCCTAGACGTGGAGTCTGGGCAGTTGGGTGATTCTTCCGGAAGCACTCACAGATTTCCCGCGTCGATAAGAGGGACTGTCCTTCCAAGTTGTTTACTTCCCGAAGGACTACAGCACTACACTCTTTAGGGTCGATATCCACGGCTTCGTTAGACCCTCCTCCTAGTTTAGCCCTGACGTTTCAGTTTCCTCTAGATCTGTGCTATGGTTAAGGAGTCCCTGCCCCAGCCACCGACCGGGCAAACTTATCTTCTAATTGCTTTTCTGCTTTAGCCTTATTTAAAGCGAGGCTGTACTTAACACAAAATCGTCTAACCTTAGATTTAAAGTTAACCCAACCACTTAGCCCTATAACCTTTTGGGGTATATGTTCCGTCGGTAGTCAATGGAGGATTAATCTTTATAGTATGTGGAAATTTATTTTTTTCTTAATCCTGTGTGCCCTTTTTTCTGGCAGCTGGATATCCGCTACATTTAAAAAAAAAACTCATCCTGTGTCTAACTCGACCACCATATGAAAACAAGTAAATAGGGACATAACCTTCTCAGCTAAATTCCATCCATTCACTGTGGAGGTCCCCAGATGCCGGAGAGCCTTCTACTCCAATAGCTTCTTTCCTCGTGCTGTCGGTCTCTGGAACTCCCTCCCTTCTCCCTGTTTCCACGACTGTGCCGACATGCAGAGGTTTAAAACTAATGTAAACAGACATCTCGCTACACTGCTCCCAAACTAGGATGACACCCAAAACCTACACCCTAATTCTCAGTAACCCCTTACGTCTACAGTAGCGACCTGTCTTGTTTGGGGTGAAATATGTTAAATATATATATATATATATATATATATATATATATATGTACATAGTAAAGTTATTAAATTTGAGAAAGAGGTTTGCTGCTTGTGAATCTCCAGTGGCAGCGACTTGGTATCACTTAACGAGTACATAACTTTAGCAACACAGAAATCTAAACATTCAATTCATTCTCTTTTTTCTTTTCGTTTTTTCTTCTCGTCTGCAAAAACAATTGCGGGCAGTGGGTAATTGGACCAAACAGGTTTCGCCATTGGATTACACATTTGTAGAGATCTCAAGATAGGAAAGAAGTGAAAGGGAAAGAAAAGGAAAGGAAAGGAGCCAAAGTGAAACGATAAAAAAATAAAATTAAAAATAAAATGGGGCGCAAGAAGTAAAAAAAGGGACAGGAAAGAAATAATTTTATTCCCCTCTCTCGCTATTCCCAACTATTTATACACAACGAACTGTACGAACCCGGCGTTACCCGGGAGTGTTTATACTTTCATTATTATCTTCGTTTTACTTTTTGTAACTATGCCATGTATTTGTTGTAGTGCATTCTATTTTTTTTTTTAAATAGGATTTTGAAAGTTGAATTAAATTATAGCGGTACTGTTTGATCATTAAATCATTTATTTAACACAATTTTTTTTATGAATAAACTAATTTTTGCTAATGAAATATTTAATCTCTTTTCATACACTTATTGTATGCACATAAGGATTTTACATACGGATTTGCTAAGAATCGAGTTTAAATGTATTCAAATTCCTTCCAAAATTTTAATGTTTACGAAGTAATTCATTTCTATTAAAGATTAAAGTGTTTCTACCTTTTGAAATTAAATTAATTTTCTTCTCTCAAAAATTAACAAAACAGAATTTATTCTATTACAATTCTTATGTAAAGAAATCAATTGTGTTGTGTACGTTTTCAGTGTCCCAAATTATTTGTTCAAATGACGTCATTATATACGAGCATTCGATTTTTACTTTTAAAATTACATTGCAATTTAAGATGTAGTGACAAAGTAAAACACCATGAAGATTTAATTTAGGCAAAGATGTAGTATAGTTAACAGCGTAAAAATGGAAGAGAAAAAATATAGAAAATATAATTGTTACAAAACGCAAGTACATTTACTTTTCTACCTACCTGTATGATTTTAAAGTGCGGAAACTTATTGTAAGATTTATTATTTCTGAATGATCTGTGGATACAGTAAAACACGTGGACGTGGATAACCATTTTATCTATAAATAAATATAAATAAATACATACGCCCCTAAACATGTAGAGGGGCGACTAAAGTAATGTAACTTTCTCTTAAAAAATACCTAGGTAGTAAATACCGTAAGATAGTTTACATAAGTTGTCATTATCGCTACAAAAACAAACACAAAAAATAAATTCGTCACGTATTTTCAGGCAAATCTCAAGGGCAGCGGTAACGTCTCCGATTACATACAATATGGTTGTTAGTTCAAGCCTTGCAATGATCTGTGGATACAATGAAACACGTGTATTGATTTACTCCTCTCCAGGAGTTAGGCACAAGGCCAGTTTTTATCTTACTCCCACAAGTAAGATGTGACCCAAGGTCGGGTCGGGAAAGTGGGGTTTTAAAATTGCCTGGGCAGCCCTGTCGGCATTCCCCGGTAGGGGCGCATCAGGCAGTAAGCAATAAACTTACTCCTCCCCAAAGAGGGGAGGCGAAGCCTGGGAGGGTGGACCTCCTAGAACTGCACAGAACAGACCCATAGACCGGTGTAAATCAAGCCCCGAAGGCCAAGACAATACCAGTCTATGGGGGTGCAGTATCCATCGGAACAGATACTACACTTTGATCTTAGCCAAAAGGCCAAAAACACGTGTAGCTTGATAACAATTATATCTATGAATAAATATATCCGCCGCATAAAACAAAATGACGTAAGAGAGTTAACTCTCTCTTAAAAACATTGTCGCTAAAAAACAACAACAAAAATCACTAAACTAACTATATGTATAGACAGAGAAAGAGAGAGAGAGAGAGAGAGAGAGAGAGAGGGAATATAAAAACTTGTTGACCCAACGGTTCACGGATTATATATATATATATATATATATATATATATATATATATATATATATATATATATATATATATATATATATATATATATAATTCTCTATTCCTATTTACTAATATGAATAAAAATAAAAGAAACTAATCTATCCCATCGATAATAATGGCAGTGCGCACAATATTATTTGATTGTCCATTAATATTTTGTGCCTACAAAAATCTATTTAAATATCTGAAGACAATGTACTAGTATAATATCCTTTCCCTTATTTTGTCCTTAAGTCCTCACATTCAATGAGCGATGTTTCTGACAAATGGGGAAGAATTGCTGTTTTCTGTGTCGGAATTTATCCATCTAAAGCTTATAGTTGACTACTTTGAAGTAGTATTTTTTAGCTCTTTACATCAAGTGGCTTCATGCCTTGTCTGGAGCGATTCCCATAAGAAATTAATTTATTGGGTGTTAAGATTATTTCTCTTCAATAAAAAGTGTCTTTTCTCCGGGGTTGTTTAGCGAATCACGTCTTACCGGGGTATATCTCTAGACGTGTCTTGATAGTTAAAGCAGTAAATGTTGAAGGAGATTTTTGAAAAGATAAAATTGTCAATTTATCTGTAGTTTTGGTTTCAGTCAAAGACAACTAACGCCGACTTTTTTGGTCAATTTTGTAATTTTATGACAAAATACGATTGTGACAAGGATAGTGACCCTTTTGTGGGAGCTGGAGTACTCCACATTTAGAAGCCTCGTGCCTGACTTTTATTGTTCTCGTGGGGAGACATGTAAAGCCGAGGAAGTATTGTTGTGGCATCGAGACATTACAAAGCATCAAAGCTTCGCTCAGCTTAGGTTGACGACTTGTTGACAGAACGCTGCGGCTGCCGGGTTAAGGATCAAATTAATGTTGGCTAACATCGACTTCGCTAAATGGTAAAAATCGAAACTGCCAGTTAACTTAATAAAGAAGGCAATGACTAACTATTGCTCTCTCAGTCTTTCTCTATACCCCTTTCTTTTTTATATGTATTCATATTTCTTTCTTTCTCCTACAACTTCCACCCTTTCTCTCGTTTTTGTGTACACGAGTGAGAAAGATTTTACTTGGAATTTCGACTTCGTGCGTGACGGTCGTACGAAGCCCAGCTCAGCTTACTCTCGAGTTATGTTTCTTCGGAATATAATAAATAGATTATATATTTTCTATATATAAAAGTGTGTATTGTTCGTTCCTTTTATATAAGCGTTCAATTTCAGCATGACGGAAAGAATTAATGACACTTAAAACCTGACCTATAACCCGACCAAAACTCATCAAACATACGGGCAGGATTAACTCCTTCATTGAAAGCTTTTCCAATTTTCCTATTAATAGAAGTTTGACTCGGGTCAGACTAGTGAAAAACACATTTTCAAATTTTCAAATTTTCAAATTTTCTAAATATTCCTTGTCAGACACCGATAGAGTTGTCCACGCACGTGGTATACCTCTTTCACTTATTAATAGGGAGGCGGTGTTTACCGAATTTAAAATGCTGTATCTACACCTTAAGAGACACGTGCTCTCTTCGTCTGAGGCTAAGAGCACGTCTTGTTGATTTTGCTCATAGTTTTGTAAGTAATCTTATTGACTAGAACCAACGATTTCAAGACCATTAAATACCTTATGCCCGATAAAACATTTATATTACTAAACCAGACAATGGCTCATGAGTCGTCATTCTCGACCACAGTTATTATATCGAGAAAATAATGACTATACTTGGCGATGCCACAAGATTCGAACATTTAGATAATGACAATGTTAATGACAGGTCATAACAGAAACCAAATTACAATATCACTTTCTTAAGCTTTATAAAAGGAGATAGCTTTCATAAGAGACCTATGATAGAATCCGTCTAGTGGGTTCTCAACGTACCAGGTTGTATGGTTACCAAAAGTTCACAAGGGCAATGTTTCTATGATACCTATTCTTTCTATAGTAGGTTCAGTCAAGCATGAATTAGGTAAATGATTAGTCGAGGTCCTCACACCTATTCTGTAGATATACTTTAAATAATGCATTCCTGATTCGTTTCGGTTTGTAGAATTTATTCGTGAACTTAGATTTTCTTGGGATATTGTGTACCTATGTACCTATGTTTCTATGATATATCTTGTTTGTTCACCAATGTGCGTCTCGATGAAACTATCGGAATTTGTTCTTTATCGTAGTTCCTTAGCTAAGCTCCAATTTCCTGAACATATATTTCTTGAGCTCATGGGTTTAGCTACTCTGTTAACTTCAGCTTTGACGGAAACATGTATCGTCAAACTGATGGGGTAGCAATGGAAAGTGCTTTGAGCCCAGTTTTGTCCAATATTTTTGCTGGATTTCAAGAGCTACTGCTGCTGAAACCGGTGTGCAATTTCCGTTATATGGATGATATCTTAGCCGGAGTACGGAGACTGACAGGTTTTTACGGAATTTAAATTTACTTCACATTGTATTGATTGTCACTATGGAGGATGAGGTGAATAACTCATTACCGTTCTTAGACGTTCTTGTCGAAAGATCAGATGTGTGTTTTGTTACCAGCAAACCTACTTTCACAGGTCAATATATTACCTTGGATTCGTTCTCCCCTAAAATCAGAACAAAAAATCTGATTAAAACGTTAGTACATCGGGCTTTTTTGATTTTCTTTAGTACTAAACTAAACTCGTCCAATGGTTATCATTTATACACGATTGAAAAAATGTATAAAGACACCCAAACCAGACACCCAACAAAAAACATCTTCGCCTCTGCCCTTGAGGTTCACATTCACTAATATCCGGGGACTTAGAACCAACATCAACAACGTAGAAACTTTTCTCCTGACCAACTCCCCGGATATCTTAGCACTAAATGAAAAAAACCTTCAATTCTCAACCTTCTCTCACCACTTTGACATGACTGACTACTTCCCACTCTATCATAAGGACTCTGACAAACATATGCATGGGCTAGGAGTTTATGTTCGGAACACCCTCCCCATGACTAGATAACATAGGTTAGAATCAAATGACCAAACCTACATGTGTTTTTGATTGACCTTACAACACAGCGTTAGCTACTTATATTTCTTATACCGTTCTCCTTCGACCCAAGACTGTACCCTGTTAAACTCTGTCCCCGAAAGCATAGATAAAGCACTCTCACTCGACTCGAATATCCAAATACATGTATTTGGGGATTTTAATCCACACCACCGTGACTGGCTGGGATTCTCCAGCGTTACTGATGCAGCTGGTAACTCTACGTATACTTTCTCCTTAGCTCACTCTCTCTCACAGACTGTTGCTTTCTCGACCCGCCTCCCTGATCGAGTAGACCAGCAAGCTTCACTTCTCTACCTGTTCTTGCCTTATTGCCCGGTGTTTGCGTGACGAAAGCCCATAGCCCGCTCAGGAATGATGATCACATTGTGGTAACGATATATATCACCCTAAAAACTCGCCAAAAAGCTGATGAACCGTTGCTCAAAATCACGAGATACTACGAGCAGGCTATCAGAGATTGCATCAGTGACGCCCGATGGAGTGAACCCTTCTAACTCCCTGCTGATCAGTGTGCAAATAAGTTAACCGAACGGGTCAAAGCAGGCATTGAAGCCTATGTCCCCAGGCGAAAATTCTTCAGCAAACCCCACTCTGCTTAATGGGTCACCTCGAAATGTGCAGCTGCCATTGATGAGAGGCAGCAAGCATTCCGACAATTCGGCCGCGATAAGTCAACTGCAAATAGACAGAAATTTATACAGTGAAGAAATAATTGTAAGGCAGTGATAGGCGAAGCAAAGAGAAGGTATACAGAGATAACTAAAAACGCATTCAGTCACAGAAACTAGGTACTCGCGATTTCTGGAAAATGTACAATAGTGTGATGAACAATAGACAATCAACAATTCTCCCGCTATCAAAGCACAATGATGTCGTTAGCCCGGCTACTGATAAGGCTGAACTACTTGCCCAGCTTTGGATTCGGCAAACCACCTCTCCCTGAATTCCCATTGCGGACGGAAGCAACACTTGAAAACTAAGTCATCACCCCATCTCAAGTCAGCGACATCATAAAAAACCTTAATACCGCCAAAGATTGTGGGCCTGATCTTATACCTGTAATACTAATAAATAAATGTTCCTAGGGATGGGTGGGGGAGTACGCTTCTTCTCTGCCTTTCTCTTTCTTATCTCTATATAAAATAATATATATATGTATATATATATATATATATATATATATATATATATATAATTAAAATAACCAATGTAAACGACAAATACATTTTCGCTGTGTTTTGCCAGTGCCACATCAAGGAAATTATGGGTTCGAGGGTAAATAAATATTTAGGACTCCGAGATGGATTGTATTAATATCTTTTTAAAGCGCCGTCTACATATACACCTTCCTCGTCTTATTGCTTCCATAATCTACATATCTAATCTATTTATACGAATTAAATCAAATTGGAACGGGGAATACTGTAGAATATATGTTATCTAATATATAAAGAAAATTCAGTCGGATTCTCGAAGTTAGACCTCAATAGAATTGAATCTGACAAATTGATATTTCAATCTGTTTTCTTTAAATAAAAGACAATTTCAAACAATTTCATCGATTGCATATTCTATCCGAGGGCATACTTCTTTCAATAACTGATATTTACAAAAAAAATATTAGTAATTTCAATTGTATAATCATCTATGCTGATAAGGCTATTAAATCCCTGTGTTTGTTACAGATACGAAAAATTTCAAATGGCTTCCAAAATAGAATTTTTAGATATACACTTATTCACATATTTCGCTTCATTCACATCAAGGATTTATTCTGCAGTCATTTTTTATTCTTTATCATAAATAGATGTATTTCTTTTGAAAGCTCTTTCATACGCTGACAGTCGACATATTGTTAAAACCTCACATCACTATATTATTGTTATTTCTGGACAAATACCGCAAGGCAATCGACCATTTTGTTTTCTTCTCGCTCTCTTTGTTTCTCCCTCTCCATTTGTTCTCCTAACTATTAGCCTAGAAAGCAAGTGGGTTAATAGTTATAAGGACACAGAGAGAGAGAGAGAGAGAGAGAGAGAGAGAGAGAGAGAGAGAGAGAGAGAAAATAATATAACAACAAAAACAAAATGGATGCTAGCCTGAAATGACAATAGTGCATACACTTTTCAATGTTATACATTTGATACTCACGTCCATTTCATATTGTTATTAAATTATCAACCAATATGTTTACCTCGTCATGCTCTTTTATCAACTTTCCAAATTTATTTATAATTTATTTCAGGACTAAAATTAACATTAACGACCAAAATTGCTATTTTGTTTTGTTAAACCAATATCTCATTGTTAGCAATTTCGTATAAGGTACGTGTGTGTGTGTGTGTGTGTGTGTGTACGTGGCTTTCTGTGTAAGGGTTAGGGTTAGGGGTAGGGTTAAGGTTAAGGTTAAGACTTAGAACAGAGGGCGGGGAGAGGGAGAGAGAGAGGGAACAAAAGGGTCACTAGACTGAAATAATAATTACATTTACTTTTTTATTTTTATAAATTTGAAATTTACGTCTATTTTATTATGACGGTATTGTTATTAAATTATCGACTGTATATTATATTATGTTTACCTTTTAATTCTTCGTTATCAACGCTTTCTAAACTCATTAAAAATTTCCTTTTAGCATAAGTATTCATATTTACGACCAAAGGTAAATTTTCCCCTAACTAGTTTCTCCCAAAAAAGAGTCGCCAACTTGATAGGTCCTTCACTATCCACCAAGATCCAGCCCATGTCCCATCGCCGCAAGGTTGCTTCCTTGTGCCTTTTTACAAGTACTTCAATGGATTGTGCTCTGATGAGTTTGCTGCTCTGGTACCCCCACGACGTAAATTCAGTAGACCAACTCGACAATCTGCCAAATCCCATCCATTCACTGTGGAGGTCCCCAGATACCGAAGAGCTTTCTACTCCAAAAGCTTCTTTCCTCGTGCTTCTGGACTCTGGAAATTCCTCCCTGCTCCCTGTTTTCCTGACGGTACTGACATGCATAAATTTAAAACTAATGTAAACAGACATCTCGCTGCGCAGCTCTCAATTTAGGTTGACCCCCCAAACCATCACCCTTTTTCTCAGTAGCCCCTTACGTCTACAGTGGCTGCCTGCCTTGTTTGGGGTAAACTATGTTAAAAAAAAACAAAAAAACTTTCGCCTACAAAAAGCAGTTTCTTTCAGTGTTTTCTTACGAGGCGAGCGCGTTGTGTGTGCGTAGGTCTATGGCAAGGGCTAACTTAACATAAAAAGTTTTATAAATGAAAAATGAAGGAAAACATGATTAACGAACAAAACATTTATAGAACTACAATTTTACATGAATATAAAAGTCAGTTTTAGGGAAGAAATGTTCTTTGGTAAAGTTTATACAACTCGTGTTCTTTGTTAGAAAATGTTCAGTAAATAAGCAGACACGAGGGCTAAAGATGTGTATGTCTATATTTGCTAGTGCGTGTAAGTAGGTAGCAATTTGTTTCTGTTCGCCTGACTTACTGTAGTAGATGTGCGCGAGGTGAGGAAAGCTTGTACGTGCGTTTTGAAGTGTTTTTTCTCGCTGGGGGCGGGGTAAAGAGAATCGTACGTTTATTGCGGGTTCTTTCAAGGCGCGCCGGTTGAATTTGTCTTTTAGCTGTTTATTTCCTCGTTGGAATTGAAGAGGAGAGCGTATCACAACGAAGTAGAGAAAGTAAAAGGGTGGCAATTCAAGCCATTTGCTTTTTGGCGTTCGTTCGGAACGCATCTCGGTCTACCACAAGTTAATGTTAGTTTTTGTGAATATATATTTCGTATTCAGATCATTTTCATTATGACGATATTGTTATTAAATTATCGATTAATACGTTTAACTCTTTATCTTTGAGTTAGTTTTAATTCGTTACATTTTGCTTTGTATAAAAATATTAATATTTATTTTTGTGCATAATTTTTAAAATGCGTAATTAATTTTCATGTAAGGATAAATAAAGCTTAAAAGAATGTAAACAAAAATGAAAATAATGGTTAGGAACAGTTAGTATTTACATAAAAAACAGGCAGTCTCAAATATAAACATTGTATTTTATTGCCGAAAAATGGCATTAAAAAAAATGTTATTGCTAAAAAATGTCATTAAAATAAAATTTATTGCCTAAAAATGTCATTAAAATAAAATTTTATTGTCGAAAAAAAAAGCCATTAAAATAAAATTTTATCGCTGAAAATTCCATTAAAATCAACTGTTACATTACAAAATTAGTTTCTTTAAACTTATTGATTGATTAAATCAAGATTAAAACAATAAAAATTAAAATGTATACTATGATAATATCCGGGACCCTCCCAAACGTGGCTCCTGGGTAAGTATCATGTTTGCTTTACGGTTTTAAGCGCGTTCGGTTCGCCCCTCGCCTCCCCCATATGTTCCCCATTGTATCAATGGGATTGTAATGGGGGTACTTTGTTTATAAGGCTGCTGTGGTGACCGGTTTGTTCCACTCTTTTTCCGTTTTCTTTTTTTCACGCCCTGACAAATGATCCCGCCATTTGTAAGTGAAACATTTTTTTCACTTACTGCAGCTGTTTTATGAATACTTTGACATCATTCGCTCTCCACACAATATGACAGCCATAATATTTTTTATTATAATTTCCCGCCATTAAATCATTTCATCATAAACTCACGCTTATGTAAAATAATCGCATAAATGGTTGTAATATATATAGTCCTTAAGTAGCCTCGAAATTGCATATATATATATATATATATATATATATATATATATATATATATATATATATATATATATATATATATATATATATATATATATATATATATATATATATATGAGAAAGGAAGGATGAGAGCAATCTGACGCGTAATGGGAAATGAAAAAGGAAAAAAACCAAGAGATATTTTTTTTATATATTCATCAACGTTTCGTCTTTATTGTAAGACTTCCTCAGGATGATAATTTTAAGAAAAATGTCATGCAAATACATCGAAATATTAGGTTGACATGATGGGTTGATAAGGAAAAGAAGTAGCTGTGGTTACTATGAGCGCTGGAGGAGAGTCCCGGCTGCTAAATATCTCTTGTTTTGTTTTCCTTTTTCATTTCTCATATATATATATATATATATATATAAATTTTATTCACTCCAAACAAAGCATATTGCCACTGAGACGTAAGTGTCTACTATGAATTAGGGCAAGGTTTATAGGGGAAATCCTAAGATAAGAGTTGTGCAGCGAGATGTTTGTTCACATTACATTTATATTTCTGCACGTTGGTACAGTCAGGGAAACAGGGAGCAGGGAAAGACATTCAGAAGGCAAACGTTTTAAAGAAAAACGGTATTAAAGTAGAAGGTTTTCAGGCATCTGGAGACATCTACAGTGAAGGGGTGGGATTTGACTGCTTGTTGGGTTTGTCTCGGGTATTTACGTTGAGAGGCGTACAAGTGCAGCAAGTTCGTCGGAGCACATTCCGTTGAAGTACTTGTAAAATAAGCAACGGGATGCAACATTGCAGCGATTGAACAGGAACTGAGGTTTAGTAGATAATGTGGGACTTATTAGGTTGGTTTGGTAGTTTGGTAGTTTTGTTTTACGGCATATCAACCCTTTTTGGGTTATTTAATGCCGAATCTGGTCATTATAGTGAAAGTTTTTATGCTTCAAGATCTTTATATCTTCAAATGTTTAATCATGGTTTTTGGTTTGGTAGTTTTGTTTTACGGCATATCAACCCTTTTTGGGTTATTTAATGCCGAATCTGGTCATTATAGTGAAAGTTTTTATGCTTCAAGTTCTTTATATCTTCAAATGTTTAATCAGGGTTTTTGGTTTGGTAGTTTTGTTTTACGGCATATCAACTCTTTTTGGGTTATTTAATGCCGAATGTGGTCTTGTTTTCTTCTCTTTTTTGTTTCTTTCCCCTTTTAATATCTGTTTCTATTTAACCCATAGTTGGGACCCTAACAGGTACTACCACTCCGGGTCAGGGTGGACCTGGGAGCAATGGTAATTAAGAGGAGGCTCCACATTCCCCAAAGTCCGTAAGCCGGATCTCACCATCGGATGTAGTTTAAGGTCATATCCAGGACCGGGAGTAGGGTAGGAAAAATAAAAATAAAAAGGGGAGGGAGAAAGGGAGAGGGGCTGTTGTTTTTGTTTTTGGTTTTGTAGAACATAATTAAGTTTTACAAAAAAAAAAAACAAAAAAAAAACGTCAATGTAGGTGAATTTCGTCTCAGGGAGCCACAGGGCAGCCTGATCTGGTATCACCAGCTTATTAGGTTGGAGACTATATTTTACGCCCTGTCCAGGAGGAAGAGACTAGTGGTTGGCGCACCAGCCCAGATATGGCAACAATACTTTATGCTTTGTTTTTATAGTTCAACCACTACTATACATCATTAAAAATAACTTAAGAAGCATACGTGGGACATCATACTACTCCTCCTCTCTTTCTCTCTCTCTCTCTCTCTCTCTCTCTCTCTCTCTCTCTCTCTCTCTCTCTCTCTCTCTCCACACACACACATTATATATATATAATTTGTAAAAAACTTTTTTCAACCATTGTTTTTTTAATTTTACTATTTTATAATTTTATAATTTGTGATTTTATAACGCGTTTCTAGCTTTTCTTGCTTGCTATCATCAGATATATATTCCAGTTGGAAAAATATCGGTACTTTTCAGTGGTAGTTCACATTGTTGCCACATCTGGGCTGGTGCATCGTCCACTAGTCTCTCCCTATTAGACAAGGTCTAAAAAAGAGTCACCAACTTGATAGGTCCTTCACTATCCACCAAGCTCCAGCCCCTGTCTCATCGCCGAAATGTTGCTTCCTTGTGCCTCTTTTACAAGTACTTCAATGGATTGTGCTCTGATGAACTTGCTGCTCTGGCACCCCCACGACGTAAATTCAGTAGACCAACTCGACAATCTGCCAAATCCCATCCATTCACTGTGGAGGTCCCCAGATACCGAAGAGCTTTCTACTCCAAAAGCTTCTTTCCTCGTGCTGCTGGACTCTGGAACTCCCTCCCTGCCCCCTGTTTCCCCGACGGTACTGACATGCAGAAATTTAAAACTAATGTAAACAGACATCTCGCTGCGTAGCTCCCAAATTAGGTTGACCCCCCCCCCCCAAAAAAAAACCGTCACCCTTTTTTCTCAGTAGCCCCTTACGTCTACAGTGGCAGCCTGCCTTGTTTGGGGTAAACTATGTTAAAAAATAAAATACTGAACAAAAATTGAAAGTTGTAAAATAAATTTATTCTCTTCAATACCGATTCCTATCCAATCATCTCAAAACTCAGTCTATCGGCCGAAAACTTCTCAAGACAGAATTCTTACACCAAAAGCCATCCTATAACTAAGAAAACCAATCAGTTAAGTACTAGGAAATCGGAGACTATGTTAATTTATTTGATTTATACCTAAATAAAGTATGCTTTATATATTTCGGTGTTTTCATTATTTATTTTAGTGGTGGATTTTATAATCCATAATTTTTTTAATACGAAATTATATGACTCATTTCCGGTTTACTTTGGATTAAATTAATGTCGGGTATTATCTTTTTGTTGAATTTCAGACAATAAAACTTAATTTCGTGTTCTAAAGGTAGATACATTGCAAAGAAATCCAATTATTCTTGCGGTGAGTTTAAACTATAGTGTATTGATTTACTCCTCTCCAGGAGTTAGGCACAAGGCCAGTTTTTTATCTTACTCCCACAAGTAAGATGTGACCCAAGGTCGGGTCTGGAAAGTGGGGTTTAAAAATTGCCTGGGAAGCCCTGTCGTCATTCCCCGGTAGGGGCGCCTCAGGCTGTAAGAAATAAACTTACCCCTCCCCAAAGAGGGGGGGGCGAAGCCTGGGAGGGTAGACCTCCTAGAACTGCACCGGACCGACCCATAGACCGGCGTAAATCAAGCCCCGAATGCCAAGACAATACTAGTCTATGGGGTGCATTATCCATCGGAACAGATACTACACTTTGATCTTAGTCAAAAGGCCAACATTCTGAATTAAAATAGGTTATTTATTTTGAGGGCGATCATTCGATGAGAAACTAGAAATAACAATTATTTCATTTCTTCTATATTTGATATTTAGTTCTTAATTTAGACTATGTTACATATCTCCTTCTATTATTAACTTAGTATATCAGAACGTCAAAATTAGTATTACGGTTATTTATTTTGTTGTTTTTTCTCAAGAAGAGAAAATAACGAATGAATGTGTTACAATTCGACGTAACGTAACGAGTTATTATATATTTTCCTGCTATTATAATAAAGGTTGAATTAGAAGTGACTTTTCTAAAGTGTTTCTGATTCTTCTCCCTTTTTTCGCTCAATCTACATTCGCACATTTATATTACTTACTAGTCCGGCTACATTGGAGGGGGCAACAAAATAGATGAGTTAAAAGTGTGTGCAACATCTTTTTTAAAAAACTTCTCTTTCTCTAGCACTTTCTATCCCCTCTTTATATCGATTCCCTCCCTCCCATCTCTCTCTATCCTATATCTGCTCCTCTCTCCCTTCTTCTATCCCCTATAGCCCCCTCTCTTACTCCATCTCTTTCTATTAACCCATCTTTCTGGAAACTGAAAAAATCGTTGATGACTTATAACATATAACAAGACTACTACTACTACTACTACTACTACTACTACTACTACTAATTATTATTACTTATTATATATTAATACGATAATAATAATAATAATAATAATAATAACAATAATAATAATAATAATTATATATATATTAATACGATAGCGTGTGTGTTCGTGTGTCACGCTTACATAAAAAACTCTGCGCATGTGTACCGCACCTAGATTTGGAAAAACATTCAAGTCACCTAATTTTCATAAAACTTCAACGTTTTCCCTTTGGCGCAACGGTTAGCGACGTAGAATTTTGATGTCGGTTTTTGACGTCCGCCCGGCTGGTTTATAGTTCGATCCCAACCAACCTCTAAGATTTTCTTTTTCCTACATCAAGGAGAGGGTAGGTAGGGAGGGGACGACCGGGGAGACACATTAATACGATAGCGTGTGTGTTATTTTGTGCGTCACGCTTACATCAAAAGAAAGGACCTTCCGAATCTTTGTATGCTACTCATGAATTGGAGCCAAATTTAATTTAATCTAAAACATTTACAAAGTAAGGTTTGGTCGTCGAAATATTACCTTCGCAAGAAATATTGTATATAAAGAAGTTTTGTAAATTGTTTCATGTATTTTTCCTTTTTTAATATAAATATACAAGTCAAATCTTATCATATTTTATTCAAACATGTATAAGTTAGGAACAATATAATTAGTATTGAAAACAATTTCGTGTAATTTACACGGGTCCCGCTAGTTATAATTATAATTATAATAATAATGGAATATTTTGGTGCCTATATTAGAAGAAATGCTTTACTTTCCTGTTTATTATCATCATCGGTTGTCTTAAACATTAAGTCGTCGCTTATTTTTCATGATTATTCTTTCCTTTTTTATTAGTATCAGCTATTTAAAAAATTAAGCCTCCCCTTCTTTGCTCATAAAATTAAATTTGCATACGTAATTATTGTAGCTAGCTGCAAAGAAGGCAAGGATTAATTTTTTTAAATAACTGATAATACTACAAAAGAAATAGCTAACAAAACCATAATTAGAAATCTCGTCAATAAAATAAAAGCAAAACCATCATCTAATTTTGGTATCTTTAAACAAGTCGTCCCTTACTATAACTAAGCACTTCGAGAAAGTGGATTTTAAAAAAAATTTCATACATACCCTACCCATTACACACACCCAATAACCACAACAGAAATAGAAAGATTATATTGTTCTCGCCACCATTCTCGCTCAAGACCAAAACATCCGTGGGCCAAATTTTTCTAAAACTCCTAGAAAAAACATCCCTCCACAACATAAATTACATAAATTCTTCAACAGAAATACAATTAAGGTCAGTTATTCGAGTACCGCATCAATGAAAAAGATAATTTCATCCAAACTTGTATCTCTACAAAGCCACCATCCGCCCATGCATGGAGTATTGTTGCCACATCTGGGCTGGTGCATCATCTACTAGTCTCTCCCTCCTTGACAAGGTCCAAAAAAGAGTCGCCAACCTAATAGGTCCCTCACTGTCAACCAAGCTCCAGCCCCTGTTCATCGCCGCAATGTAGCATTCTTGTGCTTGTTTTATAAATACTTCAATGGGTTATGCTCCGATGAATTGGCTACTCTGGTGCCCCCTCGACGTAAATTCACTAGACTAACTCGACAATCAACTAAATCCCACCCATTCACTGTGGACGTCCCCAGATGCCGGAGAGCTTTCTACTCAAATAGTTTCTTTCCTCGCGCTGCTGACCTCTGGAACTCCCTCCCTGCCCCCTGTTTCCCCGACGGTACTGACATGCAGAAATTTAAAACTAATGTAAACAGACATCTCGCTGAGCAGATCCCAATTTAGGTTGACCCCCCATACCTTCTCCCTTTTTTTCACAGTAACTCCTTACGTCTACAGTGGCGGCCTGCCTTGTTTGGGGGTAACTATGTTATGAAAAAAAAAACCAAAACAGAAAAACACAGTTGCTCTTGTAGAATGTCAGAAGACTTAAACGGAAATTTCAGCTTCTTCCGAGTATGTTAAGTGGCGAAATTATAGCAATAAGAAAAGAACAAAATATGGTGTTATTACTATACAAAAAAGGGACATAGTACTCCTGATTACACCGAGCAGCATCGGGTCTTCCTTCTAGTATATATATATATATATATATATATATATATATATATATATATATATATATATATATATATATATATATATAGTAAGCTATGAAAATATATTTATGGCAATTAAGCTACACAGAGGCTCCCGCGTTTCATCCAGGGGGGGGGGAATCTTCAGGCTAAAATGCATGGAGTTATTTTTGCCGGGTGATTTTATATACACGGTTAGCTCGTTAACCAATCAGATTCTCTGTTGTTCTCTCAGCCAATCGTTGGGCTTCCCACGAACACATGTGTGGTTAGTGTTACTTCCTATATCCTGTTCTATTATTCTGTTTTCTATAGATTGGCCTATATCCTGTTTCCTTTGCTGTATCAATATAATGGGTGAATTTATTTTAACATATGGTTCCTTGTATTTTTAATATATATATATATATATATATATATATATATATATATATATATATATATATATATATATATATATATATATATATATATATATGTGTGTGTGTGTGTGTGTGTGTGTGTGAAAAATGACAAACGGAAAACAAGTTAAAGTGCAGGAGAAAAACAAAACAAGACCTATCCCTGATTCATTCTGATTAATCTTTGGGTTCTAGCATCCAGTGTATCAATTTCATGCCCACTCCCACTTGTTTACCCTGGTCAGCTTCTCTGTCTATCTTCCCTCCTGTCGCCTTTCCCCCTCCCCCACCGCCTTCTCCATACTAGCTCATTAGGTGTAAAAGTTAAAAAAAAAAAAAAGAGAAAGCAAATAAATAGAAATATAAACAGAAGAATAAGAAACATAGAAGAATGTGTCACCCACTCGTCATATTTCAACATCATTTAATGTTTTCTCATATGGTCTAATAAGACCATCCTTCCCTCATCCCATGTATGTGCCTTCAAAATAAAATTATTTCCATATCTTCATTTCTGAAGACGTTCTCCAACAGAGCGAAACCGGTCAAAATCTCTTGTTTTTGTTTTTCTCCTGCACTTTAACTTGTTTTCCGTTTATCATTTTTTTTCACACATTTTGTTCACCACGACATTTCTTTTTCATAAATTATCGTGTGCCTTACCCCATATATATATATATATATATATATATATATATATATATATATATATATATATATATATGTATATATGTGTGTGTGTGTGTGTGTGTGTGTGTGTGTGTGTACTATTGCTAAAAATCTACAGAATCATTTGAGTTGGAATTACCAGAACTTTGCGCGTCGTCCGTATTCATTTCAAAATTTCACTTTACTTATTTCAAAATTGGCGCTTGTGTAATCTAAAGTTGAATCTTTGATTTGTTAAATTGCCCGGATGTTAGTATAAACTTTATTTCAAAGCATTGGAAGAAATAGATATTCTTGCGGTTTTTTTTTTCGTTAAAATAAAATTTAAAAAATTCTGTTTAACTTCAGTTCAAAGTTTACTTGCCATGTTGAGATAAAAGGTTATAACTTGTATAAGAAGGAATGATAAGGGAAAATAAGATCACGTATCAAAGCACATGTATTTCCACATTAAAAATGGTAAACGTAACATTATACAAAACATTAATGACATTAGTTTTTACACACGTATAATGGCAGTTCTCTATTTCTTAAAATAGGATATACAGGGTGATTCATAAGTCACTTAGCTATTTATTTTTGAAATGTTTGGACATGAAAATTCTTAAGCCCAACAGCTTGAAGGGTTCGTTGAACGCAGCTATATGATGTCGATAACACTTGAGCAGCCTGGCGAATTGATGTTGAAGGTTTGGTTTCAAACAAGGTTTGGATTTCTTCTTCTTTTGCATCATTACGTTTCGGAGCATCTGGTTTTTGAGCATCTTGGACGCTTCCAGTTTCCTTGAATTTTTTTACAATTGCGCGCATGGTATTGTGCGAAGGAGGCTTTCTGTTCACATCACGTGTGTGGAGATTCATCAAATTTGGCCATATGAATAACAATAAAAATTCGCTCTTCAATTGTAAATGACATACTGCCTGAAAAAAAACACATATGATGATTTACACAAATTTAAATAAATAAAAATAAATATATATAGAAATAAATATATAAACGAACAAATTTAAAATAACAACTAGCAGTAATTAGAGAGTAAGATAACAATTATCAAAAGTTCATAGTATGTTTGTGCTTCATATGGTAATCATTTTGAATAGCTAAGTGACTTATGAATCACCCTGTAGATATATGAGCAACCTTGAAATTGTTCATGCTGCAGGACGTTACGTAAGATAAGTTCGACGTCGGTGAATTTCTTTTTAGCCTCTAACACTATTCGGATACACAAATGGGAGATAACAAACCAGTGTCATAGCATGGTATATATCGATAATTCGTTTCTCTACAATCACGATTTATGTTATAGTTGGTGAAGGGGAAATGTAAGTATCGTTAATAAACGGTCATAAACATGTCACTTTTGTAAAGATGGAAGTCGTCACGTGGTGGACTTGCATGCTATGTGACGTGTCTGTGGTGCATTACGAATAATAATGATTTACGAAGCAATAACATAAAAACTCCTATTTATCTACGTCCCACAAAGTAGAATGTGACACTAGGTCGGAAAGTGGGAATTTGCACTCTAGAGGAAGAGTACGAAGTTTCTTTAAAAATTGCCTGGGCAGGGCGCCTCAAACAGTAGGCAATAAACTTACTCCTCCCCAAAGAGGGGAGGCAAAGCCTGGGAGGGGGTTAACCTCTCAGAACTGCACAGGACAGACCCATTGACCGGCGTAAATCAAGACCCGAAGGCCAATACAATACCAGTATGGGATGCAGTATCCATCGGAACAGATACTACACTTTGATCTTGGCCAAAAGGCCAAGAAAGCGACCCATAACATAAAAACTAAATAAAAATAAAATCCTCCTTTAAAACTGTCCACAGTCGCTGCAAATGGGTTTTAGGAAACGCAAAAGAGTCCTATGTGAAATCTGTTAAAGTCAGAGTTGCTGAGCAGAGGGTTAGGGTTTTCGAGTGTTTTTCGAGAATAACAAACAGGGTACTGAACAGATGTAAGATTTCTATTTCAATCATCATTAATGGCCCAGGAGTGATTTCCCCAGCATCTGACAAAACACAGTTTTATTGCAAAGAGGTTTGCCTTAAATTTCACGTTTTGCAATCAATGCCACCAACTTTCAGAAATTCCCCTATGACTGAAAATACTGATATACATATATCTGTCCGAGATGAAAACGGATCCATAATTGTACTAAGGTTTTTTGTTTTGAAAAAAATTATTGGTAAGATGAATCTTGGTCTTTGGAATGTAGCAAAATGTTTATATATATATATATATATATATATATATATATAAATTACAACCTGTTTTCTTTCATCAACTGTTGAATGTCAACGAGTTCCACCCACACAATATAATTTCTAACGAATTGTCACACTCTACCAAATCAAATGAAGACATTAACGTTTTTTTTTAAATCAGAAAGAAAGAAAAAAAGATGGCTTATGTTTCAAATAGCTCTTGCAGATTTATTTGTGCAATAGTAAATAAAAGCAACCTGATATTTCGGGTAATAAACAGATAAATCAGGTTATGCTCAATTCTGAGGCAAATTGTTCTGTATTTGCACGTATCTGCAATGCACGTGCATGTATTAAGTTGATTTCATTCGGTAAAATGTCTTTTCATTTAAAATTATTTTACGGACGTTTCCGGAGATCTCAGATATTAGCAACTCTTTCCTCTTTGACTGCAACATTGCACATTTTAATACTTTAAACGGCACTTTTATTCATTCATTGATCCTTTTTTGTGTGTGCAGAATGGAAGCAGACGACAATTATAAAAGAAAAAATTAATGCATGTTTGCCCGAATGTTTGAGAAAATTTATTTAAATTATTTTTATCATTTACATTACGTTTTTTGTCTTATTATTATTATTCTGCTCATCAACGATGGTATTTATATTTTATCTACGTTTCGGCCGATATAACTCCAGCCTTCATTCGGAGTATCATTCATTTACGGTGATGTTTTTACTCGTATTTAAATATAATAGGTGTTGCTTATTTGTGTACGTTGATGTCTCTTACTTACTAAAATCCGACCAATTGATGATTTTAGTGTTCATTTTCAGATTCACGAATATCTGTGGCGTGGCATGAGCAATCGCGACATGCACGTTCTTATCAAACATTCCATTTACATTTTTATTGCCATTTGATGTTATTTTCTTCATCAACTGTTCCCAGATGGGTTTCATATTTACACAAGATTCACTGATAATGTTGGAACAACAATGTGTTGGCAGACTTTTTCAAATGTCTTATTTTCCTAAGTGACTTTCTATCAATTATGTAAGCTGAGAAGGAAATCGGTACTCAGTAGTCGCCATTATAGAGTTAAACCTATCTAAACATGTCTAGATATAAAAGATTAAAAGGGGGTTATATTCTAATCCACGCCCTGGCAATAAGCATTTCATGCCAATAAAATACATTTACATTCTAATTCATATTTGGGCTTAAGCTTAATGGGTCTTAAGAGGAAAATTAAATTCACTACAAATTTCACTAATAATCTATTTTTTCCTTACTAAATATTAATGAATTTGAGCTCATGAATAGACATGCGCACAGACTAGTAAAAATGTATGTGGGATAATAACAACTTTATATGTTTTTTTGTTTGTTATTTTTAAAAAGATTTTCACCCCAAACAAGGCAGGACGCCACTGTAGACGTAAGGGGCTACTGAGAATAAGGGAGTAGGTTTAGGGTGTAATTCTAAGTTGGGAGCTGTGCAGCGAGATGTCTGTTTACATTAGTTTTAAACCTTTGCAGGTCAGTAACATCGGAGAAACAGGGAGCATGGAGGGAGTTCCAGAGGCCAGTAGCACGAAGAAAAGAAGCTGCTGGAGTAGAAGGCTCTCCGGTATCTGGGGGCCTCCACAGCGAATGGATGGGACCTTCCTGATTGTCGGGTTGTTCTAGTGTATTTGCGTCGAGGGGGTACTATTCGCATATGTGATTTGACAATTAACCCGGTTCGTTTGACGAACGTATATGCGTGTATATATGTATAACAATGATAAAATAAAAACTTCATGTCTGAATCTATATGGTTATTGATAGCCGGATGAGTGAATGTGTGTGTCGTCAGAAATGTAAAAGGCGTTGGGTGTCATCATTACTAGCCTTGATGTGATTTGATTCGCAATTCGTCTGTAGTTACTTACTCCACCACACTATTTTAAAATTAGAGAAAGGTTTTTTAAAAATATTAACCCATCTTGCATGTTTCAAATGAGCTCAAAACATAACAGCGTCGTAGAAATAGCCAAAATATATGAAGGTTTAAAAACATAATAAAATTTAAAGCAATAAAAAGAATCAACCTTTGTATTTAATTTTTTTTAAAATTAAATCTATCTAATGCAAACACGCTATTTGTAATTTCCTCGAAATATTTTTTATTATTTGCGTACTAAAAACTTGGCCTGAGGATCCTTAGCTGATTTACAGCTAAAGCATGCGGAAATGTTTAGCCACAAAATTTTGTAAATATTTTACGAAAAAAAAAAGAAAAGAAATATCTATCTATCTATCTATCTAGTATAAATACAGAATCATTGCTAAAAAATAGATTTGGTAAATGCCAGATCTGATTGTGTTTAGTACTAGAATTGGTATTTGTAGAAAAATATACGACACTTCTGCATTTCAACCGTCACTTGGACTTAATAATTGAAGAGTTCCATTCATTCCACCGAGTCAACGAAAAAAAAAAACCAATGTTGACTGTTTATTGGATTTTCTTTTTAAATTATAAATTTTCGTTTTAAAATATCACTGTTGACTATCTTGATAACATTTTAATTCATACAATAAAAAAAAATCACTGACTAAAATCACTGACTATTCATTTTAGTGATAAATTTTCATTTTAAAAATCACTGTTGACTATTTTAAGAAAATTTTAATTCATACAATAAAAAAAACATATTTTTATTATTTTTATAAATTTTTAGATTATGAAATAAAATATTTTCATATTCAATAACGATACATTGTTCGCTGTTATTATTCTTCGCTGTTAATATTGTTTGAATAAAAACATCTAATTCGGTTACTTCCGGTTGGTTGGTTGGCTGCCCCTGCGGAAAGCAAATTATGTCCCATTGACGGTTGAAATGCAGAAGTGCCAAATATACTTGTAAGTTATTTGACTTACAACGACATGTCAAGAGTTCGATCCCAAAATGGCTGGAAAATGGCATGTCAAATAGGGGTTATTCAGTTCATAGACATTTCGGTATCATTTATACCTTCTTCAGTTATACAAAAGTTAAAAAAGAAACATGTTTTTTTTTCATCAGAGAAAACGTTACAAATGAATGAGGAAAATACTAGCTATAGAAAAGCAAAAAAATAAAATATGTAGCCCCCCCCCCCCTCCCCCTCGTGACATTGTCCTAAACGACATTGTCGATCTGGTTTTGGGTGCGGCTGGTTATCAGTCTGTTGGGTTATACGGTGGCGACCGGAAGCGACCAGGCTGAATGACTGTCTTCCCAGACATCAGAGGAAAATGTTTAGTCTGGAAAGCAAACTGCTGTGACTTTCGTTTTTTTCCTTCTAGTAACATTGCTTCACCGACAAACAGTACAGGAAAAAAAGTGAACAAGTGAACTAAGAAAATAAAGAGGAACACTTATTGGCTGAGAAGAGAATGCAATGCTTCGCATGTTTTGACTGTCTATCCGCCAGAGTGGGAGGGCGCTTCTCTGCGCAGATATAGATTTTGTAGTGACGGTGGTTAAGTGGATATCGACACAGACTGAAGATCTGGGTGTTCCAAGTTCGAATCCAGTCGGTTCCACGGTACCACTTTCACTTAGGAATGTTGGCAACCTTATTGTGGTTCTTCCCGTAAGTACCCGATGTCTTTCCAGAAAGATTACTAACTAGAAAACATGGGGGAAACTAATGCCAACACCAGAATCATCTGATTCACACGAAAGAAGAAGCATATGTGGGGATCAGCTAAGGTAAATGGAAGGCGGTAGTTGATTTTTCGACAGCTGATAGAGAACATTGGAGTTGAGATTTGTTGATATTCGTTGTGGCGTTGTTGAACAGGAGTTCTTTTAATTTCATTACAGGATTACAAGATGAACTAAGTACCGTCAACCGATGAAGTGGTGCAATGTTCTTCTATAGATATGCTGCTTTGTTTATAGTCATAAATTAAAATTTCAATTAACGAAGAAGAAGATATAAGTCGCGGTCAACAACAGGATCCGCACGTGGGTTGCAGATAAAGCCACTAAACGATGACGAAAGGATTATCCAATATATGACATCGGCACGACTTTCACACCTTCAGGTACAGACCCGCACAGAAGCAAAAAAGCGAACTAAGTACCGCCAACTGATGGAGCGATTCGTTTTTTTTATATTTACCAATGTGTCACCATTTATTCAAAACCAAAGATGGATCAATGATAAGAGTTTATGAGATGGAAGATTGTCAATTGAATGATGAAGAATATCATGAGGTGATTGAAACTGATGAATGGAATGAACAAAATTTGATTACTTATGAGGACGGTTTATGACAAGTATTTGTTGACATTGGATTTGAAGACGACCATGTTGTAGTTAGCAGGGGAGCAGTCCCGTAGTAATATGTTCCATAGATGGGAAGTTCTTGAAAAGTAACCCTGTTCATGGAAGTTCCGTTTTGTTTCAGGCGCACAAAAAAGGGAAGGTTTATCGGATTCATAAGAAAGAATTCAATATCACTGACGCGCTCCGTCGGACACAGGCTTAGGCTTAGGGTTAGGCTCGCTGAGTGACACAACGAGCATCGTGAAACATCGTGACTATTTGAACGTGTTTCAATTGCGATATGCTGAACCAAAATCAGGCCTATCATGTCGACTCATTCACCAGCACAAAAGATTCGAAGTAGTTAGCCATGATGTATATAACGGTTAAAAACAAGTAAATTCACATTTGTTCTCTAATAATAGGGAGAGCACCGACCTTACCTCCACTGGAAGGGTGCGGAGAGTATTGGCGCCTTGGGGAGGCTTAATGGCATTCAATTTTCAGAGAAGACTAACAGTAGTTGCTAGCGAGAAATTAATGGTACACAGCTGTTGCGATAACGTAAAATGATTTGCAATGATTATCAAAAGAGGTGGAAAATGCTGAAAATCTGGGAAGACTAGTTGTCACTCGGATTTCAGGGAACGCCACTTGTTATTGCCAGTGAGCAATCAGTGATGATGGCTTGTGTGAAAACTCCTAGTGAGTATAAAATAATAATAATAATAATAATAATAATAATAATAATAATAATAATAATAATAATAATAAACGGTGCCGGCCTAGGCTGACACCAGACAAAATATTTGTAAAGGGTCGAGGAGGATGAGAAGACCGAGGAGGGACAGCACAAACCAGACCCCCACTAGAAAAGTGCGAAGAATGCTGAGACCTTAGGAGGGGGGGCTTATTGCCACCGAAATCCCAGAGAAGACCAATGGTCCTTACCAGCGAGAAATCAATGGTAAGTGGCTGTTGCGATACCGCAAGGTTATTTGCGGTGGTTATCGAAAAGAGGTGAAGAATACTGGAAATCTGGGGAGGCTTGTTGTCACTCAGACTCCAAGAAATACCACTGGTTGTTGTCGGTGAGCAATCACTGACGATGATCTGTGTGAGAACTCCTAGTGAGTACAAATAATAATCCTAGAGTTCGGAAACCAGCCAACATAGTCAGGTTACATTGAAAAAATCGCAGGTAAGTTGAAATAAAATCGCATTTCGTAAACACACAAAAAAAAAAAAATTCGTCAAACTTCTATGCTTTAGTAAATCACTACGGTGTAAAATTCGAAAAAAATACTAATGAGTCACAACTTATCAAGGCCAAAAACCACTTTACGGTAAGGATTAATGAAATGGATAGATTGTCAGTTGAATGATGAAGAATATTATGAGAGGATTGAAAATGATGAATGGAACGAACAAAGTTTAGTTACTCATGGGGATAGTTCATGGCATGTATTTGTCGACATTGGAATTGTAATGCGACCATGTTGTATTCTACAAGGAAACAGCCCCGTTGTAATGTGTTCCACAGATGGAAAGTTCTTAAAAAGAAAATCTTCAAGGAAATTCCGTTTACTGCTAGGAACACGGAGGAAGAATGAAAAGTCATTTGCATTTGTAGAGTAGTTAGACGAGTTCTTGCTGTGAATGTCTTCCAAAGAGAAACCAGAGATTCGAGCTCAGTCGGACACTTTCCATCGTAATAACGCTAGAGTAGAGAAAGACTAGCAACGTCTCTTCTGTGAGAAAGAGGTGGAAGGGAAGAGAAGAGATCTTCACCCACTAGATTGAAAAGTCGATTTTGTGATTTGTCACTGCAATTTTGAAGAAGAAAAAATAACACGAGTTTTTTTAGAAAGGGTCGTCCCCTATAAATCATAGATTAACGGAAGGGATTACCCCTTCCCCTAGCGACCCCACTGTATGTAATTCCCAAATAACGATTTGAACCATGGCTACATTTATGACAAGTTGATATTCTAACGACTCTACCCTCAGGAATAATTTAGTGAATGCCAAATTCAACTCAAATAAAACACATATTTTTATAAATTTTACAGACGAGTTACCAGTTGGGTCAACGTTGGTACGTTATACACTAGAGTATGCATTTGTTTCTTGGGAACAGTAAATATATATATATATATATATATATATATATATATATATTTATTTTTTTAAAAAGTACATTCAGATAGTTAGAGAATAAAGTTTCCATCGCTTTTATTTTAATGGAAATTAGCGAAATTTCAAGAATAAACTTCGGACGTATCAGTTACGACAAAAATAAACACGCTGCTACTGAATAAAACCTAATAAAAACCCTTGTTGCAATGGTGACTGACGAGCCAGACTAATCATTTATGTCATTTATTCATGCCATTCCATTGCTCTTCTTTTACGCTACTACTACTACTACTACTACTACTACTACTACTACTACTACTACTACAGCAGCCTATATTCATCTCCTCCCACACTCTTTGTATCATTCACCCTTCACCCGACGATCTAATACATTCAATAAGAATACAAATAAGCGAGACAAATTTGAACCATTAATAATCCAATTTAATATTTTTTTATTTAAGCATGCTTCCTTAGAAGGCACAATATATATGACGACGTTTTTGAGGTCACGGATGCAGTTGTATTACTATTTCTAATACTAATAATCTTTTAACTGCGCCGTTTTCCAGAGATATATAAGTTCATTGTCAATGTGCAGTGAGCGTAGGGATATCTGGACTTTTTGAGCATGCGCATAAATAAAAACTACTCTGACATTAAAGAGTAAATTGTCCTGATCTTCTAATAGGACAGACAACACTGATTGTTTGTGAGAATAAACTAACACGCCCAGATGAGAAACAAAGATGATAAGTAAAAAAAAAAAAAATGCCGATTGGACATTAGATTCTCTTGTTTGTAAATCTTCCTGTGTGGTAATTGTAATACTGAGGGCGAACACGTCTGTTTTTATAGAAAGCCATCTCGTAAATTGCTGCCATGCTTTGTAGGTGGTTATTAGCGGATTGGTTTACTATATGGAGAAATTAACAAATTTCATTTGCAACAAATGAGTCCACAGTCGGAGATAATTTGATTCTGCTCAGGACCAGTTGCACAACGCGCACAACAAAATGTGGCTAGCCTACAGCCCGCCAAAAAAATGTGGCTAGCTTACAGTCCGCACGAAGTTCCGCGCATCATGAAAATCAAGTTCTCTCAAAATATGATGGTCTTTGGGTGTTGATTTACTCCTCTCCAGGAGTTAGGCACAAGGCCATTTTTTTTTGCCCCGTCGGCATTGCCCAGGCAATTTTTAATGGCCAGAGTGCTCACCTCTCGGGCGCTGGCTTTTAAAACCCCACTTTCCCGACCCGACCTTGGGTCACATCTTACTTGTGGGAGTAAGATAAAAACTAGCCTTGTGCCTAACTCCTGGAGAGGAGTAAATCAACACATAAAGACCATCATATTTTGAGAGAACTTGATTTTCATAATGCGCGGAACTTCGTGCGGACTGTAAGCTAGCCACAT
Source organism: Sepiola atlantica (assembly GCA_963556195.1). Lineage (NCBI taxonomy): Eukaryota > Metazoa > Mollusca > Cephalopoda > Sepiida > Sepiolidae > Sepiola > Sepiola atlantica. Next base: position 118,501,877 of record OY744524.1, on the reverse strand, counting down.
TTTTTGGCGGGCTGTAGGCTAGCCACATTTTGTTGTGCGCGTTGTGCAACTGGTCCTGAGCAGAATCAGATTATCTCCGACTGTGGACTCAGTTGTTGCAAATGAAATTAGTTAATTTCTCCATACATTAAACCAATCCGCTGTCTTTGTGTGTGTTTCCAGCGATAGCAACATCATGCTGCTCCACATCTTCGAACAGAGACTCAGATACAATACAAATGGCTATATTGAGTTGCTGTCCACTGTTGTCAATCGCTGGATGTAGAGGGTGGCAACAGAAAGGACATACGTGTGTCCGAAAGAATTATATATATATATATATATATATATATATATATATATATATATATATATATATATATATATATATATATATATACTAGTTGGACCCGTCTACCGGCGTTGCCCGGAAGAAATATAAAAGAATTAATTAAAATTTGTCAACATTCGACAGAACGTACAAATTTAATGTTTAGAATAATTGTCGGTTGTGAATTGTTGAAGTGTGAAAGAAGGAAGAAAAGAATGAAGGAAGGAAGGAGACGCGGCTGTAGGAGTCTTCCTGGCCATCCCATGGTACCGGTATTTCCCAAACACCCGCTCTATCTATGATAATGAGCACTTTTAAAATTAAAGAGGCCTACAGAGCCCTATTAAATCCAATCCCGCTTCTGCTATCTTTGTATAGAAATTCCATGTTTTGTGAAGAAAGAAAAAAGAAAAATGAGTATTCCTCCTGAGCATTACTGAAACACACACATATAATTAAAGAGGTCTGCAGAGCACTAATAAACCATGTGTGTTCGAAGAGAAATGATGATATTCACAATAGTTAAAGTACTACCTATTACATTGATTTCTTTTCAAAAACAAAAAAATCCTACCCATAATCCTCCCTTCCCCTCTTTCCTCGTAGGCAAAGGTTTAACAATGTAAAAAAAAGTGTGTGTCGACTGGGGTCGAACCCTAAAGCTCTCGGTTTATGATCTACGGCTATAACCACTTAGCCACAAAAGTGATTCAAAAATTTATTGAAAAATAGGCCAGTAAAAGTAAGCATGTAGCTGGCATGCGTTTTATGACTTGTAACTTGTTTTATCCTTAATTAGTGAGCACGACGATAACCCTAACCAATACGCATGCGCTAAATCAAAGAGATTTAAGTCATCCAAACTAAGATTTAGTTGTATATGTAAACAAGGAACAGACGACAATTGATTTTAGTCAAATAAATTTAATTATCGAAATTTTAGTTAAGAAAGTTATTAACCAAAATTTGTAAAAGAAAAATTGTGTAAAAATAAAGTAAAAATTAATGTTTTATTTTTACTTTTACTAAAAAAAACTATTATCTGACATTCGTACATTTTATTTTAGACTTTAAATAAATTATTCCACTGAAGAAATTAATTGTGTAATTTCCACGTAGTCCTGCTAGTATACTCAATACCGATAGTTACCAAAAATGATGTTATATAAAGCGTTGTAAGACTAATAGTTTACTATTAAAGATATTTCGGGTAGTTATTTTTAAGTATTGTTTTCTTAACTAAATATTAACATAAATAGGTTATTTGATTGAATGTGAATATCCAATCCGGTGATGGGAGCAATGATGTAAAAAAATACAAAAAAACAAAAAAACAAATACATCGAATGTATGTTAAGCAATGCCTTGTGCAACCTTTAATACTACGGACAATTGTAACACTAATCTCTCGGAAATTAAAAAAAAAATGCTCTCCTTAGATGAGTCCACTTAATATACATGTGGGTCTCTCTCTCTCTCCCCATCTCTCTCTCTCTCTCTCTCTCTCTCTCTCTCTCTCTCTCTATATATATATATATATATATATATATATATATATATATATATATATATACATATCACAGAGGAAACATTTTTTTAATATAAATCAATGAAACGGGCATGTGAAAAAAAAAGAAAATTGCTAAAATTTTCCTTAAAAATTTTACTTACACACACACACACACACACACACACACACACACACACACACACACACATATATATATATATATATATATATATATATATATATATATATATATATAATCTGATATATAAAATTGAGTCAGTTGGATTGTCAAATTTAGATCGACATACAGTATGTTCTACAAAATCAATATTGCATTCTTAATAGCCAGTCAATTACGGAAATTTTCTGTCTGTGTTCTTTAACAAATATTTAAATTTCAATCGATTTCATCGATTAGATATTCTATCCGGTCCCATACTTATTTCAGTAACTGATACTTCCCGAGATTCTCTTTCATTTCTTACTGGATAATCAACAGATATCGTTATCCAATGAAATCACCCCATTTGTTATCACTCAATATTACAACTAGCATCGTAATTCACTTGGTACGTATTCATTATCATACGTACGTATCATTAATATAGACATCCGATTGTTTAACTTTCTGAATCAGGTTTCTTAGATTACAAAAAAATCATATTATGACACCAACATAAAATAAACATGATCCAAGTTCTTAATTGTCTGTTCTGTCTTTAAGCGATGATAAAATTAAATAAATTAATCAAAACTCTGGACGAATGCAACACACACTCAGCTAAAGAATTATAACATTTCCGTTCAGATTTTAATAAACTACTTTGCATATCATTATATGTGTATGTAGAAACAAATACGCACATATGCTTCTTCATTCCGCATCACATATATATTTCTTTATTGTGCGTTATATAAATACGTTATATTAATCTAATATATAAAGTAGAGACGTTTTTCCCCCTGTACCTTCTCGAAGTATAGGAAAATAACCACATGCATCACAGGCTACTAAACTCACCACTATGCTACACTTATTCACTCGAGCGTGTTTTAGTAAATTAGTTATTACTTTTTTCTACATAACAATAAACATTACATTTGGCCCACCATCCACGTCTCTCCGAAAAACCAACTCCATATAGGTGGTAGCAAAAACTTTTCTCCCTAACTATTCTGTACTGTCACTCTACTCATCGACACCGGGAACTAATAAGCACAGTTTAATTTTCACAAAACACCCAGTTCTTATTTATTATTTTCCTGGTATTAATCTACTACATAATATAAAGCAATACGCAAAGACTTAATGACCGCTCCCGTTCACCCCGATGATTTTCCGCGAATATCAGATTACGTTATTTCTAATTCTACCTATGACTTCTACATTTACATTCATTCCGGAATTAAGCGAATGAAATTAACGAACACAGTTCCTGCAACATTTATTCATTCAACATGGCGGCTACAATTTCTTGATCGAACCGACATCCTATTTAATTCAATAATCACCAAGATACGGGTAGACCCCGATACATTTACATTTTCAAAATCATACACCTTTAACACGAATATTATAGAAAACTTGCCCAAATCCAGTCATTTTCATCATCTACAAATGACATAAACCGTGTCATTGCTGAATCTTAACATAACACGCATGCCCATCATCAAGCTTAGCTTAATTGACCTATTTTCACAAGTATTTTTAACTCGAAACCGTGGTGCAGTCGTTAGGAAGACGGGTTTCATGATCGTCAGTTTCAGCATTCGATCCCATTCTACTCTACGACTTTTTTCTTTTTTTTTTAAATTTATAGCATTCGCCAACACGGTAGAGGGGGGGGGGGAGGAGAAACAACAATAGGCCGTTTCTTTTTTTATTCGACGTCATGCAATAGGCAGTACTTTCTCCCGTGCAACGCCGGGCGACGGGTTCCGCTAGTACGTTATATAAATTCTTACTACGATTAAAACGAAACAAAAAATTAAGTAGCATTTTATTCGTTATCTTTTTTCCATTACAAATAGAAGTAGTATTTTCTTTGCGATAATTGAGATTATTGTTTACAACCCAATAACACAAATTACATCGGCAGTTTATTCCTTTTTTTTTCAGTATTTGGTTATAACCTAAAGTCGGTGTTACGTTAAGCCTGTACGTGTATCGAGCGAGCAATAGATTAAAAACAATAATTTAATTACAAAATTTCATTCAACCATAATGAATTTCGATTAATTCGTAAATTTCCCATCTGGAGAACACATTACTACGAGACTGCTTCCCTGAAGACTACAATATGGTCGTCTTCAAGTCCAATGTCAACAAATACTTGTCTCAAAAGTAATCAAATATTGTCTATTCCATTCACTATTTTCAATCTTATCATATTCTTCATCATTCAACTGTCAATCCGTCCATCTCATTAACCTTTATCCTCGAGTGTTTTTTGGCTTTGATAAGTAGTGACTCGTTAGTAAAATACAATTATTTAGTTCAATTTATTTCATGAAATATAGTTGTCGTTTCTATTTTCACTTGTGGAAAGTAAATTCTTGGAGTTTGCGATCACACCGGCATTCATATACGGCAAATAAACGTTTTATTTTATTTTACTTTAACGTGAAAGTTGACATTTACAGAAAGTTAAAAAAAAAAAAAAGAAATTCGATTAATAATAGTTATATGGGTTTCAGGGTTGAGAGCATGAGTTTCTTGGTTTCCTCATTTTTCATGGGCAACGCCAGGACGTGTGTCTCGTTAGTATATATATATATATATGTATATATATATATATATATATATATATATATATATATATATATATATATATATATATATATATATATATATATATATATATAGTCTAAAGAAGCTTTGAGTCATTTTAAACAAAGGAAAAAAAAGAAGTAAAATGCAGTTTAAATTCCCAGAGAAACTAACTAAATCCAAGATATTGAAGACTTAACATTCGTTGGAAAATTCATAAATAAATAAATAAGTAAATAAAATAAAAAGGGGGGTTATATATATATATATATATATATATATATATATATATATATACATACATATATATATACATATATATATACATATATATATACATATATATATATATATATATATATATATATATATATATATATATATATATATATATATATAAAACTAAAACTAAAACTAAAACTAAAACTAAAACTAAAACTAAAACTAAAACTAAAAATACATTAATCACCTAAAAAGTAGTGTAATGGATTCATCTAAACACTTTAAAATGCAGTAACATTTTTGTAAGTAACGGATAAATTTTATTAGACAGACGAACAACACAGTTAAGGAGGACCTTTTTTTTTTAATAACTAATATAAGTTAGCAAAACATTTATACGGAACAAAACTTAGGTTTAGTATACGGAACGTTTATGTTTTTGTCTTTTAAGGGAAGTGGGGTCTGATCAACTCTGCTGGGAAGCCATGAAATTAAATACTGTCTTGTTTTTTAATTCCCGAAACAGTTTTTCATGGTAAACAACTGACGATCCCTTAAATAATGTCAGAAGCAAACTAATATAATAACTGTAAAAGTTAAATTGACTTACATGAGTGATTTTCCACTGAACGACTTGGGACTTAAGGTTTATTAAAAAATGTTTTTATATAGTTTTAATCGTTGAGAAACTTCCAAGACTATATATATATATATATATATATATATATATATATATATATATATATATATATATATATATATATATAGATATATATATATATATATATATATATATGAAGAAGAATGGAAAGGAATTAGAGAAGCAAAAGCCAAATCAAAATTCAATTCAATTGCTCAGAGCAAGGTATATTCCGAAAAAAAGGCAATTTATAACTTGAATAAATTGCCTTTTTGCGGAATATACCTTGCTCTGAGCAATTGAATTGAATTATGATTTGGCTTTTGCTTCTCTAATTCCTTTCCATTCTTCTTCATTCTACCTGCTCTATCCTGGATATTGAGCTGTATACTCTTCACAATAGGTTTTACTTCTCCTAAAAGTTCGCTTTTAGTAAACCACTTTATATATATATATATATATATATATATATATATATATATATATATATATATATATATATATATATATATATATATATCAGCAAGTAACATGATTTTTTTATTTAAAAGATCGCAAAGATACATGAGAAATAGCAATACAGTTGTGTTTAGTCTTATTTGGGGCGTACCTAGTTTTTATGCGATCGTTGCACTCGAAATTAAGATGTTTTTTTTCCACCACATTTACTTAGGTTTTCCACTTTTACAGATTTCTTACATGGTTTTATTGGATTCTAATGAGATTTTTGTATCGAATAATCATAACACTACACAACGATATCAAATTTATTGAAATCTGACAATCCAATAAAATGTTATGGTATTTAATGTTTCGCCTACACCCAAATCCAGATGTCTTTGTTTTCCGTTTGGGAGGGGAAGGTTAAAATGGGATGTTTTAGTATAATGTGAATGAATTTACTTATTACATTTGATTCATAACCGACATGACCCTACAAGAAATTACCAAGGAAGTTTATGTTTGGGAAGCAGGTGATAGAATTCCCTCTTAGTCTATATCCAAGTACATTTGCCAACTGTATGTAAATAATCGCTGATAATGAATACAGCCCGTGGGTTAATGAATATATCCCGTGGGTGAATGAATATGGCCCGTGGGTTAATTCGATTGTGGTGACAACAATATCTGACCGGGGGTTTCAGATTTGTTTCTCCTCGCATGATTTAAAGCATGCGATCAATCGGGCTCCCTATTATATAAGAACAATCAACGAATTGTTTCTTTTTTATACTAATGAGCCACCACTTACCAAGGCCTAAAGCCACTCAAGGATATGGGTTGATGAAATTATCAGTTGGATGATGAAGAAAACTACGAGAGGATTGGAAACGATAGGTGAAACGAGAAGACTTTGATTACTTAAGAGGACGGTTCGACAAGTATTTGTTGACATCGGACTTGAAAACGACCATATTGTAGTCATCAGGGAAGCACTACCGTGGTAATATGTCATTCCAACGTTAAGTAAAGCGACCCATTTCTGTATTTTAGATGTACGCAGTGGTTTATGGCAAGTAAAGGTAGATAAACACAGTAGCACATTGGCGGGAAATACAGGTTTATTCATCTTCCGTTTGGCCTAAGTGTGGTGTATTTACAAAAACAATTCGATCAATGTTATCGGGATATCAAAGATTGCAGATGTATTGCCGACGATGCATGGCTTTTGGTTAAAGGCATTCATCGAACACAAAAGCGTTAATTCTTATTACTGATGTAAGAGAATGTCGATCAGTTTTTATTTTTAAATGAATATTAAGTATCTTTACCGATTGTGCTCCGATGAACTTGCTACTCTGGTGCCCCCTCGACGTAAATTCACTAGACTAACTCGACAATCAACTAAATCTCATCAATTCACTGTGGAGGTCCTCAGATGCCGGAGAGCCTTCTACTCTAATAGCTTATTTCCTCGCGCTGCTGACCTCTGGAACTCCCTCTCTGCCCCCTGTTTCCCCGACGGTACTAACATGCAGAAATGTAAAACTAATGTAAACAGACATCTCGCTGTGCAGCTCCCAATTTAGATTGTTCCCCCTTTTTTCTCGGTAGCCTCTTACGTCTACAGTGGGGGCTGCCTTTTTTGGGGTGAACTATGTTAAAATTTTAAAAAAAGACAATGTCGACCAGTTTTTATTTTTAAATTTAGCGAAAATGTATGCGTTCAAAGAAAATAGAATAAACAAAAAAACAAAAAGTCAACAAGACCTCAGAGTTACATACCTACTAAGTATATAACAGGACCGGCGGGACAGTTATAAAAGTGGGGGGGGGGCTCCTTAAAAGTGGGGGGGGCGGTTAAACACATGCATATATAACTTCATTATTGATGACCGTAAAGTGGGGTGGGGCAAGTCAAAAAGTGTGTGGGGGGGCAAGTCAAAAAGTGTGTGTGTGGGGGGGGCAAGTAAAAAAGTGTGTGGGGGGCTTGAGCCCCCTCCTGACCCCCCGGTGCCGCCGTCCATGTATAAACTGTAGGGGCTTATGTCCCCTGCCTATATAAACCAACCAACACGTTAATGTTTTTAATCATCCAATATCATAGACCTATCCAATATTATTCAATAAACTGTTGTACACCATCCATCAAAGATGACAGAAAAAAATTATGCTTCGCAAGTGTTCGCACTAATATACATATGAAATGAAATCTTACGAGCTTAAATAATAGCTGAATGAGGAGTCACAAACCTTTGATTGGGAACTTCTTTACGACTAAAGCTTAGTGGAATATAAATATCAACGCCGAGGACAATAGTCCGAAGAGAAATACCGTAAATAATGATAGCACTCTGAATTCTAAAAACATGTAGACAAGTATCCAACAATATTATTATAAGTTGTTGTTGTGACTAGCATAGAAGACGACAGTATTGGCGGAGGTCTGCATTCTTCAAGTGCTCTTGATTTATTATCATTTTTATTATTAACTAGCAAGCACACCCGACGTTGCCCGAGAATGTATACAGACCTG
>OY744524.1:118420948-118488448 GCA_963556195.1 Sepiola atlantica | reverse complement strand
GAACCATATGGTGCCTAATGAAATCATGTAAAACCGGATCTGCCACTGGATCTTGAATTTCCGCACTGATAACTGAATCTATGTCAGAGGATTTCAATTTTTATCCTCTTTTCTGCCATTGAACAGTGTACATGTATAAACAATAGCAAGCAATTAAAAGTAAAGATGATTGTCTGCTTGTAATGTTATAACAAAAATGTTTTTATTACTTATTGTTATGCCCCCCCCCCCCGTACACATGGTGGACCGTACATTTGCTCGCCAGAAGGTGAATCGTAACGTATTTTGCTCACGTGACTCAATCGCAATCATGAAAAAAAAATAGAGAATAGTCTTCATTAATAAAAATAAGCATATAATCGTAATTTTAGTGCCGCCACCCCCCATCCGAATACAAATTGTAATGCTCTGCAGCCTACATTAATTATATTTGTGTGTTTCAGTGGATTTTAATGGGGCTATGTAGGCCTCTGTAATTTTCCAAGGGCCCTTATCACAGACAGAGCCGGTGTTTAAAAAAAAATAAAAATAAAATTATGGTGAAATCAAAGTAAATTGCTTTCAGTATATATCGGACAGGCTTCGTTTAACTGTATTAATTTTCATATTAATATTATATTCCCCATCGGTGGGTTAGTGTTTACGACGTTACAGTTTTTGGCGTTCGATCCCATTCTACTAAAACGATTTTTTTTTTAATGTTAAACATAGTATGTAATATAATATATTTGATGTGTATTCTTTGTGCAAAATAAATTTGGTTCAAATAGTGTAGAAGTCACATGTTTGTTTTTAAAGTAAGTGATAGGTATAATTATTGGTATATATTGATTCTTGAGTTGTATATTTCGTAACATAAGGAAAACTTAAATATTTTTATCTTATACACTACCGGCAGACTTACGCTTACTGCTACTACCGCTGTCAGTAATAAGACGAAATACGTGATATAAACAATGTGAACTCTCCGCAGCGTCAAACATTCAACAACAACTATTTGCACTAATGCTACGCCCGCGTCGTCTTACTCACTAACGGTAGACTTACTCTTACTGCTACTACCGCTGTCAGTAATAATAAGACGAAATACGTGATATAAACAATGTGAACTCTCCGCAGCGTCAAACATTCAACAACAACTATTTGCACTAATGCTACGCCCGCGTCGTCTTACTCACTAACGGTAGACTTACTCTTACTGCTACTACCGCTGTCAGTAATAAGACGAAATACTTGATATAAACAATTTGATCTCTCCGATATTACTCACGGAAAATTGTTTCCCATTGTTTAAAAAATAAAGCTTTGAGTTCCAATTTTAATCCTGAGTTGTATATTACTATCTGCTTGTCACCATAAGCTTTCTATATGATAAGTGTAAACTGAGCCCCCCCCCCGGCAGAAACATACAAGTTATTTGAAATATTGTTTAGTATGTAATATAATATGAAACTTGTTACTAATGTAAACTGATCTGATTGAGGCTTGCGAAGAGTAAACTAATGGAAACGTAAGTAATACATATAAAATCGAATAAGAAATGTACTTTCTGTCAGAAGTGTACTAATGTATTTATTAGCACAATGAAGTTGAATAAATCGTCGTGGTTGTGATTGTCATTGTGTTGAGTTTAATGTAATCTGTTATTCGCTAACGTGTAAATGCTACGTAGCAAGAATAATAGAATGTCAATCGGTTAATCCGTAACAGGTTTTTTGTAACATAGTACGCTAGTCAGATGTATTGAAGGGAGCGTCTGTTATATTTTATGTGCAACTTATGCTACTGTGTGGTGAGGTGAAGGCATATTTAACGTAAATAATAAGTTTTAAATTATCCGTTGTGTATTTGTTCCCGGTGTAGACTGGTAGCGTGAGAGGAGTAAAATGTTAGAGAGAAATGTTCTTGCTACTACCTGTATGGTGTCTGGTTTGGGGAGAGTGACTGAGTGAGGAACGGAAATAACAATTTGCCCGAGGTGGGTGTAATAGTTTAGAGTTTGCTAAGAACACGCTCGAGCGAATAAATTTGATGTTGTAGTGATTGTAGTAACCTATTGAGTTCGAGTTTATTTTCCTATTCGACGCGAAGGTACAGGGGAAAAAACGTCTTTACTTTATATATAAGATTAAGTGAAAGTACAGAATAGTTAACAAAATCCCCTCCCATGTTAAGAATGTGTTTCTAAATAATTACGTTATCATTTCAGCACGGTTCGTAGACTGCAGAAGTACCTAAGAATCTCCACATACCACTCACTCAAAACAACAACCGACTTAGAAAACGGCAATTCTTCCTCCTTTTTCAGAAACATTGCTCATGGATTGTGAGGACTAAAGTACAAAATAGAGAGGAAGTGAGAGTTACAAGGCTTCCAAAAGGAAATTCAAGACCCACTTTCTACTCGCCGATATTTCTCTCCTCCCCCCCTCTCTCTCTCTCTCTCCCCCTCTCTCTCTCTGTCTGTCTCCTAAGTAAAAATTAACTCTATATAGAGTCGGTAGATTTTCTATAGTTTTATGACCTGTTGCGCAGGTCGGTACATCATTAGCATTGTTTCAGAAACATGCGACAACCAATCATTTAATCTCTCTCTTCTTTTCCTGTACGATTTTAACGTAGATTATATAATTCAAACAAAGAGGATATATGCGTTATTTCGCTATTAAGTCTTTTTCTTTTTTTTCGGCTCAAAAGATTGATCAAGTTTCAATGATACGACATTCAATGTCAATCAACCGTGATTGCTCTTCAGGATCCATATGAAGCCAAATCTCTTCAAAATGTATTGATAAAACAGTTACCTATGGCAACATATCACTGGCAGCACGAGCAAAAACAATCCTGTGAACAGATGGAAAACTATCAATGGTGCATATATGATTTCTTAGGCATACGTCGATCGATTAGACATAAACGAATCAACTAATTGAAGCCTTCGAAAAGCACACATATGCACTCTTTGTAGACAAAACAATCTTGTAAGTCTTTACTATTGCTCAATTTTTTTATTGATGGGACATCCGGTTTGCTAGCAAATGACAATAGTGAATGTAGTTCTATCAGTAACAGACAAGTTGATTATAGGGAACCGATGCTGGTCGGTAGTAATTGTATTCATTTAGCCAATCAATCTTGAACACTTTTAATTCATGTGCGCATGTCCATAATATATTGACAAGGCTGTTACCAGTCTTCTCTGGCGTACTTGATGTTACAGTAGCTTATTTAAGTACGCTATATTTTATTTCACATATATACGGTTTGACTTGGATGCCTTTCTTGAATGTTATGTCAGACTATTTATCCTTTTTATCCATTCCTAAATGTGCTCTTTCAGTTTTCCTATATTAATGCACTTGGTCCAATTCGAATATGCAACATACGACGGCGATGATACTAATTTCAATGGATGAATAGATTAATGAATGAAACCTTGAAGACTATAAGACCTCATTTATCAATCCACACCGAAATGTCCTACGTTCGAATCATAACATGATAATGCTTTCTTACATTCTTATACATGTCTAATCGAACCATGCTGAGATTTCGACAGTTACTTTCTATCCAAGATCTATCCAAGGTCACTTAATACATGATATATAATGCGTGTTTTCCATCAACTGTTGTAATATCATGAACAGTGATGTCTTAAAATACTACACACATTTTGTTTCCTGTGAGCAAATGACTTCTTTAATTGCACCATGCTTAGCAAAGCTCTGCTTTAACCTGAATAGCTTCAAGAGAAAATGTTAAACAATCGTTACAGTTCTTACCTGCGTTCACCCATGACACATCTTATCACAATGATCACATACACAATGCAGGCTAAATTATTTTGACTCACTCACTCATTCACTCACTCACTCACTCGCTCATTCACTCACTCAATCACCCATTCACTCATTAACTCACTCACTCATCCACTCATTCACTCATTCACTCATTCACTCATTCACTGACTGACTCACTCACTCACTTAATCACTCACTCACTCACTCACTCCTTCATGCATTCACTCACTCACTCATCCACTCATCCACTCACTCACTCATCCACTCATTCACCCACTCACTCATCCACCCATTCACTCATTAACTCACTCACTCACTCACTCATCCACTCAATCACTCATCCACTCATTCACTCATTCACTCATTCACTGACTGACTGACTGACTCACTCACTCACTCACTCACTCATTCATGCATTCACTCACTCACTCAGACACTCATCCACTCATCCACTCACTCACTCACTGACTCACTGACTCACCAACTCACTCACTCATTCACTCGCTGTCCATTAAACCGTACGGGCACTTCTGGCGACCACACCGATATGGTAGCTACATTTATTGCAATGTAACTAGGACGTTGAAAGCTGGTGGGCCCATTTCTCTCCAGCCTGTTTTTTTTTTTAAAGTGTGTTTATTCACTTTCGCAGTTGGCCAGAAGATTCTTTCGACGCCATCCTCTGCCCTCTGAGTATAACTGCACACCAAGCTTGTAGACCGTTAATCGTATGTGGATTAATCTGCTCTTCCAAATTTTAATGCACTTCAATAGAGAGGGGCGTTCTTTCATGACCATCAACTTCATAATGTTCATTCCCCTCACTGAGTTTGGCACGTCACACCGAGACGTGGAATGGAAGTATGACCACCGGAATGCGCATCCGGCTACGTGGAGGCATGAGTGAGAGTTGCGATATAATTGTACTCCAATGTCTTGCATCCAGCTGCAAGGCACAGTTATGAGAAAGGACAGAACATGCAAGTGCAAGACAGACATGCTTTAAAAGTGCAGTGCAAATGTGCTGTAACTGATAGCACAGAGGTACCAGCCCTAATCCGCACGTCATATACATCATTTTTACCTGCATTTTATTATTTGAAGAACAAGTCTTGATGTTGCAAACCTTAACAAATGAATCAAAATGATTTAAAAAATAATTAATAACATATGATGATAACCAAAAATGCCGGACACATGATTGGTCACATGATCAGAAGATCATGTGACCAACGTTTGTCAGTGATTGATGACGTCACCAAAATGGTGCAGGTCATGCAGATAATAGTATCTCGAATATCTTTAATGCAAAGATTAACGTTCTGTTTATGCGTTTAAAATTTTTTTTTACTTTTTTTTTCTAATTAGTTTGTCTGCTATTTGTATGACACATTCAGCCCAGTCAGCCTGTTCTGATTTTTAGCCATTATACCAGACTTCTGTGAAAATATCACTTGCGTTACTCAACACTATAATGTCACGACTGAAACATCACATAATAACTCTCATGAGGTTTAATATTAATCATTTGCACATGGTAAACATCCTTACATTAATTCTGCATAGGTTGTTGACATTTGTCAACAAAATATTTATCCATATCATTCTCTGAGAATTTACACGGATTTAAAAAAAAAATGTGATGTTATTTTAAGGTATTTAATAATAACTTGAACGGCCAACATACAAATGTATAAGATTTATTCCCGGAAGTAAACAATACGATAGGTAGTTACAAGTTTGATAACTGGCTTGTAATGTATACGGGGAAAGGACCGACTGTGCTCGTACTACAGTCGTACTCCTCGTGGCTAGCATCGTCGTCGTTGATATGCTACCCAGGATAGTTCATTGTATAAGGAAGGGTTGTCCCTATTTACTCGCCTCCTCAAAGCTAGACACACGTTCGATTTTTAATGTGGGTAAAATCTAGTTTTCCAAAAGGGACAATATAGATTGGAACATAGATAAAAGTTGCCTCAGTCTAGAAGGAGTTCTCCTCCACTGATTGAGGACATAAAAGATGAAGTTGTATCAGAACATAAACTACACTTTGTTCCAAGCCAAAAGGCCAAGAAACGAAAATGTGTCCGTACTTTCGCTGCAAAAAAATATCAATTTTTTTGAATAAATGTATGATGTCATTTTAACGGAAACTTTGGTAGAGGATTTTTAATACTTGATTTAAAAGAGTGATGATAAATTGACTCAGCCACCGAGAACTCTTCATTCTGTTGTGTTTACATAATTATCTATTCTAGTCTTGCACATGTTGCAGAATGCTTCTTATTTTTGGAGGGCTAACCTTTCTCATCAAAGATAACAACATTCTTCACAATGGAAACACTATCCTTAAAATAAAACTTTTCAGCCTGTGATCTTCTTGAACCTGGTTATTCTTCCACCTTGGTTTTTTTTTTTGGGGGGGGGGGGGGTCGTGACGTGGTTGTTCTTTTAGGAGAATTCGACAAGATAAGTGAATAAAAGTAAGAATCTAATATTGTTTGTGCTTGTTTAGTTTTGTAAATAAAGCATCCCATTCTAGTTTTGTAGCCTGTCCAATTATTGAATCTAGAGTCTTCTTTTCTTCACCATCATCAAGTGACACACCCACGTAATTCAAAAGGTCACACTCTCTTGACCTTTCTACATACAATAAACACATACTTTCTTTACACCATGCCATCTTGTAGAACAATTTAGATGCGGGCGTGTAAAAATAATGTTACGAACGATATTTTTACGCATAAGGATAAAATACGGATTCTATATAGAGTTAATTTTTATTTGACTGAGAGAGAGGGGGAAAGAAAGAGAGAGAAAGAGAGAGAGAAAAAGAGAGAGAGAGACAGAGAGAGAGAGGGAAAGAGAGAGAGAAAGATAGAGAGAGAAAGAGAGAGGGAAAGAGAGAGAGAAAGAGAGATAAAGGAAAAGAGAGAGAGAGGGAAAGAAAGAGAGAGAGAGAAAGAGGGAGAGAGAGAAAGAGAGAGAGAGAGAGAAAGAGAGAGGGAAAGAGAGAGAGAAAGAGAGAGAGGGGGAGAGAGAGGGAGAGAGAGATGGAGAGGGAGAAAAGCAGAGATAGAGGGAGAGAGAAAGAGAGAGAGAAAGAGAGAGAAAGGGAAAGAGAGAGAGAGGGGGGAAGAGAGAAAGAGAGAAAGAGAAAGAGAGAGAGAGAGGGGGGAGAGAGAAAGATAGAGAGAGGGGAAAGAGAGAGTGAGAGAGAGAGAAAGAGAGAAAAAGAGAGAAAGAGAGAGAGAGAGAGAGAGAGGGAAAGATTAGAAAGTAGAAAGTAGAAAGTGGGCCTTGGATTTCCTTTTTGTAACTCTCGTTTACCCTTATTTTGTCCTTTAGTTCTCACATACCATGAGCGATATTTCTGACAAAGGGGGAAGACCTGCTGTTTTCTCTGTCGAAATCTATTCATATAACACTTATCGTTGGCTAGTTTATGACCGAGAAGTAGTAGTATTTTAGCTCCTTACATCAAGTGGCTTCATGCCTTGTCTAGAGCGATTAAAAAATTTATTTGAACTTTGACTAAAAGAAATGATTGCATCTGTATCGATCGAGTGTGGGCAAGTATGGCGGAGGGGTTAGCATCGTTATATTCTAATCAGTTGATCACGAGTTCTATTTAGTCGCACCTTTTGCAAGTGTTTGTTAACCATGCCAGAGGTCAACCCGCGTGTTGTGAGTGAAATTAGGTACGATGGACGGCTGGTCTAGCAAGGGATAGGCGCTGCCGAGCTTTTCCAACCCAAGACCCGCTCATTGATATCCACTATGAAGCGCCTCCTAAGACCGCCCTCCCCGTGAATGGTAATGCGGCGTTTACGTATGAGTCGATTAGTAATTTTTAGTTCTTGTTTGCTTTCAAATTAGACTAGTACACGAGTAATCTATATGTTATTTCATTTCGATTGATGTTTAACAACAGGAAACCAACAAACAGAATTACTCTTTTCTCAGAGTCTGACATTTTCTCTGTGATCCGAATACACTCAGATATATTGTTTATAGTTCTAAATAAAAGGAGGAGCCGATCGCGCCTGCATCTTAAATTATACACATTATGGCTATTTTGGTACGTTAAAACTGCTTCACCTCAACAGGTGTAGAAGTGGCTTTCATCTGAGCAAGATACTAAAGTGAAATTTTCTTTCCTTCTTTTTTAATGTACGTCTCTCAGACGTGCAGTTTTTTTCATATCGCAAATACCCGCACTGTTCATCTACCTTTCTATATTAGAAAAAAAATGTGAAGGTAGCCGAAAATATACGGTTGAAATATGTTTACAGATGGTCTTACTTAATCTAAGTGGCTGATCAAAATTTGGAGCTCATCAGGGCTTGTTCCGAGTTGCTTGCCTCCCCACGAGGACAGAGTAAGACACAAGGTTGGGCCTTAATGTGAAGAAAATACAGCTCTCAAAAAAGGGCACTCTGATTGGAACAAAAATAAAAATTGTCTCAGTCTGGGATTTATCCTTCACTGACCGAGGACAGAAAAATACTAAGTGCAGCATCAGAACAGATACTACACTTTGTATGATTTACCTCCTCTTCAGGAGGTTAGGCACAAGGCCATTTTTATCTTACTCCCACAAGGTAAGATGTGACCCAAGGTCGGGTCGGGAAAGTGGGGCTTGAAAAGCCAGCGCCCGAGAAGGTGAGCACTCTGGCCATTAAAAATTGCCTGGGCAGCCCAGTCGACATTCACCGGTAGAGGCGCATCAGGCAGTAAGCAATAAACTTACTCCTCCCCAAAGAGGTGAGGCAAAGCCTGGGAGGGTGGACATCCTAGAACTGCACAGCACAGCCCCATAGACCGGCGTAAATCAAGACCCGAAAGCCAAGACAATACCGGTCTATGGGGTGCAGTATCCATCAGAACAGATACTACACTTTGTTCCTAGCCAAAAGGCCAAGTTATTTACCTCCACACCAAGAGGCTAGACACAAAGTCAGGTGTTGTTAGCCAGCGCACTAGGATTAGCTCCCTCTGGTCTACAAAAAATGCCTTGGCAGCCCCGTTAGTATTCTCCGGTATGGGCGCCTCGCGCGATTAGCAATAAACGAACCCTTTATCAAAGGGTGAGAAGACAAAGCCATAGCATATTCTACTTTCGGTTCATAATTCAGATGGATGATGTAGCCGGCAACCAGACACCGGTTTAAAGAACTAAGCAATCTAGTCGTCCATTATTTCCCTGCCATGTTAGCAATATGAGCAATTAGCATGGCACGCGAACATGTCTGCGTGAATAAGAAGTAAAAAATAAAAAATCGAACGCAGACAAGCGATTTTGATTTAGACTTGACAAATAGCCATGTTTTCCCTATTCTTTGTGTCAACCAATCGATTGCTTTGTTGTGTCGTTGAATCGGCAGGCGTCAATCGCCGAGGAAGAAAAATGGCTGCCTAATATTGAATCTCCTTTCTTTGTTCACAAACAAAAACGTACTTAATGAAAACACCTGCAAGAGTTTTTAGCGCACTTTTCCGCCCACTCGTTTTTGTTCTAACCAAATTATATTTATTTAAAAAAAAACAAAAAACAAATAAATAACGCTTTCAGATGAAATGAAATTTATTTTTTTTAAAATCTTTTATTTACCAAGTTAATTTTATAGTTAGCAGGAGGCGGGACGATAATAATTAGCCAAGAACGAATATTCGTAGGAAGCGCACATTCACCTACGGCAGCGTTTCTAAATCTAGTTAACCTTGCGTAACCCCTAAAATAAATTAAATGCCTCAAGAAACCCCTGTGAAAAAAAAATGATATCCCATATCTTTTTAATCCCCTTTTTTTTTCGTTGTTCATAAACATCATAGTATATATTTTTTAATAACTGGTTTCAGGAAAAATTATATTCTTTTGGGATAAATTTTTTGGTAATAGTAAATAAAATTCATATTGAATGTTATTTTCACAACGTTTTGGCCGATGTAACCTCCGACGACTTTTAGGTGCATCTCGTCGAACTCGGGAATCTGTATGTTGAACTCAGGAATCTGTACGGAATTTCGAACGGAACCCTTAATCCACAAAGGTAGCTTGTTCTTGTTCTGTCAGCCATGACCGGGTAGAAGTCTTAAGTAATTCGTAATTGTATTCTTAGTATCGCCCACACTCGAGGTTGAACCTTGATTATTACTATATTTGCGCCACGGTCTTTTTGGACTATTGTAATATGAATTTTAGGAGCCTTAAACTTATTCTTGTTTTAGATGTTCTGAGAATAACATTCAAGGTCGAAACAGTAGTCTGAATCATTAAAATTATCCAAATTATCCGCATCTCATACATTCGGAAACATAAAATTCGTACTGTTCGTTTATAATACTTCAATTTTCATTCACACAAACAAAATTCTAAACTAAAATGTAAAACAATAAGCATAAGTAACCAAACATCCAATGTAACCAAACATCAAATGTAACCAAACATCAAATGTAACCAAATATCAAATGTAACCAAATATAAAATGTAACCAAACATCAAATGTAACCAAATATCAAATGTAACCAAATATCAAATGTAACCAAACATCAAGTGTAACCAAATATCAAATGCAACCAAACATCGAATGTAACCAAACATCAAATGTAACCAAACATCAAATGTAACCAAATATCAAATGTAACCAAATATCAAATGTAACCAAATATCAAATGTAACCAAATATCAAATGTAACCAAATATCAAATGTAACCAAACATCAAGTGTAACCAAATATCAAATGCAACCAAACATCGAATGTAACCAAACATCAAATGTAACCAAACATCAAATGTAACCAAATATCAAATGTAACCAAATATCAAATGTAACAAAACATCAAATGTAACCAAACATCAAATGTAACCAAATATCAAATGTAACCAAACATCAAATGTAACCAAACATCAAATGTAACCAAATATCAAATGTAACCAAATATCAAATGTAACCAAACATCAAATGTAACCAAATATCAAATGTAACCAAATATCAAATGTAACAAAACATCAAATGTAACCAAACATCAAATGTAACCAAATATCAAATGTAACCAAACATCAAATGTAACCAAACATCAAATGTAACCAAATATCAAATGTAACCAAACATCAAATGTAACCAAACATCAAATGTAACCAAATATCAAATGTAACTAAATATCAGATGTAACCAAACATCAAATGTAACCCAACATCAAATGTAACCAAATTTCAAATGTAACCAAATATCAAATGTAACCAAACATCAAATGTAACCAAACATCAAATGTAACCAAATATCAAATGTAACCAAATATCAAATGTAACTAAA
Organism: Sepiola atlantica; assembly: GCA_963556195.1. Lineage (NCBI taxonomy): Eukaryota > Metazoa > Mollusca > Cephalopoda > Sepiida > Sepiolidae > Sepiola > Sepiola atlantica. The sequence continues at coordinate 118,477,330 of OY744524.1, read as the reverse complement.
TATCAGATGTAACCAAATATCAAATGTAACCAAATATCAAATGTAACCAAACATCAAATGTAACCAAATATCAAATGTAACCAAACATCAAATGTAACCAAATATCAAATGTAACCAAACATCAAATGTAACCAAACATTAAATGTAACCAAACATCAAATGTAACCAAATATCAAATGTAACCAAATATCAAATGTAACCAAACATCAAATGTAACCCCACATCAAATGTAACCAAATATCAAATGTAACCAAACATCAAATGTAACCAAACATCAAATTTAACCAAACATCAAATGTAACCAAACATCAAATGTAACCAAACATTACATGTAACCAAATATCAAATGTAACCAAATATCAAATGTAACCAAATATCAAATGTAACCAAACATCAAATGTAACCCCACATCAAATGTAACCAAATATCAAATGTAACCAAACATCAAATGTAACCAAACATCAAATGTAACCAAACATCAAATGTAACCAAATATCAAATGTAACCAAACATCAAATGTAACCAAATATCAAATGTAACAAAACATCAAATGTAACCAAACATCAAATGTAACCAAATATCAAATGTAACCAAACATCAAATGTAACCAAACATCAAATGTAACCAAATATCAAATGTAACCAAATATCAAATGTAACCAAACATCAAATGTAACCAAATATCAAATGTAACCAAATATCAAATGTAACAAAACATCAAATGTAACCAAACATCAAATGTAACCAAATATCAAATGTAACCAAACATCAAATGTAACCAAACATCAAATGTAACCAAATATCAAATGTAACCAAACATCAAATGTAACCAAACATCAAATGTAACCAAATATCAAATGTAACTAAATATCAGATGTAACCAAACATCAAATGTAACCAAACATCAAATGTAACCAAATATCAAATGTAACCAAATATCAAATGTAACCAAACATCAAATGTAACCAAACATCAAATGTAACCAAATATCAAATGTAACCAAATATCAAATGTAACCAAACATCAAATGTAACCAAACATCAAATGTAACCAAATATCAAATGTAACCAAATATCAAATGTAACCAAATATCAAATGTAACCAAACATCAAATGTAACCAAATATCAAATGTAACCAAATATCAAATGTAACCAAACATCAAGTGTAACCAAATATCAAATGCAACCAAACATCGAATGTAACCAAACATCAAATGTAACCAAACATCAAATGTAACCAAATATCAAATGTAACCAAACATCAAATGTAACCAAACATCAAATGTAACCAAATATCAAATGTAACCAAATATCAAATGTAACCAAATATCAAATGCAACCAAACATCGAATGTAACCAAACATCAAATGTAACCAAACATCAAATGTAACCAAATATCAAATGTAACCAAACATAAAATGTAACCAAATATCAAATGTAACCAAACATCAAGTGTAACCAAATATCAAATGCAACCAAACATCAAATGTAACCAAACATCAAATGTAACCAAACATCAAATGTAACCAAATATCAAATGTAACCAAACATCAAATGTAACCAAATATCAAATGTAACCAAATATCAAATGTAACAAAACATCAAATGTAACCAAACATCAAATGTAACCAAACATCAAATGTAACCAAACATCAAATGTAACCAAACATCAAATGTAACCAAATATCAAATGTAACCAAACATCAAATGTAACCAAACATCAAATGTAACCAAATATCAAATGTAACTAAATATCAGATGTAACCAAATATCAAATGTAACCAAATATCAAATGTAACCAAACATCAAATGTAACCAAATATCAAATGTAACCAAACATCAAATGTAACCAAATATCAAATGTAACCAAACATCAAATGTAACCAAACATTAAATGTAACCAAACATCAAATGTAACCAAATATCAAATGTAACCAAATATCAAATGTAACCAAACATCAAATGTAACCCCACATCAAATGTAACCAAATATCAAATGTAACCAAACATCAAATGTAACCAAACATCAAATTTAACCAAACATCAAATGTAACCAAACATCAAATGTAACCAAACATTAAATGTAACCAAACATCAAATGTAACCAAATATCAAATGTAACCAAATATCAAATGTAACCAAACATCAAATGTAACCCCACATCAAATGTAACCAAATATCAAATGTAACCAAACATCAAATGTAACCAAACATCAAATTTAACCAAACATCAAATGTAACCAAACATCAAATGTAACCAAATATCAAATGTAACCAAACATCAAATGTAACCAAACATCAAATCTAACCAAATATCAAATGTAACCAAATATCAAATGTAACCAAACATCAAATGTAACCAAACATCAAATGTAACCAAATATCAAGTGTAACCAAATATCAAATGTAACCAAATATCAAATGTAACAAAACATCAAATTTAACCAAATATCAAATGTAACCAAACATCAAATGTAACCAAATATCAAATTTAACCAAACATCCAATGTAACCAAAGCAAAACCCCAAAAATTACTGCATCAGTTTGGTATTTATTTACTCTTTACTGACAATGTTGAAAGGGCATAACCAATAAATACATGCGCCTTGTACTCAATCAGCCACGTGATACATGGATCGCTAATGTCTGCTGAGTATTGATTTACTCCTCTCCAGCAGTTAGGCACAAGGCCAGTTTTTATCTTACTCCCACAAGTAAGATGTGACCCAAGGTCGGATCGGGAAAGTGGGGTTTAAAAATTGCCTGGGCAGTCCCGTCGGCATTCCCTGGTAGGGGCGCCTCAGGCAGTAAGCAATAAACTTACTCCTCCCCAAAGAGGGGAGGCGAAGCCTGGGAGGATGGACCTCCTAGAACTGCACAGGACAGACACACAGACCGGCGTAAACCAAGCCCTGAAGGCCAAGACAACACCAGTCTATGGGGTGCAGTATCCATCGGAACAGATACTACACTTTGATCTTAGCCAAAAGGCCAAGAACAACTGCTGAGACAGTTTTACACTGGCGCCGTACAGATATCACTAAATATATTCCCAATGATTGTTATATTTTGTAATTTTCATTCGATTCTGGGGTCACTAGGGGCGATTGTAAGGAAGCGACGTTGTCCATTATCTATGTTATGTTTAAGTCACGAAATGAAATAACAAAAAACTCTGCTTACAACCAATGAAAAAGGTCTATTCAATAAGGTTACCTATACCGTTTGGTATAGGTGGAAGAAAGTTGGACAGTGTCTGAGAGAGGAAAGTAGGAAGTTCTTAAGGCTACCGGAGGTCTGTCAGCAAATATCTTCAGGCGAAGATAGGTTCTGTGAGCGCCCAGTGGACAAGGAGGCAGAATAGAGAAAGTAGAAGTGCTTCCTTGTTGTTTGCAGGAGTCTCTCTGCTGACCGACTGTGAATCCCAAAGGGGGCCGAAGTAGATCTTTATGGAACTAATGATATCTATGCGCCCTGCGAGCTGATTGGCTAACATTTGGCCAAATCACCCCACAGGGACACTGATATGCATTACGAAGTAAACCTCATTTATGACGGCTATACTATTATAAGTTCGATCCATAAAATAACTGAATTCTGTTAGACCGTAAAGAAACAAAATCCATTCTTTTTTAATCGATTTTCTTCGCTCCATAAACAAAAAATAAATTTAAACAAAGAATATCTCAGTGAAAAATGTGTTTAAATAATCATTTTAATTAGTATTTTAAAGATTTAAAATAATTAAATTCGTTTCGATTTGTTAACGCCATTATATATTTTATATTCGAAAGCTCAGTTTAAGATAAATAAATGTTATTTATTTATTTTCTACAAATTACATTGTTATGGTTTTTCAAAAAAATGTTTATACCTTTACGAAACAATGGTTTATAATAATGTGTCTACTCCTATCTACGTATTCAAAAATGGCTTAACCGCGCCCAAGACACGGATTTTCTTCCTCAAAGTCAATACCACCAGACTATGAAACGAAAGAAAAAAAAAAGAAAAAAACTCTCTGACGAGGAATATTTTATATTCGAAAGCTCAGTTTAAGATAAATAAATGTTATTTATTTATTTTCTACAAATTACATTGTTATGGTTTTTCAAAAAAATGTTTATACCTTTACGAAACAATGGTTTATAATAATGTGTCTACTCCTATCTACGTATTCAAAAATGGCTTAACCGCGCCCAAGACACGGATTTTCTTCCTCAAAGTCAATACCACCAGACTATGAAACGAAAGAAAAAAAAAAGAAAAAAACTCTCTTACGAGGAATATTTTATATTCGAAAGCTCAGTTTAAGATAAATAAATGTTATTTATTTATTTTCTACAAATTACATTGTTATGGTTTTTCAAAAAAATGTTTATACCTTTACGAAACAATGGTTTATAATAATGTGTCTACTCCTATCTACGTATTCAAAAATGGCTTAACCGCGCCCAAGACACGGATTTTCTTCCTCAAAGTCAATACCACCAGACTATGAAACGAAAGAAAAAAAAAAGAAAAAAACTCTCTGACGAGGAATATTTTATATTCGAAAGCTCAGTTTAAGATAAATAAATGTTATTTATTTATTTTCTACAAATTACATTGTTATGGTTTTTCAAAAAAATGTTTATACCTTTACGAAACAATGGTTTATAATAATGTGTCTACTCCTATCTACGTATTCAAAAATGGCTTAACCGCGCCCAAGACACGGATTTTCTTCCTCAAAGTCAATACCACCAGACTATGAAACGAAAGAAAAAAAAAAGAAAAAAACTCTCTGACGAGGAATATTTTATATTCGAAAGCTCAGTTTAAGATAAATAAATGTTATTTATTTATTTTCTACAAATTACATTGTTATGGTTTTTCAAAAAAATGTTTATACCTTTACGAAACAATGGTTTATAATAATGTGTCTACTCCTATCTACGTATTCAAAAATGGCTTAACCGCGCCCAAGACACGGATTTTCTTCCTCAAAGTCAATACCACCAGACTATGAAACGAAAGAAAAAAAAAAGAAAAAAACTCTCTGACGAGGAATATTTTATATTCGAAAGCTCAGTTTAAGATAAATAAATGTTATTTATTTATTTTCTACAAATTACATTGTTATGGTTTTTCAAAAAAATGTTTATACCTTTACGAAACAATGGTTTATAATAATGTGTCTACTCCTATCTACGTATTCAAAAATGGCTTAACCGCGCCCAAGACACGGATTTTCTTCCTCAAAGTCAATACCACCAGACTATGAAACGAAAGAAAAAAAAAAGAAAAAAACTCTCTGACGAGGAATATTTTATATTCGAAAGCTCAGTTTAAGATAAATAAATGTTATTTATTTATTTTCTACAAATTACATTGTTATGGTTTTTCAAAAAAATGTTTATACCTTTACGAAACAATGGTTTATAATAATGTGTCTACTCCTATCTACGTATTCAAAAATGGCTTACCGCGCCCAAGACACGGATTTTCTTCCTCAAAGTCAATACCACCAGACTATGAAACGAAAGAAAAAAAAAAGAAAAAAACTCTCTGACGAGGAATATTTTATATTCGAAAGCTCAGTTTAAGATAAATAAATGTTATTTATTTATTTTCTACAAATTACATTGTTATGGTTTTTCAAAAAAATGTTTATACCTTTACGAAACAATGGTTTATAATAATGTGTCTACTCCTATCTACGTATTCAAAAATGGCTTAACCGCGCCCAAGACACGGATTTTCTTCCTCAAAGTCAATACCACCAGACTATGAAACGAAAGAAAAAAAAAAGAAAAAAACTCTCTGACGAGGAATATTTTATATTCGAAAGCTCAGTTTAAGATAAATAAATGTTATTTATTTATTTTCTACAAATTACATTGTTATGGTTTTTCAAAAAAATGTTTATACCTTTACGAAACAATGGTTTATAATAATGTGTCTACTCCTATCTACGTATTCAAAAATGGCTTAACCGCGCCCAAGACACGGATTTTCTTCCTCAAAGTCAATACCACCAGACTATGAAACGAAAGAAAAAAAAAAAGAAAAAAACTCTCTGACGAGGAATATTTTATATTCGAAAGCTCAGTTTAAGATAAATAAATGTTATTTATTTATTTTCTACAAATTACATTGTTATGGTTTTTCAAAAAAATGTTTATACCTTTACGAAACAATGGTTTATAATAATGTGTCTACTCCTATCTACGTATTCAAAAATGGCTTAACCGCGCCCAAGACACGGATTTTCTTCCTCAAAGTCAATACCACCAGACTATGAAACGAAAGAAAAAAAAAAGAAAAAAACTCTCTGACGAGGAATATTTTATATTCGAAAGCTCAGTTTAAGATAAATAAATGTTATTTATTTATTTTCTACAAATTACATTGTTATGGTTTTTCAAAAAAATGTTTATACCTTTACGAAACAATGGTTTATAATAATGTGTCTACTCCTATCTACGTATTCAAAAATGGCTTAACCGCGCCCAAGACACGGATTTTCTTCCTCAAAGTCAATACCACCAGACTATGAAACGAAAGAAAAAAAAAAAGAAAAAAACTCTCTGACGAGGAATATTTTATATTCGAAAGCTCAGTTTAAGATAAATAAATGTTATTTATTTATTTTCTACAAATTACATTGTTATGGTTTTTCAAAAAAATGTTTATACCTTTACGAAACAATGGTTTATAATAATGTGTCTACTCCTATCTACGTATTCAAAAATGGCTTAACCGCGCCCAAGACACGGATTTTCTTCCTCAAAGTCAATACCACCAGACTATGAAACGAAAGAAAAAAAAAAGAAAAAAACTCTCTGACGAGGAATATTTTATATTCGAAAGCTCAGTTTAAGATAAATAAATGTTATTTATTTATTTTCTACAAATTACATTGTTATGGTTTTTCAAAAAAATGTTTATACCTTTACGAAACAATGGTTTATAATAATGTGTCTACTCCTATCTACGTATTCAAAAATGGCTTAACCGCGCCCAAGACACGGATTTTCTTCCTCAAAGTCAATACCACCAGACTATGAAACGAAAGAAAAAAAAAAGAAAAAAACTCTCTGATGAGGAATATTTTATATTCGAAAGCTCAGTTTAAGATAAATAAATGTTATTTATTTATTTTCTACAAATTACATTGTTATGGTTTTTCAAAAAATTGTTTATACCTTTACGAAACAATGGTTTATAATAATGTGTCTACTCCTATCTACGTATTTAAATTTAATTATTAAGGTATTGTTTGGTCATTGAATTGTTAATTGAACATTATATTATCAAATATATAATGTCTTATCTTTGATATAGGTTGATAATCATCTTTTACAAGTACGTATTTGCTTGATAATAGATGATGTCATAAAGGACGAATATAAGCTTTTGTCAATTTGTGAAAAAAAAAATGAAACTCTTTTTGTGTTTTATCTTTTTTCCAGTTAAATGTGCACGGTAACAAGCAAGCTAATTTTAATAGTATATACTAGACCACCTGTGACCCATTGGGTCAGTATTTATTACATTTCTCCCTATCTTTCCCACTAAATTGTAGTCGTATATAGATATAGAAATAATAATAAATTGTACATAGCTGAACATTTTACTGCAGTTTCACGGCATTACCGATCTTCAGAAACGTATCTACTGATTTATCTCTAACACAGAAACAAATTTGGCAGACGCAGGATGTTCAAATACCCGCTCATAAAAGTGTCCGGAGTGAAGGTGTTTTGGGGGCAATTATTTGCCAATGCTTCAATGGTGTACATTGTCGGGACTGGCTGAATTTGAGATGTTATCAGCCCGACTACTAACACAGAACGCAGGCTCAAACGCTTACACAACAAATAGTCAAGCAGAGTATTATGGTCGGAAAAAAAATTATTCCAGAACCTTCCAATTGTCACTTCTATAAAAAAGCGAAACTAATGACTGAACAAATCATGCCTCCATGACACAACAGATTGCCACCGACAAGCCAATGAGGCAGCCAAGCCCCATGCCGTAGTTAAACGCGGCATTACCGCCAACAAAAAATATGCAGCGTTGATCTGAGCCAGAGACATATTTAGAGTATATCTACTTTAATGTCGTCATGCTAGTGGCACGCGCAAATTTTAAGCATCGACAAGCAGCAACTACGACGAGCCGCATTATCAGCATCGTCAATAGTAGGTTGCAAACAGACACAAAATGACGTAGCCAGTCTCCACGTCAAAAGCAAAACACTTATTTCCCGCCAATAGGTTCGCGCATTTCTGATCTCAACCAGAATCTATGTCGGGGAAATAATACCTACATTTCCGCCACACGCGAGAATAAGAAGAGGAGGAAGAAGAAGAAGAAGAAGAAGAAGAAGAACAACAACAACAACAAAAACAACGCCATCAGAAACTTTTATCACTGCTAAGAATGTATATACGCACACACAAACAACACCGTATATAACCAAACAAGCAGCCTAAATGAACTATTGCTCTTGCTAATAACGCCAACACATATCTGTCCACTTTACAAACTTTCAATTACATAAGACAAGCGTGTGAGACAATTTCCACCCACACCAATGTTCTCATACTAACGCAATCATCACCAAACACCTGAACGTTGGATTTCCTCAATAAAAAGTATTTGTTATGTTTACAACCGCTGTGTATCGTATTTTATTTGGCGTTTGATATATTTTTTGAAATAATTTTGTTGTCATGTATTTTCACAAGGCCCGCAACAACCAACATTTTCATATCATTACAAATGCAAATAGGTGGGCGAATGCTGCAAAGAAGACGAACACAAAAGTAACAGGATGAATAGTGTTAAATGAGGTTGAGATTTTGAATTCGAAACCGGAAATTGCCTCACCGGAAACAACTTTGCTGACTTAATGTTTGTCGTTTGTGATTGCATAACTTCTTTCAACACCTGCCTCTTTTCCCCCCGGACAGTTTTCATTATGTTTATAATAGTGTTATTCCAGCTATCAGACATTGCTTACCGACATATTCTCCGTCGTGGCAGGAGTAGTATTACTAGAGAAACTAGTGGAAATTTCACAGTGAATTTTCTATTTTAATAAATACGCACAAGATGAAAGTTTGTAGGTCATGACTTTCTATCACTACAATAAAAATGATACCTATTAAATTCTGCTTTAGAATTTTTAGATGGTTTGATAATTTAGATCATTTGGATTATTCTGACTACTATTCTCATTCTATTTCTTATATTAACAACGTTTCGGCCGATATAACCTCCGACCTTATTCAGGTGTATCTGTTCGAACTTGGAATCCTTCTAGTCGAATTTTAAAATCTTTATGTCTAACTCAGAACCTGTGCGGAACTATGAACAGAACCATTTATTTAATCCAGAGGGTAGATTGCTTTCATTCATCTGACATAGCTGGGTAGAAGTGTTGATGTTTGTTATAGTTAGTGAGGTACTTAGGTATCTGTAATAAAGATTGAACCTTCAATATATATATATATATATATATATATATATATATATATATATATATATATATATATATATATATATATATATATATATATATATATATATATATATGTGTGTGTGTGTGTGTCAGTCTTTCTAGATATGCCGCCCTTCGCATAAATAGAACTTAAATTCCCTTCTTGAATGTAGTAATGTTTCGTAGCCTAATGGTTACAGTGCTTGCTTATGGTTGCTTCTTGAGGCAGGGGTTCGAACCGTGCGCCCGTCTGAGATTATCATTCCATACACTGATAAGAGCGAAAGCTTGAAACGCTGGCGTATGTAGGCAAAAATAATTAATATTATTTACTGAAAATTGATATATATATATATTGTAGCCATATATATATATATATATATATATATATATATATATATATAGTCATCCACATACATCTGTTTCATTGTCTACGACTTATCAGTGTGCTAGATTAAGCGAGAGTATCTACACCAAGATCGGAACCCCAAACGGCTGGTCACATCCAAATGTTCAACAGCAAGTATATTATCCATTCCGCCAACAAACGCGCAACTTAGAGTTGAAATGTACTTTCTTTGTTTACATATATTTGTTTTTCACGCTGCAGATAACCTAAAGAATCTTATTGTTATGGATGATTATTGTTTTACTGATTATTGTTTTAAAATCGTAATTTCCTCTACCAAAGAATTCAACGAAGAGCAACGCTAATTTGAATGACCTTGAACTTGGATGACCTTCCCGTGCCTACACACACCCGGCTGGCCCACATGAAACTGTACGCTGGAACCGCAAAGTGAATACATATATATACTAGTGTACATTCACCATAAAAAATGACGGGGAAAAGTATGCTTTGCCAGTGTTCGCACTCGCTATTTATCTAGATATATTACTATAATATACATATAAAATCATAAAATTACGTCAGAAATGTAATTTTTCATATATAAATTACTATTATCATTTCTGATGACCTAAAGAAAAACACCTACCGTTGTCTTTTTATTATAACGTAGGGGATTTCTTTCTTTTTCGAATTGATTTCAGGCGATAAATAAGTCTGAAATGGTTGTCAGACTTGCTATTTGCTTTCTTGCTTTCTATCATTACTTGAAATGGTTTCATCTGGGGGCAAGAAAAAGACACGTGTTTTAATCGATAACGTTTGCGTGACGAGATGGAAGTACATATATTTGTTTATATATACAGAAATATATAAATAAATAGACATTGATATTTCATATATATATATATAGTATAACTTATTTTATTTATACAAACTTTATTCGCTACATATGTGAATACATGTTTCAGCTGCTACTTTATTCAAAGTCCAGCTTCTTCGAGCAATATTAACTAAACTGAGAGTAATAGATAAAATAATTCTTGTATATCGTTTTGGTTGGAGGGAGGGGTAAGGGAATAGTGGAGGAGGCAAGGTATGTATCCGTTCAGACATAGTTACTTATCTATATACCCATATATCACTTTATATCAACATATATATGCATTCGTGCTCTTGTGTGTATATACATACATATTTACTTACTCACACAAACTTTTAAGTCTTCTTTTCAGTGATAGAGTTCTTATCTTTTTTTATCTTGATGGCCCATCTTCAAGTAAGTCTTCATCTCAAGCAAATTTTCAGATGTTGTTCTTGTCTTGTTCAGTCTCAGGAGGTCTACCCTCCCCGGCTTCACCTTCCCTTTGAGAAAGGGTTAGTTTTTTTTTAAAACATAGTTCACCCCAAACAAGGCAGGACGCCACTGTAGGCGTAAGGGGCTACTGAGAAAAAAGGGAGGTTTGGGGGGTCAACCTAAATTGGGAACGACGCAGCGAGATGTCTGTTTAGATTATTTTTACATTTCTGCATGTCAGTACCGTCGGGAAAACAGGGGGCAGGGAGGGAGTTCCAGATGCCAGCAGCACGAGGAAAGAAGCTATTGGAGTAGAAAGCTCTCTGGCATCTGGGGACCTCCAGAGTGAATGAATGGGATTTAGCAGATTGTCGAGTTGGTCTAGTGAATTTACGTCGAGATTGCTAATCACCTGAAGTGTCCCAACCGAGGAATGCAAACGGGGTTGCTCAAGCATTTTTGTAGGGAAGAGCGCGCTAATCCTAGTACGCTGGCTTTTCGAAACTACACTTGACCTTGTGTCTATCCTCCTGGAGAGGAGGTAAATAAATTACAACAAATTAAACACAGTATTTTACTTATATTTCGGGAGAAAATGTGTGTCTATTGTTTTCCGAGGTGAATTAGTGTATAATTGAAAACAATGAAGGAGTTGAACTATTCCATAGTTCGCAATAGTATCCATTATATCAATTACTCACTCAATTATTATTAATCGTGATCGTCGTCGTCGTCGTAGTAGTAGTCGTCGTCGTCGTCGTCGTCGTCGTCGTCGTCGTAGTAGTAGTAGTAGTAGTAGTAGTCTTGTCTCTCCAATAATAATTTACGAACGATGTGCGCAGTACTAGGAAGAAGAAGTTGGGATCGCCTGCACCGATTATTTTTTATGCCAATTGATATTGGTGTTAATGTCTAATCCGTTGCCATTCGTCAGAGATATAAGGATTTCTCTTTAACGTTAGGCTGAAACATTTGCATCAAACCAATGAAAAAAAGAGTCTAAACTTGACATCTGGTCGACCCCCCCCCCTATTCCACTCCAAGGAGAAACCAAAACACAACGCTTTCTTTCTGTCTTTCTTTCCCTTTTTTCATAATTACGGACTTTGGTTTCTACACGATCTTAGTGCATGCGTCTTAAAGACAAACATCTCAGTTCATTCATACTAAATATCTTTATATATATATATATATATATATATATATATATATATATATATATATATATATATATATATATATATATATATATATATATATATATATATATATATATATATATACACCAGCTTAAACTACCGGCCCTCCGGTAAGCAATTAATCTAGCTGTAGTATTATCTACAGACAAACAAATAAACAATGTTATTTTCACATTTTAGGGAAAAACAACAAAAAGGTTATTGCTATGGTGTTACTTGATATATTCTAATGTTGAGATTTGATTTTGTTTAAGTATAAAAATGAATTGCCTATAATAAAGGGAATAAACGGAAACTTCGGGGCGATTGTAAAGAATTAGCAACATAAATAAGGGATGAAAGAAACAATAACAAATAATCACCAAATAACTGTTACCAAATGCAATAAAGTTACTTATCTACCTACCTGCCTATTTTGTTGTGTTTTTAAAGTATTCTAAAGCGTTTTGATTGCATTCTAATAATTCGTCCAAATCCAACCGCATTACAGTTCCATTTGCAAGATGGAGTAAGCGGATGTACCCAAAGTTTGTTTTTCGAGTAAACAAATAACTGTCCGAGAATAACAAAGTTCGGTAAAGAGGTCTTTTATTGGTCCCTTTTGTTAGGATTTGAAAACGATGGTATCGATGTTGTTCTGATCTTCTGTGATACCACACACACACACACACACACACACACACACACACACACACACACACACACACACACACTCTTTTATCGTGAGATTTTAAAAGTGAGACTTTAATAGAATTCAAGCTTACATATCAATCTTTTATTTTGACTAGCCAATTTTCAGTTTTATTGTATTTTGCTATAGTTTTTTTTTAAAATTATGTAGTTCCGCTCGGACAACTGGTAATATGAACACATTTTTTCACTTTTGATCGGAAAATTAAAATCAGTGAAGGGAATAATTCATATTTTAATTGAAGAATATAAAAAGAATTGCCAAACAACATAAATTTTATTTCTTTTTTGTATAAGTATATACTTCTTCTTCTTCTTCTTCTTCTTCTTCTTATTATTATTATTATTATTATTATTATTATTATTATTATTATTATTATTATAGTAAAGAGATTTATTATTTTGCCATCTAATGTGCATGCGTATTGATGGCATGTACAGACATACGTATGTAAATTAAATCACTCTTTCTCTAAAATGCTCACATATAAAAAATGGTTGAATCAACATTATCATCAGGTGAGACGGGCGAGAGAAATACATAAATAGCTAAGAGAGGCGGGTGGGTTGTTCAGTTAATTGTAAATTACGGCTAATTAGAACAATTTAAAGGGAATTTTTCTAAACATTACTCAACCCGAAAACTAACATAAATTTTAGCATGTATTTTGCGTTATTAAAGTATACAGGAAAAATCCTTAGAGAAACAAAAGTTGATGAACACACATTTGGTATACTACTACTACTACCACTACTACTACTACTACTACTACTACTACTACTAATAATAATAATAATAGTAGTAGTAGTAAACACCTGAGAAGTAGCACTAATAAGATACTCTAGATCATTCATCGGTTGGACTAAATAAGAACTCGGGCACCTTGACCAGAGGACTAGAAAATTAATGACCATGCACAACACACTACATCCAAAAAACGATACGAACAGACTCTACATGAAAAGAAACGAAGGAGGAAGAGGACTGGTAAGTATAGAAGAGTATGTGGAAGACTAAAAAAAAAGAGCTGGAGAAATACATAACTCAGAACACGGAAAGGCTAATCACCGCAGCAAGAGACACCGTTCCAACGAGCAACCCGAAGCGCACCGAAACCAGAAACAAAAAGACAAGAAAAGAAAAGTGAGAAGAAAAACAACTACATGGACGTTTCATAAGAACAAAGAGACGAAACAGTAAATCATATAATAAGTTAATGTAGCCCCAAAATAATACAAGAACAGACATGACTGTGTGAGGAAAGTAGTACACTGGGAACTGTGCAAACAATTGACTTGAATGCTTTTCCAAATCTAGGTGCAACACGCATGCGCAGAGTTTTTGATGTAAGCGTGACACACGAACACACACGCTATCGTATTAATATATAGATTCTATCTCGCATATTCAACAATAATTTTCTCTTAGACATAAGTCTAATAAAGTACACAAATTCATCAGTTCTTGCGACCCCCACAAATAAGATTGATGAATCTTATGAGGGTCGCGACCTACCGCCTGAAAATCATGGTTCTAGATTGAGGCAATTTTTATTTTTGTCCCAATCCAGAATGCTCCTTAAGGGTGAGCTGGATTTTCCCCACATTAAAAACTGACCTTATGTCTAACTCTGTCCTCGTGGACGGTGTGGAGGGGGGGGGGTACAAGTAAATAGAGTAAATAGGGAATGCTTTAGAATGTACAAAGTGTCGGACAAAAATATCAATCTTATAAAAAATATGTAATGAAAACATGGCGACTGGAACTGACAGCTGGAGGACAAGACCTGACTGAGGTAAGAATACAGAGAAGTATTTTTCAGGAACTCTCTTTATCATCACGACGGTTTATCATAGACATTATACCGCTCAACAATGCCGAATACAATTTACAGACACAGAAGAAAGAATAAACAACCTCATATGGACGGCCGGAAACTATTTGCAAAAACAGTAAAACAAAAAGTAACTGGAAAAACTAATAAACACAACCAGAACTTCAGCCATAACATTCGAATGGACTTCAGAATTAAAATGAGTTTAAAAGGGGAAACTTGAGACAACTGAGGGCATGGAACTACCCAACCAATCGAAAATGAGGACACTTGGTGAACATTACACCTATAAATATTTAGGAGTGTGTGAAGCAGATACCATTAATTCAAGAGTAATAATAAAGATTGGAAAATAATACTTTTGAAGAATAATAATAATAACTCTTAGAAACTAAATTATATAGTAGAAACCTGATAAAAGCAATACATACCTTGGCAGTATCCATCGTAAGATATTCTGGATCATTCATCGGCTGGGCAAAAGAAGAACTGAGACACCTGAATCAGATATCTATGAAACTAATAATCATGCAAAATGCACTACACTAGAAGGGTGGTACTGACTGAATCTACGTAAAATGGGTAGAAGGGGGAAGAGGACTGGTAAGTATAGAATAATGTGTGGATGACACAAAAAAGCACTGGAAATATACATTACCCAGAACACAGAAAGTTGGATCCTCGCAGCAAGTGACACCGAGAAGAATGAAGAATATAATGAGGAGCAAAACTGGAAACAGAAATCCAAGGATAAAATAGGAAGAGAAGCAGCTACATAGACGATTTACAAAACTCACAAGAGAATAGACACATGAAAAGACCTGAATATGGCAACGAAAAGGACCACTTGAACAGATCAATGGAATCGACACTGCCAGCCGCGCAGAAAAAACTATATCGAAGCTAAAATAGAAAACAAAAACAAATACAGGAAAATATAGAGCCTGTACAAAAAAGACAAAACGGTAAATCACATAATAAGTGAATGCAGCAAACGTGCTCAAAATAAATACGAAAACAGACACAACTGCGTGGGAATAGTAGCCTACTGGAAACTATGTAAACTTTGAACACGAAGACACATGGTACAAGCACAAACTGGAGACAGTATTGGAAAATGAAAAGCACCAAATCCTGTGGAATATGGAGGTACAAACAGACAAACTCATCCAAGCAAGGAGACCGGATGTTATAATAGTCAACTATAAAGAAAAAACATGCCAAATCGTAGATTTTGCCGTCCTAACAGTTCAGTGAGGTAAGATCAAGGAGGCAGAAAAACAAATACATGGAACTTTCCAGAAAACAGAAAGGATTAGAAGAACATGAAGAACATCACTAAATTGTCATTAATTGTAAGGGCACTAGGAATATCCAGGGAAAACCTGGAAAAAATGGGAGAAATTGGAATAACATGGAAGATTGAGACCATACAACGAATGGCAATGTTGAAAACAGCCGACATCTTAAGGAAAATCCTCGATTCGGAAACCAACCCACATAACCTACGAACTCAAACCTGACACAGAAAGTATTAAATAGAAAAAGAACAAAACATATAGGTATAACATTGCACGACAAACTGCAAGAAATCCGATTAACCCTAACCCCCCTCCCTAAACAGAAAACATACACACACGCATATAGCGCTACGACCTTCGGCTGGTACCACACTAAAACGGTAGTGAAGGATCAAAGAGCATAGAAAGATCGAGGAGGGAAAGAACCAACCGTACTTTCACTGAAAGGATATGGAGAGTACTGGAACTTTGGGAAGGCTTATTGCCACTCGAATTCCAGACAGGACCAGCGATCGTTGTTAGTGAGAAATAAATGGTAAACAGCTGTTATGATAACGCAAAATTATTAGCAACGGTTATTGAAAGAAGCTGAATGTGCTATAAATCCAGGGAGATCTGTTGTCACTCAGACTCCAGGATGTAGCATTTTTTATTGCTAGTGAGTGCCCATTGATTATGACTTGTATGAAAACTCCTAGTGAGTATTGATTTACTCCTCTCCAGGAGTTAGGCACAAGGTCAGTTTGTATCTTACTCCCACAAGTAAGATGTGACCCAAGGTCGGGTCGGGAAAGTGGGGTTTAAAAATTGCCTGGGCAGCCCCGTCGGCATTCCCGGTAGGGGCGCCTCAGGCAGTAAGAAATAAACTTACTCCTCCCCAAAGAGGGGAGGCGAAGCCTTGGAGGGTGGACCTCCTAGAACTGCACAGGACAGAGCCATAGACCGGCGTAAATCAAGCCCCGAAGGCCAATACAATACCAGTCTATGGGGTGTAGTATCCATCGGAACAGATACTACACTTTGATCTTAGCCAAAAGGCCAAGACTCCTAGTGAGTAAATCTCTATTTATATAAGTGTATTTATATGTGTAGATGTTTATATATTTGTATGTACAGGATTTACTCCTAAACTAATTAGACGATCATTATGAATTTTGGAACACCGCTGATAAGTGTAATGGGTCGTAATGTGGGCTATATTAAGTTGAATTTAGTTTTATTCAAAAGGGATAAAAAGAGGGTGGATGCACTTCATGAAAATTTAGATACCTTCGATTTGGGGGGAAATTTTTTACAACAGGACATTAATTAATAAATATTCCCCAAATTTCAGTTTATTTGGGGTAATTGAAAGGGGTTGTATGGTGCATAATATGGGCACATCCACAATTTGAAAATTCAAATATTTCAATTTGCATTTAATTTGATCTATAGTCAGTGAACACCAATTAAGCATAATTCCCTGAATTTCAATTTCTCTTTAAAACGCCTTAAGCTTAAACCTTTAATTTTAGACATTTTCTAGAATCAAAATTATGTAATGGATTTTGATAAAAATTAGAATATGGATTATAGACATAAGGTTTAATATCGTTATATCTAGATTTTAAATATCGTAAGAGGACATCAAAGTATTGCTAAACTATGCTGTTCGATGAATTAATTTTACTCGTTCTCGGTCGGGTATTCCTCTAGTATATATATATATATATATATATATATATATATATATATATATATATATATATATATATATATATATATATATATATATATATATATATATAATAATGGTAATAATCCAGGTGAAAAATATCTACAGGGTGGTAATCCAGAGAATTTTAACCGGGTTTATAAAAAGTGCTCAATATCAAAATAGAGCTTTATATATGATAATTTTATTTACACAGACATGTACAAAATCATATGATCTGAGGTTAAGATCGGATTCTAACTCTGCCTGATGAGATCTCAGTTTATAGTAACTGTTGATCGATAACATCGACATGCCAGTGTCGCAGATTTTGTACATGTCTGTGTAAATAAAATTATCATATATATATATATATATATATATATATATATATATATATATTTTAAAAAATTAAACATCAATCCTTGTCTAAGTTAGCCATGCTGATGACGGCTGTGAGCCAGAAACACGTGTCCATGGATTACTTTTATGTACGTATAAAATTAATAAATATATATATATTAACGAAAAGTACGTCCTATAAAGTTAAGGGTGACGCATAATGCAATTTTAGGAGGTGAGATAATCGAAATAATAGTAAGCAAAAAAACAAAACAAAATAAAAAACAACGAACGCTGCACTCACCAATAAAAATAATTACATAAAAATACATTAAATATTTAGGTGATAAAAATTATGCATATTTCTGGACAGGGCGTCTTTGTCCAATGGTAAAGAAGCTAGACTATAGACATCAATATCGAAGGTTCGATCCTTGTCTAAGTTAGCCATGCTGATGACGGATGTGAGCCAGAAACACGTGTCCATGGATTACTTTTATGTACGTATAAAATTAATAATAATAATAATAATAATAATATATATATATATATATATATATATATATATATATATATATATATAGATAACTTTAAAAAAAATACGCGGAAATCTCTCTAAGGCCCTTTCGACTATCATCTCGTCAGGAGAAAATCGATAGTTTTAATTAATAATAACGTCGAAAGAAAGAGCAAAATGGGGAAATTGAGTGTGCCAAAATTATCGTTAAGCGATTAAAATTCAATTTAATGATTTCGATTAAAAGTCGATTAAAAGGCACTACGTTAGGGGATAAAAAAAAAAAAAAAAAAAAAAAAAAAAAAATTGGGAGGATAGTGTGCCCTATACAAATTATAGTAATATTGTATACGAATTTAAATGCCAATGTGATGCTGGCTATATAGGGCGCACTTCCTTGCATTTGCAGACTCGCATAAACCAGCACATTCCATCGAAAATACGTCAGGGAAGGGTAGGGTCCTTGTGTTACCCCTCCTCTAATTCTTTGGACTCTGCTATTGGCCAGCATTTGGTTGAAAACCCTAGCTGTGCCAGTGGCTATAAAATAGACCGTTTTGAGGTCTTGCATCGAGCAGATTCCAAGAACCATTTGAAAATATTGGAATCTGTCTCTATTGCCATTCGAAAACCTTCCTTGTGCCGGCAGAAGGAATTTGTAAGATCGCTGAATCTCTTTGGGGAACTTTGAACTCCTTCCCAATTTTTTTTTTTTTTTTTTTTTTTTTTTTTTATCCCCTAACGTAGTGCCTTTTAATCGACTTTTAATCGAAATCATTAAATTGAATTTTAATCGCTTAACGATAATTTTGGCACACTCAATTTCCCCATTTTGCTCTTTCTTTCGACGTTATTATTAATTAAAACTATCGATTTTCTCCTGACGAGATGATAGTCGAAAGGGCCTTAGAGAGATTTCCGCGTATTTTTTTTAAAGTTATCTATAAATTTTGTACCTCAAAACATTTATTTAAATATATATATATATATATATATCCGAGTTTCTATAATTCATTATCTTTCTGTTTATTTTCTCTTTTGTTCTCTTTTTTGCGTGTCAGTCTGCGGATTTCGATTAAGTTAAATCAAATAAACATCGCTCTCAAAGCTTTCCTCTGTTTTCAAATTCATTTAAATATCTTCCTTTTTCTTACGTCCATATTGCTTGAGCCGAATCAATGTAGCTGTTGTTTAGATGAGTTGAAAATGACGTTCAACTACGACAATGCATCTTGGTTACTTAAAAACATGGCGCCGAATCCATTTAAAGATGGAAGCGATACGAATGAATGCCCGGAAGTAACTTGATTACATTCAGCGTGATGTAATCTCTTAACAAATATGTATCTGTCTATATTTCCTATTTTTTCTAACAAGGAAACCCGACGTTGCCTGGAAGCAATAATTTGAAAGTGACTAATTTCGTTTTTCGATAAAATCACTAATTCGTTTACCAATAATTAATATATATATATATATATATATATATATATATATATATATATATATATATATATATAATTTCACACACATACGCACACGCACACGTACACACCAACACACGCCTATCGCTATTTTTATAATAAATATTTTAATATCCACGTATATATATGTATGCTTCGTCTTAACAAAGACTCATCAGTCTGGCTATATATAACTGTTCTGCCGGTTGCACGATTCGAATTCTGAAAAAAAAATGACAACAAATTAACACCCTTCGTCATAACAGGAAAGAGAAGAGAAATAAACCCTATTATTCTTTTAATGAATATAGTAAACCCCCGAGTGCGTTCGTCCGCTTAATGGAGGGGACTTTTGCCCAATTAGAAGCTTTCAATATTTCTCAGTACTCGTCTTTGAAGGGAGCTTCGAATAATTATTTTCATTCTAAATATTTAAATATCCACCTACATATATGTTTCGTCTTAAACAAGACTCATCAGTGTGGCTATATATAACTGTTCCGCCGGCATTCCCCATGTTGTTGGCGTTGACCGTGAGGATTTTTTTTTAATGAATTCTGCAACGTATTACTACATTCAGTCTCAACGGTGATGCGACGTTGAGTAAGATCTTGTCATTTCAGCTCAACAATTCTGCTCCGTTGAAAATCTGTGAACTGTTTAGTCATTGCAACGTTTTACCTGATGTAACAAAGAGGGCATCATTTGGAGATGTTGACTGCGTTAATGCTTGACCTCAATCGTTTTTACCACTTGAACGTTTTTCTAAACTAATCTATTATTTCTTAAATTCCTCGTCTTTTTTATTCGATAGAAAGTAAATATTGAAGGCACAGTAACTTCACTAATTTATTCATCATTTCACGGTACAAAATTCGACAAGAGTGGGGGTGTGTAAACATTCTTCAGAGTCAGTGATTAGTGACCTGAATGTTTCAGAATACTCTAATGCTTGATTTCGGACCGGGATCAAAGTGTATCAGAAGGCTATACTACCAGGCATTATTCCATTCCATGAGAAGTGTGGTGATTATGGCCTATTGCATGAGGCGCTCCAAGTAATAAATTGTGCAACTGTTCAGAGGGCCCCATTGGAGGAGATACTTGATTTCGACAATAAATAGACATTGTGTAAAACTTTGCCACTGTGGGAAACAGGTAATGAAATGACTATAACTCATATACACATACGGCATAAGCACATTAACATACCAAATTTGATTAGATCACAGATGTTAAGCGACGTTGAGCCTGGTTAGTACCAGATGAGTGACCATTTGGGAATATCAGACACTGTATGTGGAAGAACGACGACACCGCAATGCAAAAAAAACAAACAAACGGAATATACATGCGAATGGGCACCGCTTGTGAATTTAATATCCCTAGAATCTCCTCCTTTCGGATGAAGCCGGCTCAACCTGACCAGAGTAAATGCCGCATCAAGTACCAGGTACCATATATCAGGTATGAGGTGCACATATATCACAGTATTGATTCATAAGTACACAATGTTACCTTCAAATTAAAAAGCTCAGCTTAAAATTGTTAGATAATGGCCCTGTGGGAATGGACGTGTCTGTTGGAGATCGGGTTTGACTTGCGCGAATTAACGCGGGGCAGTCGAGTGCAGAACAGAGATTGTTCTCACAGTCGGAGCTGGCAGACGTGACAAGGTTACGTGTGACGAGACCTCGGATCAAGGGTCAGTCTACACCTGCGAGAGACTCTGTGACTTCGCGGGCCCTGCGTGGGAAACAAAGGGATCTGTGACGTCACTTGCTCTCGCGAGAAGCGAGGTTTTTAGTCAGTCTGATTCAGAGAGCGAACTGAGAGGACATGCGATTCACAATGTAAAGATACGGAATATTTCCCTTCAGGGAAGACAAGCGCGAGAATCCCCCCCTCTCTCTATGAATAGTTAAGAAAACATTAATAACAAACTACGCTAAAATAGGATTTGCTCTCTACCATCTCTCTCGGCGTGGTAAATTTCCCCCAGATGAAATAACAACGCTTGAATAAATGAATTAAATTTAAAAGCAGAGTTTGTCTTCGGGGGCAGACAATAGACGACGGCAGAGAAGAAAGAATTCATCGAACTGAGACGACCATCACTGGACGACAAGACCAATCCTCTACACACGGAGTATACGAAACGCGTACTGCCTCGGTCCAGGCAGGAGTAGTGTGCAACAACATTTAAAAAATATCAACTTCAAATTTAAAACGATCAACTTATAATTAAACCAAACCTATGTACTAAACCCTTGTGTTATCTGGAACACATTTAAGAAAAACTTTGATCTTGAATAGAGTACACAGATACTTTGATCCATATGCTAATGTATGAGTTTATTAAACAGATAATGATGCAGGAAAGAATGGTGGTGCCAAGTTTATTACACACGAGTAAACGCGTGTTAGATATTTGGCGAGTAAACTCGCTAATATATAAAATGGCCAGTTTAAAATAACAGGAAATGAAAGGTCAATTTGATAGACTTGAGGCTAGGATTGCTAGACTATGGGCATTAATAGAAACGTATATAACGTTACATGGCTCAAAGAGAGAATGGAAGAGAGAATAAAACAATCCGGTTGGAAGCGCACAACACGTGGACATGGAATGTGAAATAGGCTGACAAGATGTGATTAAACAGTGATTATCGGTCTCTCTGTCTCCCGCTCCATGGTCAGTGAATTGGAACGAAGATCAAGTCGAATAAGCCTCTTCTGTCTTACATCAGCTTTGTCTCCTCTTAGTCTTTTTGAAAGTAGAAAGAATGAGCTTTGATTTCAGGATGGAAAGCCCTCAGGATGGAAAGATCACAGAGGAGCGCGCGCAAGGAGAAAAAGCAGTTACCAAGGTATGAATACATGAGTAACATTGCTTGTTAATTACGTACCTATTGTGGTAAGACTGTACATTGGTTTGGATATACTTATTGCAGTTTACCAGACCTACTCAACTGGGTGTATTTGCTAGATATTGTGCGACACTAGTATATAAAATGGTTAGTTGAAAATAACAGAAAATGAAATGTCAACCGAGGTCAACTTGCTGTACAAGACTGTGGGAATTAATAGAAACGAACATGACGCTACATGGTTCAAAGAAAGAGCGTGAGAGAGAAATAGGGGTTCGGCTGGGAGCATGCAGCGTATTGACATGAAAATAAGATGGGCTGACAAAATATGATTAAACTATGATTATCGGTTTCTTTCTCTCTTTATCTGTCTCCCCACCCCTACTGGTCAATGATTTGTAACGAAGATCAAGTTGAACCAATCTCCTCTGTCTTCTCCCAGTTTTGTCTTGACTTAGTCCTTTTTGAAAGTATAAATAAGGAGCTTTGATTTCAGGACAGCAGTCCCTCAGTCTGGAAGGATCACAGAGGAGCGCATACAAGGGGAACATGCAGCTACAAAGGTATGAATACAATTTGTGAACTTTAATGTGTCTGTAACGATAACGACAACTTGGTTTTATTCATGTATGACACAAGGTTGAAACGTAACACGCGTAACAAAGGAATGGTGTAACTAAGTTGGGTTCTGCTGATTCATTGTTATCGTAACCCTCATACTGCCCTAATTCAAAGAGTTTTCTTTAAAATGGACAGTAGCTCGTCCCTCCCTATTCACCACGTCCCCATGAGGACTGGATATAACACATGCTCGGTTTAATGTAGGAGAATGTCAAACACCCTCCCCAGGGGTACGCTGGGTGGGACTGAAATAAAACCCGCCCCAGTTGAGAACTTATACTTCCTCGAACGAGGACAGGAAAGAGATACGACTTTGAACCCGGACTGTTTTTTATTCATGGTAAGCGTTGATCACCTTTGTAACGTTTGTCTTGTTTTACGACATATCGTCACTTTGTTGGTTTATATTTGTATAATTATTGTAAAGAATTCATTGAATACAAGTTGCTATGTTACTCGTTACCTGGAGCAACAGCTGGTCTCTGTTGTACCTCGGTGTCGAGGATAACCTGACATCCTTCAGAGACAAGAAATGCTCTAAATCTACGAGAAGGACCGCGATCAAAATGAGATGATATTGACATCTCCATGATTCATATCTTTCCTCGATTCATATCTTTCCTAATGTTATTACAGTGTGAGTGAATGCAATAGATCTGACCAGATCTGAACTCGGATTAGTCGATTCCATAGACCGCGTCGGTATTCATGCCCCTCCCCATTTTTGGTGTTAAATCAAGTAAAGTAAAACATTTTTTCTGTTTTGGGATACTAAGTGCAAACTAACACCTTCACAATATTATTGGACAACATAATCACGTTCTTCTTCTTTCGTGTCAATCAGATGATTCTGGTGTTGGCATTAGTTTCCCCGATGTTTTTCTAGTTAGAAATCTTTCTGGGAGGTGACGGTGGTTAAGTGGATATCGACACGGACTGAAAACCTGGGCGTTCCAAGTTCGAATCCAGTCGGTTCCACAGTACCACTTTCACTTAGGGATGTTGGCAACCTTCTCGTGGTCCTTCCCGTAAGTATCCGATGTCTTTCCAGAAAGATAATCACGTTGACAGACCGGTTCTCGTTAGATCACCAACATTAAGCGACATTGAGACTGGTCAGTAACAGATGGGTGACCATTTGTAGGAGGATAGCGACACCTCTCTGAAAACAAAAATAACGTCGTCATCTTCCCTGACCGGGATATACGTGCGACTTGTGAATTTGATATTCCCTACAAACTTCCTCCTTCTGTGGAAGCCGGCTCAACTCGCTCAGGGTGAATGGCGCACCAGGTACCATGTACCAGATACCCCATATGTTTCCAGGTCGGATGTCCTATATATTCATCGAAGCATAATTTCGATACAAGTCATACTTAACTTTTTTGAACTCTGACAAGTATATTTATAATATAATCGAAAAGGAATAAAAGAAATTTCGTGTTTTTGACGGGTCTTATGCGATTAGATAAACATGTCTGAGGTATTCTTAAGATGCGTCCATTCAATGTGCGTTTAGCGATGAAAATGCTATTTCAAACTTAAACGTTGCAGACTGACGGGCAAGTAAGGACGCATCTAATAAACAAAAGCTTTTTATTTGATCAGGTCAGGCCGTATCTGACAGTAAAAAGGGTGAGGACACAGCCCTACAGCCCTATCCTCTCCTGTGGCATAACAAAATTACTCACTTATAACTAAGTAAATAAAATATTAGGAAATAAACAAATAAATCATACAGAATAATATAATCATTGTTCGTTAAATCTTATGACACCCTTGTTCGTTAGAATCGGAAGTAAGTTTCATCTAAAAGAGAAATAAGTAAGTACGAAATTATGTATCTATCTATTTTTTTTACTAATAAGTCAACACTCAAAAGCCACTCAAGGATGAAGTTTAATGAAATGAAATGATTGGAAGATGAGGAATATTATGAGAGGATTGAAAATGATTCATGGAATGAACTAAGTTTGATTACTTATGAGAACGGTTTATGAGCCAGTATTTGTTGAAATTTTATTTGAAAACAACCGTGTTGTAATCTGCAGGAAAGCAATCCCGTGGTAATGTGTTCGATAAGTGAGAATCCCGTCGCCCAGAAACTCTGGTCATGGACATTCCGTCTGACGCTAGGCACACGGAGACAGAAAGAAACTTATTTCCGTTGAGGTAGCTAAACGAGTTCTTGCTGTAAATGTCTTGCAAAGAAGGGCCAGGGATTCGAACTCAGTCAAGTGTCTTCCATGAAAATAATGATTGAGTAGAGAAAGACTAGCAACGTCTCTTCTGTGAAAAGGGGCTGTATTGAACAGAGGAGATCATCCTCCACTAGATTTTGAAAAAACCTAAGAAGTTCAGTGTTCTGTTTCTCGTTCTTTCTTTCTCCCTCTCTCTCTCCCTTCCTCTATCTCCCCTCTCTCTCTCTCTCCCTTCCTCTATCTCCCCTCTCCCTCTCTCTCTCCTTATCTCATATACATTTATCAGAGATATCATTTAAAAAATAACTCAAAGAGTTTAGCTGACACTTTTTCTTTTTCTTTTTATTGCTGAATAAAACATTAGGTTTAATGTTTTAAAAAAAAATCAAATAATTTTGGAGCGAGGAGCGCAGAGCGATAAAACCACCGCTCTTTAGTTCCAAATGTAGTTGCTCTGAGCAGCACCTACCCAGATGTGGCAACAGTACCTCCCCATCTTAGGACGTATCTGACTCTTATATAGGTCGAAGGTTGTGTCAGGGGGATGGAGTTATTTTTATCTTTATTATAAATGTATCTTTCTTCTTCTTCTTCTTCTACTACTACTACTACTACTACTACTACTACTACAATGTTTGTTTGTATCTGTGCATACTGGATGACGACACGAATAGCGTCGTGCAGAGTGGATGCAGGCGAATAGCGTAATAATTAAATGGCGATTGATAAGAGTAGTGGGAAGAGGGCGAAAGAGATGGGGAGAAAATGAGGAAATGGCGCAATAAAAGAAACAAATGTATATTACGTGAAAATGGATGACGTCATAAACAAAAACGGTTTCTCAAACAGGTAAGTGACGCTTGTAACCGTCTATCACTCAAAGTAAGGATAAAGAAAAATCATCGGCATCGTTGATTTATGACTTATCTACGTCACTGCTAAGCCACGCCCATTTTCCTTCAGGAACCATGGTTGGTTAATAGTGTAATAAATCCAGAATTTTCTAAAACCTGGGTTTTAATTTTCCAACTTATATATATATGTATATATATATATATATATATATATATATATATATATATATATATATATATATATATATATATATATATATATATATATATATTTACTCCTCTGCAGGAGTTAGGCACAAGGCCAGTTTTATCTTACTCCCACAAGTAAGATGTGACCACAGCTTGGGTCGAGTAAGTGGGGTTAAAAGCCAGCGCTCGAGAGGTGAGCACTCTGGCCATTTAAAAATTGCCTGGGCAGCCCCGTCGGCATTCCCCGGTAGGGGCGCCTCAAGCAGTAAGCAATAAACTTACTCCTCCCCAAAGAGGGGAGGCGAAGCCTGGGAGGGTGGACCTCCTAGAACTGCACAGGACAAACCCACAGACAGGTGGAATCAAGTCTCGAAGGACAAGACGATACCCGTCTATAGGGGTGCAGTATCCATCGGAACAGATACTATATATATATATATATATGATATGATATTTGTTATTGTTTATTATCTATGTACGTCTACGTTTCGTCCTTTTTAATAATCGGGACTCATCAGCATAGAGATATGACTATTCGTTACCGATCATGCGATTCGAAACTCTGGATATATGGAAATTGAAAAAGGAAAAAAATATAATTTTAATCTCACACCCGCCACCACCTTGTGTTTAAAACATGTGGTACTTGTATTTGTTTTTTCTTCAGCCAATCATCCTGAGGAAGTTTTATAATAAAGACGAAACGCTGATGAATACATAAATAATATTTTTTGGTTTTCCATTTTCAATTTCCGTTATATATATATATATATATATATATATATATATATATATATATATATATATATATATATATATATATATATATATCACCCAAAACAATGCTATTGCCACTGAAGCGTAAGAGGCTAACGTTAATGAGGCTATATTTATATGGGGTGACTTGAGCATCAAGATGTTTGTTCATATTACATTTAAAGAGATAGAAAGTGAGAAGGCGTTTACTGCCCTAGTCAGGCAACAAGACCAATCATTGGGGCCTTTTAAGTTTCCCTGCCCTTGACGAATAGACATATATTTTTTATTTTTCAGAATTAATTTTTTAAATAATTTCATCACCACCAAATAGATACATTTATCTTACTAATTAACGAACACTTTTTTTATTGATCTTTTTATTTTGTTTCTTCTTTTAAAGTATAAAGAACAATTGACGACGGGGTCACCAAATATGTTTACTACATATAAGGCAATATATAAAATATGACACAGTCTATCCATGCATAAATATATTGATTTTATTTATACGACTTGTTAGGACAACCAAAAGTAAAGAGTTAAGAGTTCAAAGTGTCGTATTGTGTGGACTTGTGTGTGAGTGAGTTCGTGAGATTGTATGCATAAGCTGTCACCATGTTTAGAAGTCCATTACTGTTTCTTGTGTCGTCTGCTGATAATCTATGGCCTAACAGCCAAGGCTAGATTTAGTTTTCTCGCAAGGAGTCAGTGTAGTATTGTCTTGTGACTGACAAGTGTTCGTGTTGAAGGCTGGGTCTCTTACTGTTAGCTGTGCTTGAGTTCTCGCTGATATAGCCAATACTTAACAGCTGCTCCAAGAGCAACTCTTTCTTATTGGTTGAAGTCCGATTTCGGTAACCAATCAGAATTAAGTATTTAACCAATCTAAATTAATTATTTTACATACATCGTTTTTTTTGTTGCTGTTGCTGTTGTTAAGCGAGTTGGACTTCAGCATAGAGCTCACAAAGGTCGTGCCTCAGGATTGTCTGGTCTGCATGAAGACCTTCTGGTTTGTCGCAGCTATTCATTAATCTGCAGTGTTGCAAGCTTTACCCCTGAAACTAGGAGCAGTAAGGGTCAGCGGTTTCAAGCGAAGTCGGGGAAGGTTTGGCCCATAACACACAAAGGAATGGCGCAAAAGCAACGTTGTCACTACCACTCCATTGATTTGCGGTTTATTGCCTGACACGTCATTGCTTGCCACACACTGAGACAAAGACGACCAGAGTACGATGGATCCTGATGCTGACTCTTTCGGATTTTCACCAGAGCACTGTTAGCTGGGTAGCTCTGACACTAGCAAGTTGCCACCGCTCTTACCATTGTGAGGAAGGGTTGACTTTAGGGAGGATGCTGCTGTTGTTGTTGCTGTTGCTGCTGTTGCTGCTGCTGTTGCTGTTGCTGGTGTTGCTGTTGCTGCTGCTGCTTTTGTTGCTGCTGCTGTTGTTGCTGTTGCTGTTGCTGTTGCTGTTGTTGCTGCTGTTGCTGCTTCTGCTGCTGCTATTGCTGTTGCTGCTGCTGTTGAGCGAGTTTGACCTGAATTCAGGGTCGAACATGGAGATGTTAATATCATCTTGATTTCAGGTTATCCCCGACACCGAGGTCAACAGAGACCAGCGGTTGTTCCAAATGGTCAAAGAAGGTCATCATCTGTAGGCGTTGAGTGGCGGTTTCACATGCGCCAACGCAACGTTGTTATCTTCACTATGCATTACGATAGATGATTGAAGTTGATGGTTGCGGTAGATTGTCCACAGACAGATTGGCAAAAACGACCAGAGGTCGCCAGATCCCGATGCAGACGACTTTGGATATCACCAGAACCCTTTTTAGCCGGGCTACGGCTCTAAAACCGCTGGGTGTCAGACTAGGAACCGCAGTTGCCGACGGCATAGCTTTGACACTATCCCTTGTTGCAGTCCTGTCGCGTTGAGGACGGGTTGCACATTAGGGCTGTGTTGCTTTTGTTGTTGTTGTTCGCTCGGAACAGAGTTCTACAAGTACTTTCTCACCAATGCCATCATTTTTACTTTTATCAATAAAAAACATTTTTCGAACCAAAAAATAAAATAAAACTATAATTTATTTTATTTCTGTGGCCTAACAAGATATTAATTATTAATAAATGTTTATACTGAAAACTAAAACCAACTTTAAAAAGATTTGTACATTTTTCCTTTTTTTTTTTTTTACCACGAATTCGTTTTGCATTTTTCTTTTAATATTTGAAAAAAATAAATATTTTCTGTTGGAAAAACAAAAAGAAATATTTTATCAAATAATTTTAATTCTGTTTAAAATCTTTTACGATGCACGATTGCTTCTCGGATAATTTTGTGGAAAAAGAAAATTATATTTTAATTATAAACACATCTTATATAACTCGACTAGACGAATCTACTGGAAATATTCAAATAAAAATATTCAAATAAAAATATTCAAATAAAAATATTCAAATAAAAATATTCAAATAAAAATACATTGTGTAAGTGTAGACTAACGGCTGTAATCAATTTTTCCTTATTTTAATCAAATCTGTGTATATCATATGAATAATTTTGTTGTTCATAAAAGGGCCTCGTTTTCCCTTTTTTTTTTTTAGAGATTACCCTGACTGATGGAGGCGTACATAAAATTTTTAGAAGCGGACCGTAAAAAGAAAAATTACCATTATGGTCTCAGAAAAATAATGTGTTGTTCTTTTTAGTAATCTATACAAGGCATGAAACCACTTAATGTAAGGAGATAAAAAAATAATACTTCAAGGTAAAAAAAATTAGCCAACAATAAGTGTTAGATGGATAGATTCCGATCCAGAAAACAGCAATTCTTCCCCCTTGGTCAGAAACATCGCTCATCGAATGTGAAGACTCAAAGAGAACATAAGGGAATCTAGAGTTACGAGGCTGCCGGAAGTAAACCCATGGTCCATTTTCTACTTTCCTAATTGAAGGTGACCATCCCTCCCCAAGCAATTCTGTTGCTTTTAATGGCATAGTTGTTGTTTTTCTTTCAAAGAGGTTTATAGGAGTTGGGTGTTCCTACAATAACCACAAGTGATATAATTTCGCAGTGTTTCTGATTGCCTTACCAAGGCTTGGCTTATACTACAAAAAAAAAAGGCGGACAAATGGTTTCATACCTTTCCCAAGTGTATTAATGAAAATAATACAATAATCCTGACATGAGTCGAACACACCACACCTAGTCGACATTCCACGCCGTTAAATACAGCACCATCGACGCTTCACACAAAGAATGCAACTCGGATAAATAACGTTATAAGTTTAGATAAACACTAAGCTCAATAGCATTGCCATAGATAGAGGACAATGCCCGATGAAACAGACTTAGTCTTCTATCTAATAATACCAATAAAAACAAGATGAGGAAAATTACATCCCTCTAGTCTCCGCACCCCTAGAGCTGCGGTCCAACAGTGAATGCCGCGGGCTTACACCAACAGAAGAGATTAATTGCTGAAAACTGATCCAAGTGCAATTCACTTGACTCGTATTATTAGCCATTTAAATTACCAACACGGTTTTGTAATGTCGGAAAATGTGACTTTTTTTTCTTTCCGCCCTCCTTTCAACTTGACCGCATTAAATATGGCTCTTCGTTCTAACAGAATACAACTATTTACCCGAGATCGTACTCGATTAGTACGAACGATCTTCACTTTCTACAAAAAATATAAAATAGTAGCTGTACATACCCGGCGTTACCCAGGAGTCTTTTTACTTACATTTCTGTTTCGCTTTTGTTTCTAACTATTCAGTTTTTTTAATTGTTTTTTTTTAAAACAAATTATTATTAAAAAGCTATGGTATCAAGCCCTCCGTTCAGTCTAGAGAGACTATGGACATCCCTGTAAGGGGCTGGCTGCGCGTGTAATTGTGAAGCAAGGGTTGCACAATCTCTAACAACATCTCCCCTGAGTCGGCATTGCTTGATTCTAATGACAATTCAAGACGACTGGAAACAATGCCAAGATAAGCAGAGAGCACTTACAGCACCTGATATTCCCAAATTGTCACCCAGTCAGTACTGGCCAGGCTCGACGTCGCTTGTGCCGTACAGCTATGGTATAGTTATTAAATTATTAATAGAACCAGAGTGTTATAAAACTAGAATTAATTTTCTTAAGGTCATATTGTTTTTATTATATATTGTTTTTATTATATGTTGTTTTTATTATATTAAATTGTTTTTATTATATATTGTTTTTATTGTATTAAATTGTTTTTATTATATGTTGTTTTTATTATATTAAATTGTTTTTATTATATGTTATTTTTATTATATTAAATTGTTTTTATTATATCAAATTGTTTTTATTATATATTGTTTTATTATATATTGTTTTTATTACTTTTTATTTAAAAATTGACTGGATGAAGATAACTCCGAAAACATTCAATTTTCTAATACATGAGGATTTAGTAAAAAAAATTTAAAGCAAGAAATGACTTTCCATTCGACATTTTAAATGCTTCCAAAATACTTTCAAATTTCGAAAAACACGAAGTAATTAATTCTGTTTTCATTAAACTGTAAAGAAAATATTAAAATGGCTCATTTTTTAATGAAGAAACAGAAAAGCATTTTGGTGGATTTAATTTTGTAATTAAATTATTTTTTTAAATACGATTTTTTAAAAGTTCGTATTAGTGCTTTACGCTATTGTATTTTATTGCAATACATAATTGATTAATAGTAAATAAACGATTATAACATCAACTATTTATGTGGAGGGAGGTCAATTCATGTGGAGGGGGATCAATTTATGTGGAGGGGGGTCAATTTTATGTGGAGGGAGGTCAATTTTATGTGGAGGGAGGTCAATTTATGTGGAGGGGGGTCAATTTATGTGGAGGGGGGTCAATTTTATGTGGAGGGAGGTCAATTTTATGTGGAGGGAGGTCAATTTATGTGGAGGGGGGGTCAATTTATGTGGAGGGGGGTCAATTTAAAACAAGGGTTTTGGGCGATCACCAAATATGCATCCAAGGCAGCCCAGTGGGCTAGAATAACACAATTTGACACCTTCGATAACTAATAGGGGTTTTGAAACTATTTGTCAAAATGGCGCCCATATGGTAAAATATTTGACTATGTCAATAAATGTAGTTCTGTGAAATATATACTCAAGTAATGCTTAATATGTATCCTCCATTTTCTTCAAAACATTTCCAGATAGATATTTGATGTTGGCATACTGAGAAACTAACGGGGGAAATTTAATCAAAATCAATGTTTCGCTTAAAACTGAGACATCTTAAATTTCATTAACAAGCTATTAACGTAGTTCGGTGTATATACAAGGTTGCGTAACGTATTTGAAGGAAGGTTTATACATACACAAAATGACTCTTCAAACGGATGCGAATGTCTCTCTTTTTTTTTTTTAATGATATTTCACCCCCAAACAAGGCAGGATGCCACTTTAGAGAATTAGGGAGTAGGTTTAGGATGTCATCCTAAGTTGAGAGCTGTGCAGCGATATGTCTGTTTGCATTAGTTTTAAACCTCTGCATGTCGGTACAGTCGGGGAGACAGGGAGCAGGGAGGGAGTTCCAGAGACCGGCCGCGCGAGGAAAGAAGCTGCTGGAGTAGAAGGCTCTTCGGCATCTGGGGACCTCCACAGTGAATGATGAATGGAACCTAATTGATTGTCGGGTTGTTCTAGTGTATTTGCGTCGAGGGGGCACTAGATCAGCTAGTTTATCTGAGCACAATTCATTGAAGTATTTGTAAAACAAGCACACGGATGCAACATTGTGGCGATGGGGCAGGGGCTGGAGCTTGGTGGATAGTGAGGGACCTATTAAGTTGGCGACTCTTTTTTGGACCTTGTCTAAGAGGGAGAGACTAGTGGATGGTGCACCAGCCAAGATGTGGCAACAATACTCTATACATCGGCGGATGGTGGCAAACGTTTTTGAGCATACGAATAAATATATTGTTTTTTGTTTTTTTTTAAATTTTATTCATTTAAGTCTCCTACGGCTTCGATAACGGCGTTTACATGCTAGGATCATGTGGCCCATAATGAACATTATTATTTAGTGTTATAAGTGTGCTCATTAACACTTTTCGCAATTACGTTTCATGCATAATAGTCCAAACGATTAAGATTTAGGGATCTAGGAGGACAAATGTTAGGCGTCATGTGATCATGAAATGTGTCCGTCATCCATTTTTGCGTCCCGTGAGCCTTGTCTGGTGGTTCAATTACCATTTGTCTGACTATTACTCATCGCTCTGTTCTTGGCCTTTTGGCATTTTTATTTTTTAATAAAAAATGTCTTCATTTCTTTTTTTTTTTAAAATTGTTGCAAATAAAAAATGTCAAAAGCTTGTCTCAGCTATCCCCGACCCCCCCCCCTTACATAGCGGGCGTTATGTCCAAGGTAAATACATTCCAAAGGATGTAATTTTTATTTAATATAGAAATAAATGTTCCCACGGAATGTATTTGCCTAAATACATAAGATCAAAGTGTAGTATCTGTTCCGATGGATACTGCATCACATAAACTAGTATTGTCTTCGGTCTATGGGTCAGTCCTGTGCAGTTCTAGGAGGTCCACCCTCCTAGGCTTTGCCTCCCCTCTTTGGGGAGGAGTAAGTTTATTGCTTACTGCCTGAGGCGCCCCTACCGGGGAATGCCGACGGGGCTGCCCAAGCAATTTTGAATGGTCAGAGTGCTCACCTCTCGGGCGCTGGATTCTCAAACCCCGCTTTCCCGACCCGACCTTGGGTCACATCTTACTTGTGGGAGTAAGATAAAAACTGGCCTTGTGCCTAACTCCTGGAGAGGAGTAAATCAATACTTATCGCATTGTTCCTTCTGGCCGACAGGGTTATTTTGCAATCGACCTCATGGAGTTTCTAGGATTACCACTAACGGTGTGCCGCACTCGTCGAATAAATTCAGATGTTTCTGATGCTATCAGAATGCATTTTACTTTCCATTTTAAACCTTTAACACATTGCG
Organism: Sepiola atlantica; assembly: GCA_963556195.1. Lineage (NCBI taxonomy): Eukaryota > Metazoa > Mollusca > Cephalopoda > Sepiida > Sepiolidae > Sepiola > Sepiola atlantica. The sequence goes on along the minus strand of OY744524.1, from coordinate 118,442,652 downwards.
AACTTTGTAGACGTTCTGTCTTTTAAAAGTGATTCTATTTCTAAATTGCTATATGCAGCCTTAATAGTCACAGTTTTACTATGGAATTATAGGGGCTACTATTGATAATTCTGAAATATAGAAAATTTAAAGTTAAATAATATCTTGCTATAGAAAAAATAAGATATATCTTCCAAAAACTTTACGCACTAATATATATATATATATATATATATATATATATATATATTAGTATAAATTCCTTTATTCATACAAACATTATTGGCTACATATGTGCATACATGTTTCAACTGCGATCTCTTTCGAAATCCAGCTTCCTCGAGCCATTTTACAAACTGAAAATAAGACAGATAGACAGACATTATTGTATATCGTTTTGGATTTTTGGAGGGGGATAGAGAGAAAGAAATGTATTTGATTCATATGTTACCACTAATCTTGTTAATACATATCTATACATTCATACAATTTCTTTTCTCGCCACTGCATTCTGTGTCAATTATATTTTCTATAAACTCCGTTTTATTTTCATATGTACCCAATAATGTTTGTATGAATAAAAACATTTATACTGTAATACAGCTCTACCTATTATATAGCACTATTTTAGAAGCACTGGAGTTTCATTGGATAAAAATCAAGGAAGCAACAACAATCCAATATATATATATATATATATATATATATAAACACTGAAATAATGTTAGACGCACTGCCATTATTATCTATAGTGAGGATTTTTTTTACGACCTATATTATAAGAGAGGAATAAAGAACCACGAGAAGGGGAACAAAGATGAATCACTTCGTAACTTTCTTTTTCTTTCTCTATGAGGATGTTTTTTTAAACGAGTATTGAGAAAAAAGGGTAAACAAATAAAATAAAATTACCGAGACGTCTTTCAGTCGACACTTTTCAAGGTAATCGTCGACTACGAGGGGAATCACGATTAAAAACGTGGTCAAAAGACCATTAATAATTATCGAGGGTATTAAAAAGAAAATTATAAAAAAGAAAAATGGGAAGAGACATTCTTAACGTACACCCATTAGTTCTAAGTTATGGGTGTACTCTTTTTGTTTGCACAGAGACGGTTGTCGTACATTGATAGCAACCGCTTCGAGAATCTTTAAATGCGATTTCGAACGAGCTCTGTGCAAAATAGAGAATGCCTCATCCGAGTACCCTCCAGTGCAAACTTGGCACTGTAATAAATGTTCACCAATGGTCGACTCTTGGGCTTGTGAACGCCCGGATGTCGGCAACTGCATGTGCCTGCGTATCGAAGGGGGGATATGCTGGGAAATTCTTACCTCTAAGCGGTGGATGGTACACCCCACGTAGTCAGCCTCGTACTGGCCGTGAAAGCGATAAATGACCATGTTATATTGCTTTTTTGCAACTAAAGTTCGAACGGCCTTCCTCTCTTTTCAGAAGGATTGTATCCCCACCATTCATATATATATATATATATATATATATATATATATATATATATATATATATATATATATATATATATATTAGTTCACAGTAAATAGGGCAGGCCGCCACTGTAGACGTAAGGCGCTACTGAGAAAAAGGGAGACGGTTTGGAGAGTCAAGCTAAATTGGGAGCTGCAGATGTGGCAACAATACTCCATGCATGGGCGGATGATGGCTTTTTAGAGATACAGGATAATGCCAGGTGTGAGGAGTTTACTAGTACGGTAGAGGGAGCCCACCTTCTTTGCTGCAGCCTTGTCAATGTCTTGAATGTATTTATTCCAATTCATGTTTCCTGTGAAGGTTAGTCCGAGGAGTTTGAATGTTGAACTCTCAGTTAGGGTGTTATTTGCCATGACAATCGGTGATTGGAGAGGTTTCTTGTAGTTATTGAAGAAAATGAGCTTTGTCTTTGCGGCTTAAAAGTTACCAACCATTTTTGACCTCAATCCACTACAGCTTGGAGGTCATTTTCAAAGGATTCAGCCATTGCCTCGGATAATATCGCGTCGGTTTTGCCAACATGACGAGAGTAAAGCGTGGTGTCGTCAGTAAATAGCGTGGTGTCGTCAGCAAATATATATATATATATATATATATATATATATATATATATATATATATATATATATATATATATATATATATATATATATAGAGAGAGAGAGAGAGAGAGAGAGAGAGAGAGAAGGATGAAGAGGAATTAGAAAAGCGACGTAGGTAGATCTTTTTCAATTCAGTTGCTCAATGCAAGGTATATTCCGCAAATAAAATTATTTAATTAATTTTCTCCGTAAGCCACGCTTTTCAAAGATCAGAATCTTATCATCAGAGGAAATTGCTGGGATAGATAAGTTGGCGAAAAGCCAAGATTCAAAATCTGAAAAAGTAAAACAAAGATTGTGCGGGGAAAAACAAGGCAAAAAGCTGCCGAATGCAAGCAAGTGTCCGATTGTAAAAAAATCCGGTGACAAAAAGTCCAGCGGAGAAAGTGGTTTGTAGGTAGACCGTTAGAAGGCACGAGAAATAAACTGAGAGGTTTCAAAGTTAAACGCCAGAATCCACCGTCTTCAGGTGCGGCCAAAATAGATACAATCTAGAGGGTAAAAAGTCCTATAGAGGGTTCGTTCGTGAATGCAACAAGGCTCAGTAATTCGTGAGGTGGGAAATATTAGCCATATTAAAAAGTCTTCAGCGGACACTTGCTTGCATTCGGCAGCTTTTTGCCTTGTTTTTTCCCCACAATCTTTGTTTTAATTTTTCAGATTTTGAATCTTGGCTTTTCGCCAACTTATCTATCCCAGCAATTTCCTCTGATGATAAGATTTTAATCTTTGAAAAGCTTGGCTTAAGGAAAAAATTAATTAAATAAATTGCTTTTATGCGGAATATACCTTGCATTGAGCAACTGAATTGAAAAAAGATCTGTCTCCGTCGCTTTTCTAATTCCTCTTCATCCTTCTATCTATCTATCTGCTCTATCCGGTATATTGAGCTGTATACTTTTCACAATAGGTTTTACCTTTCCTAAAAGTTCGCTTTTAGTTCTCTACTTTATATATATATATATATATATATATATATATATATATATATATATATATATATATATATATATATAGGGCTTTACGCGCTCCACTACGTTTAGAGCTGCTCCCGCTGCTGCTCCAACGCCCAAAATTGGAGCTGGCTCCTCTCACGCTCCCCATTTTCAAAAAGGAGCCGCTCCAGCTCAAGCTCCTATAAAAAAGAAGCGTTTTTTCAGCGCTCATAAACGTTCTATTCTGCCAATGAGTGGTCGAATAATAGGGGTGGGCGTTAAAGGATCTCGTCAATATGGGTGGGGATGTCACTTTAAGTGTAAGACCGTAAGATAATATTTGACAAAATCTCGCTAATATTTTGAGATGTGCTAAGGGTTATAGGAGAACATGTCCGACGAAGCATACATAAATTTTCGTTTCCTGAGGTATAAAATAGAAATAGAAAAATCCCTGAAGTATTTTAAAACAATTTTAAATTTCATTACATTAACAACCTATTTTTCCAGGGGAGGAAAATTTGATCCGATATTTTTTTCTATTTATTTTGGAAGGGAATTTAGATTTGTTTTAAGTAAATAAAGTTTTACATCATAATGTAAAACTAATTATTTTCTTTTTAAATAAAACGTTTTTCTGTGAGAGGAGAGACAGCTAGGACAACATTAATCGTCGTGTGGTTGTTTAATATTTGTTTGTTTTAAGAACGTAACTATATTGTATAATGTATATTATTATTTATCACAGAGAAACGCTCAAGTACTTTCAAACAAATCGATTTATCAATTTTTATTTTAATAGTACAATTTGGAGCGAAAAAAACCCAATAAAGTTTATTTTTTATAGATTGAATAAAAAAAAAAATTTCATAAGTTGGCTAAAAAATATCAATAAATTATCAATAAACAATTCGGAGATCCATTTAATGTCTTAAAATTTCATACAAAATATCTGGTCTAGACATTGGAAGTTGAAAAAATATCGGGTCAAATTTACCGCCCCCGAAAAGTTAACTGGAGCAAGTTTTCCTAGGTCGGGCTAAAACATTTATTAAAATTAAAAATTTAAATAAAAAGGTGAAAACGTCTATATTTTAAATCTATAATAAAAACAAACTGTTTACAATTTTAATATTCGATAATAGATTTTTTATGATAAAGAAAGATATCTAATCTACTTTTGGTTCTAAAAAAACAACAAATTAGTCAGAAAGTTTAATTATTTGGTTTTTTAAATTAAAATTTAAGACATTTTCTTTAATTTAATTAAGTTTAAACATAGGTTTAATTGTAGAATAGGGACCGCTGTTTATTTTTCACTCATTTCGCTTGGTATTCGCCCAAATTTTGGATGAAACTGATTGTTGGTCTTAATTGTATTTTTGATCCTGAAATAAAATTCTCATTTACTTTTTAAAGTGTTGAGAATCTAACTTTAATCCCAGGTTTTAATCGCTGGGGGCCATGTTGGTTTTTATTGTTTTTATTTTCCTTGGACTAAAGATATTTATTCCTTGGACTAAAGATATTTTTTCTTTGGGCTATATTTTTACTGCTTTAACATTTTATTACACACAAAAAAACTTTGAATATTCTATTTACAAAAGCAAGTTTTAACGGAATTTAACTAATTTAAAAGCAAACATGAAAAAGTTAAAACATACTAGTTGTAAATTTAAGAATAACAAAATGTTGCCCAAAAGACGACGGTAAAAATGTGGCATAAAAGTTCAATTAAAATGAAAAGAAAAATTGGCTTATTTATTCAATCAGCAATAAACATCCTTGTCATAAATACAAAAAAAGTTCAAATCTTTAAGAAAATAACTTCAAAAACATCTATAGACTCACTGGCGCATTTGAAGACGTTTGTCTCCTGCCTTAAGAAAACTGTCCTATCAAAAATGTAACATAACATGTAGATGTGAAAAAAGTCTGAGAAGTTCAGTGTTCTGTTTCCATGTATAACTCTCTCGTTCTTTCTTCCTACCTCCCTCCCTTGATCCCCCCCTTTCTTCTCCCTATCTCATAATATAATTTAAAAAATGATTCAAAGAGTTTATCTGAGACATTTTCTTTTCCTTTTTATTGCTGAATAAAAAAAAACTAATGTTTAAAAAAAAATCAAATAATTTTGTGAGCGAAGAGCGCGGAGCGATAAATCCACCGCTCTTTAGTCCGAAATGGAGCTGCTCCCGTTCCACTCCCGCTGAATATAAAATGAGCCCTCTTCTCCTTCGCTCCAGCAAAAAGGAGCACGCTCCTGGAGCGCGCTCATTTTTGGAGGGCTCCGTAAAGCCCTGTATATATATATATATATATATATATATATATATATATATGTGTGTGTGTACGCGTGTGTGCGTGTGTATATATATATATATATATATATATGTATATATATGACACTTAGAGGAAAAGTTGTTGAATTGAGTAAGTACGTTATGTATTCAAAGTGATCGCCATCAATTATGCAAATTAGACTGAACTGATTTGCATATTTTGAAAGTATATCTAATATGCAACACTATTCATCTGCTCCAGAAGTGTCCTTTATCAACAGATCAAACGTTCTTATTATCCTTACGATGTAAATAAGGAATATACAGCGCTTAAAGGGTTAATTTAATTATAAGGTCTGTACGTCAGCAAACATTTACGAATTAGTTTTGGGTTTCATTAGAATGTGAGGAAAGGAATTCGAATGACGAATTACTGGCATCATCTTTCATTTATTTTTATGAGAAAGTCTTAATTTAACTTACGCCTCGCATGATAATTTATATTGTGATATTTTAACAATCAGACAGTAATTCATATATGTGTATTTATGTTGGTATAAAGCGTAATTCCACATTATTAACAAAGTAAACATTATGGCTATATTAATAACAGAAACTCACTGGGATGTGGCACCGATGGAAACGTTGATACCGACGAAAGGCGGCGACATGGCGGGCCGGGTTCGAGTCAGTAGTGTAATTACTCAATTCAGTGAACCTTTTTCGTGCAAAAATCGGTTCAGTATTCAAATGTTTGAAGATGTTTTCAACTAATCGGAGAGCGTAGGTTTCCTTATGAGCATATTAGAATCTTATGGAAATCAAGTTTTCCAGCGTTCAGGCAGTCAGTTAAAATATTTCATTTGACTTGCTAACATAATTACTGACTCACACACACACACACACACACACACACACACATGCTTTAGACCGCGCTCTACAAACGCATGCACACATCATATGTAGGAGAAAGCAACTACCACTGACAAGCACTGCGGAGGTCCCCAGATGCCGGAGAGCCTTCTACTCAAATAGCTTCTTTCCTCGTGCTGCTGGCCTCTGGAACTCCCTCCCTGCCCCCTGTTTCCCCGACAGTACTGACATGCAGAAATTTAAAACTAATGTAAACAGACATCTCGCTGCGCAGATCCCAATTTAGGCTGACCCCCCCCCCCCCCAACCTTCTCCCCTTTTCTTTTTTCTCAGTGCCCCCTTACGTCTACAATGGTGGCCTGCCTTGTTTGGGGTGAACCATGTTAAAAAAATTTTTTTTTTTAAATCAGAGATACTGTCACTCAGTGTGTCATTAAAGCACACAGGTACGGACAGGTATTGCATTCACAGACGTATCCATAATCTTGTGTACACAGTCTAACAAATCAGATCCAACCAGATGTTTCTTCTCATGTGAACAAAGTTTGTTTCTGTTATTTAAAAGTGCGTTTGTTATTCTCTGAACACACATGTATATTCATTATTACGTATAGTATCACATGATCTATCGATGTTGGCAACGTTCAAATTATACCTGTGAGTATCTGATAATAATGTTATATAACGGGTTTCTTTGTTATGGTTCTTCCCTGTCAGCATTTTCTTCTCGAATGACGATTGTTAATAGGCGATAATCTTCCGGGGCCGGATGGGGTTGGTTGAGTTGTTCATCTCTGGTTGTATCATTTGGTTGTTCATCAATAAAATTACGTCATTTTCCGAAAAGATATCATTTGAATTTGAAATAAACTTTCTCCTTCTACATTACATAAAAGCACTTCCGACAATGTTCAAACTTGAAAATGGAAGAAGGTTGCATCTTAGTGCTTCAAAATCCATTCACAGCACATATGAAATCATTATTTGAGAAATAGCATCTACACATGTGGGATTTTGTATAGGTAACAGAATGTAGTCAGATTGAGTGAATAAAGAGGATGCGGTAGCAATTCAAAGCCACCGTTGGCTGCTTCAGATACCGCAACCTGAACAGTGTTGAACGTACACGTTATCATGGTACAAGAACACGCCAGATCCCAGCTGGTTGTTTCCTTATGCATAGCATGTTTTTAAACATAGTTCACCCCAAACAAGGCAGGCCGCCACTATAGACAAAAGGGGCTAGTGAGAAAAAGGGTGAAAGTTTTTTTGGGGGGTCAACGTAAATTGGGGGTTGCGCAGCGAGATGTCTGTTTACATTAGTTTTAAATTTCTGCATGTCAGTACCACCAGGAAAACAGGGAGCAGGGAGGGAGTTCCAAAGTCCATCAGCACGAGGAAAGAAGCTTTTGGAGTTGAAAGCTCTTCGGCATCTGGGGACCTCTGGCAGATTGTCGGGTTGGTCTAGTGAATTTACGTCGTCAGAGCACCAGAGCAGCAAGCTCATAAGATCACAATTCATTGAAGTACTTGTAAAACAGGCACAGGGAAGCAACGTTGCGGCGATGGGACAGGGTCTGGAGCTTGGGGGATAGTGAGAGACCTATCAAGTTGGCGACTCTTTTTTGGACCTTGTCTAAGAGGGAGAGACTAGTGGATGATGCCCCAGCCCAGATGTGGCAACAATACTCCATGCATGGGCGGTTTAAGTTGTTTTCTTTTTTAGATAGTCTATAAAGATTAAGAGTTCAAAATCACCCAAAACAGAAGCCATCATCTTGCCAATAGATGTTCTCCAATTGAATAATTCAGAAGTGGAGGAACGCAGTGTTTCCATTGTTTGTTTTGCATCTTTTATTCGCGTTCGAAGTGGTGAACCCCGGTATAACATTGAGTTACTAATCTAGGGTCGGCCTGGGAAGAAAGTCAGAAGTGTCCGCAAAATGTCAACCTTTTTCGGCTTCTGATCTTGCAACAGCATTCTTGGGACACATCTTGCAGACAGCTTACTCAGTACCAAAACTTAATCTAAACTAAAACAGTGTAGAACTAAATGCCCATGGACCTTCTCATTGAAAGTACGACGTATTTTATTCAAAACCATATATATATATATATATATATATATATATATATATATATATATATATACAGGGTGATTCATAAGTCACTTCACTTAGCTATTTAAAATGATTACCATATGAGGCACAAACATACTATGAACTTTTGATAAGTGTTATCTTACTCTCTAATTACTGCTATTTGTTATTTTAAATTTGTTCGTTTATATATTTATTTCTCTATATATATATTTCATAATCAATCAAATATGCTACAAAGAGTCGTAAATTCCTTGCAAAAAAGAATGGAGCTATGCATGCAGAACGAAGGTGGACATTTTGAAAATTTGCTGTAATTTTAAACTCCCATAAATGAATTTGTTAAATAAGCATTCTGTTTTGTATTACTGTATTTTTTAACTTTAGAATTTGAAAAATAAATAGCTAGGGGACTTATGAATCACCCTGTACATATATATATATATATATATATATATATATATATATATATATAGATGGTAATATGAATTATCAAAAATAATGATGTGCAATTAGAACGCCATACAATGCATTCTAATTTTATTAACTTTTTTTTCAATTTAATTTTCGAAGATATATTTAATCATCAAAATTTAAAATAAAGATATATTAAAATACTTGTTTTTAATTATTTTCATCGTCTCGTTTTTGATGTTATCAATTCGGTGTTTTTTAAATGAATTTGGGATGAGAGTATCTTTAGTCACAAACGGCACATGTTGGTGCAAATTGTAATAAAAAATTGAAGTATGTCTTCGAAAATAAACATTGTCATGAAACAGATGTAAACAAGTATACTATCTTTGTGTTTACTCCCTATTTGTAATAAAAATTAAAAATAATTTTAATCATTCAAAACACACACACACACACACATATATATATATATATATATATATATATATATATATATATATATATATATATATATATATATATGTATAACTATATATATATCTTTAGCTATATCTCACTAAATATGAAGTTGTCAGTTTTTGCAAGTAGATAGTTAATCTTTGTTGCTAACTAAAAGTTGTTGTTTTCTAACATATATATACATTCACATTTACATCAATTAGAAAACAACAACTCATGAATTTTCGAATAAAATGAAAGTGGAACAAAATAATAATATTTGTAGTATAATATATATATATATATATATATATATATATATATATATATATATATCTTTCAAGAGAGGATTCACATCACAACGAAAAGATCTTTTATTCTATTTTTTATTTATTTTCTAAAGTTATTGTTCCCTACACGTGTTTCGCTACCTAAGCATGGTGCTTGCTATGCAGTTCATCAGGGGAGATACAAAACATAAGATATTGACCTCAACAGCTGACAATACCCTACCGGGGATTGACCTAGATGAAATCACTTAAGAAGAAAAAAAGGAAAATAAGTTTAAAAGACAGCTCTAAAAAACTTGGTAATATGTGGTAGCTGTGATGCGCCTCTACAAGAATTAAGTCCGATGCAACCCAAGGAAGGGGAAAAAGGGGAAAAAGAGAAAGAAGGGTGAATCCATTACATTTGGCGGAAGACATACCCATAGGTTAATCTCAACATAGGTACCCCCCCCCCCCCGAAAAAATCAAACCGTCCGCAGTGGAACGCTTGAATAACTTCCAGGGCCTCAGCTTAGGGCACATGCAACCCGCTATTATTCCGTTGAAGAATCCAGCATCAATTCCGTCGAGAGACATGATGCAATACAGAAAACCGAGAAAAAACAAAAGATTAAAGCCCTCATAAAGCCTATATATATATATATATATATATATATATATATATATATATATATATATATATATATATATATATATATATATATATATATATATGTGTGTGTGTGTGTGTGTGTGTGTGTGTGTGTGTGTGATTATTTTTATTTGCACAGACATGTACAAAATCTGCGACACTGGCATGTCGATGTTATCGATCAACAGTTATAATAAACTGAGATCTCATCAGGGAGAGTTAGAATCCGATCTTAACCTTAGATCATATCATTATTTCTTTCCAAATATGATCTAAAGTTTAGATCGGATTCTAACTCTGCCTGATGAGATCTCAGTTTATAATAACTGTTGATCGATAACATCGACATGCCAGTGTCGCAGATTTTGTACATGTCTGTGTAAATAAAAATAATCACATACACATATATATATATTTATATATATATATATATATATATATATATATATATATATATATATATATATATATATAGCATGTATATATATTTATATATATATATATATATATATATATATATATATATATATAGCATGTATATATATATATATATATATATATATATATATATATATATATATATATATATATATAGCATGTATCGCAAGTTAATTGAAAAAAACCCAATAAAGTGCTCGATAGTTCTACAAGAACTAATATAAATCATCTTATTTAAAAAAAGAAAAAAATATACGTTACAGTGTCATCTTAAACATAGCATGACCAGATCGATGAAACCCGGGTACCCCAAACAGAGACCGTAATGTAGGTTTCAAATAATATATATATATATATATATATATATATATATATATATATATATACATGGACGGCGGCACCGGGGAGGTCAAGCCCCCACCCCACACTTTTAACTCCCCCCCCCCACACACTTTTATAACTGTCCCGCCGGTCCTGATATATATATATATATATATATATATATATATATATATATATATATATATATATATATGTATATATATATATGAAGCGAGGTAGAGAACCGAGAGGAAATGAATGAAAGGAGAAACCGTTGCCACCCCTAGATTTCCATGTGGGGTGCAGAAGACAACACAGCGGTTAGCTATTTATTTAACAAGCTCCACGTTTGATTAATATAGAAAAATATTTATTTTTCCGGCCAGCTATGATACGGCTGATAATTGGTCTATTTAGCGAAGAGAATCAAAACCTACCAACATTTATTTGTATAAATCAGACGTTTTTAGTAACAGACGGCTCAAATAACTTCTAATATTTCAACATTTCTCCTGAACACAACCACAGTCTAATAATAATCGCTACAAGTTTAATTTGAGAAAATCAGACTTTATAGATATGGATAGCCTGATTGGATTTAAAACAACCAATTCGCCTTTTTTCGGTGTTTATTTGATAATTTTAGTTTAAATTTGAAAATCTTAATTATTTGCACCTTTTGTCGAAGAGCCCCGTCATAAATAGAAAAAGTGAGTTTTGCACACACAAAAAAAGATAAAATAAAAGCATAACCCCGCTTGTGATACGCAGTGTGCGCGCAATTCTTGACCTATTTTGCGTGTCCTGCGTAGACATGCGCCTAGTTTGAGTTAAGGTTACTGCCCAGGTATCCACGTTGAGATCAATGAAACACTTATTTCTCGCCATACGGGATACAGAATAAACGCTATTATGGAACGCATCGCGGAATAGTAGACATCTATCTGTGTGAGTCTATGTTGAAGCAGAAATGATTGAATAAGTAATTTAGTCTGTTTTTGGAGTGGGGGTACTTTCCATGGCGGGCCTCTGTTACAAAAAATCCGATTTTTTATCATATTGATTTTTTTAATAATTTTGAAATATTTCGAATTAAAAACAAACTTTTTTCATTTTAAAATACAATTACGTTGATGTATTCCATTGTTTAATTAATGAAACAATTACATATATTTTCATTCAGAAAACATATTTTGATGGTAGCTTAATCATCAATATGTGTAGCCTATGTTACCCGTAGTTATGCATAGCATCGCTTTGCCCAAACGCAAACGAATTAAGTCAGTGATTTCAGAGTCCACTTTAAATATATAAATAGACACAAATAGTGATTTACTCTCTCTCTCTGTCTCTGTCTGTCTGTCTCTCTCTCTCCTCTCTCTCTCTCTCTCTATATATATATATATAGAGAGAGAGAGAGAGAGGAGAGAGAGAGAGAGAGGGAGAGAGAGAGAGAGAGTGAGAGAGAAAGATTAGTGATGCATTATTCCCCTACGTTTTTATAAATAATTAGTAGTGTTATCCGGTGTCGCACAGAGCTCTAATTTCCGTAAATTACATATATTAAAGACAAAACAAACAACGGTAAAAGGGAAGACTGTAATAAACATGAAACTTACAATCGTTTATGTCAGCCTACCACATTTTTAAGCCATCCTATACGTTAACGTTGAATGCAATGTAATATATCGAAGCACGTATACGTAAAAATAGCCGCAATGTTTTTATCTGTTGATTCTATTTAAACTGTATTGAAGGTAGGCTTTTTTTATCTTTTTAAGTTAAGTAATGAAAAAATAAGAGTTAAATAATTAGCCGTGAACTCTTTAAAACAATGCGTAAGTCTATATGTTGACGTTAGAAAATGTGATATATTAACATTAGACTCTCAGACTCAGGAACCCCCGCGCCCTGTAACGCATGAGTCAGTCAAAGTAAACCATCCTTTTCGGTCTGAAGCCAGATCCACAGCGTCCCTCCAGCTTCTTCCCGTTGCGATCAAATCTCTCTCGATTCTTTGCTTCCAGTTCATTTTTGGTCTTCCTTTTCCATCAGGGTTCCACTAAAGCACTTAGTTTGCACCTCTCTCTGGGGCCAATCGTAGGGCATGCCCGAGCCAGCCTAGATGTCGTTTGCAGATTATTGACGATTCCAACAGGTTAGTGTGGTCTGTGACTTCTTAGTTGGTAATTCTATCACTCGATTTGATCACTAAAATCTTTCTAAGACATTTACAATCAAATGCGTCTAATTTCCTCTCGTGGCTGATTTTGAGATGCCAAGTTTCATTTCCATATCACAAAACGTTGCTGTTATAAAATTTTGATTTAGACTTGAGAGTGAATTTTTTTTCTCCTGCTTTTGCAGAGCTGATTAAATGCTGCTGAGGCTTTTCCTATCCCGCACTGCAACTCATGGTCCATATTGCCGCCCTTGTTTAAGGAGCTTCCTAAGTAGGTGCAGTTGTCAACTATAGCTATTTCGTTTTGGTCGATAAATACGTTTGTAGGTGGTTGATGTGCCTCAGAGAGCATGTTTTGAGTTTTCTTAGCACTGATATAGAGACCAATGTTTTTTGGTAATGCCGTGTAGGTCAGTTGTATTCATTACTAGTGCAGCAATATCGTCTGCAAAGTCTAGATCAGAAAGTTTACGATCTTTGAACCACGTTATACACTGATCCTGGGTTGCCTTTTTGAACACCCAATCAATGGCTATGGCAAATAGTAATGGAGAAAGAAAACATCCTTTGCTGACTCCAGTGATCACCACAAACCAGTCACTGAAACCATCTTCTGATTGCGTGTAACATTTGGAGTTTGTATCAATTTGCTTTATTGCAGTGATAATTATTTTCCGGCAGGCGATCCTCGTAGAAGATCTTCCAGAGTGATGGCCGGTGAATGCTGCTGAATGCCGTTGAAAAAAATCTATGAAACTGATGGCAAGAGGTTTTTGAAATTCGACATGTTTCTCAATTATACGACGTAGTGTAAAAAATTGTTCTGCACCAGAACGTTTTGTCCGAAATCCGGTTTGTTCACGTATCGCTTGGTCAACCACATCACGCATACGGTTTAGGATCATTTGACAATAAATCTTCCCAGATATAGAGAGAAGGGACACCCCCTCTAATTGTCACAATCAACAGGTTTGAATTTCTTATGAATGCATACAACCGCTCCTTTTAAAAGCAATGTTCCATCTTTTGCTTTTATAGAACCTGATGTTACTCTGGAACTTCCTGTAATCTTCTTAGAGATTTGGTACACGGTTCTCATGTCATTACGTGCTGCGACTATTTCGGCCTCCTCTGCCATATTATCGAGTCATACGTTTGACCATCCTTGTCTTTATCAATATACTATTGGTATGAGTCTATGGTCTTAGGGGTGATATTGACCATCCGCTGATGTAGTGTCTTCCTTTCATTAATAAGCTTCCAAGTGTTGTCACTAATCAAATCTTCTTTGAGTGACTAGGATTTCCTCTCCTTACATGGTATTCTTCATTTCCTGCCACAGTTAACTGAGCCTGGTGTAGCATCCGATAAAGCACTTACTCCGTTTCCCAGAAAAATCTCAAAATTAGCCTCAATGTCCTTGTTTTTCAATTTGGAGGTGTCGAAACGTCTGTGTGTTGCTGTTTTCTTCTGTTTCTTAAATTTGATTTCGATTTTGGCAACCGATAGATAGTGATCACTACAAATATCAGCACCCCGATAGACCCTTACGTCTAGAAAGCAGGTTGTTCTTCCGGACAAATGGCGATGTGGTCTATTTGTGTCTTGGTCTTATGGTCGTTTGAAACCCAGGTAATTTTGTGGCTGAACTCATGAACAAAACGTGATGAGCTGACTTTCATGTTGTTCATGCCGGAAAATTGGATGAACCTGTTCCCATTGTCTGTGCGATTTTCAAAAGCGTGAGGACCAAGTACGCGTTCGAACACCATTTTGTTTCCCCCAATCTGTGCGTTCATGTCACCCATGATGATGAGGGTATCATGCCACCCATGATGATGAGGATATCATGCCTTGGGGCTTTCTCAACTACATCTTGAAGTTGTAGAAACTATCCTTTTCATTGTCGTCTTGATCATTAGTGGGAGCATAACATTGAATGGCGGTAACCCTCGCATGAAAAGTGGTAAACCTTGCTGTTATTAAGCGTTCATTAATAGGTGTTCATTCCTTAAGGGCACTGTTGGCAGCTTTGTCCATGATGATTGCAACTCCACCTCGATGGATCCCATCTTGTCGACCTGAGAAAAGGATGGTCTTGTTCTCGTGCATAAACTTCCCGGAATCAGTTCAGCAGACTTCGCTTAGACCCAAGATGTTCAAGTTGTAACTCTCCATTTCTTTGATGATTTGTGCAAGTTTGGGAGATTGGTACAGAGTCCACACGTTCCAATTTCCAATGCGTGTAATTGATTTTGCAGAAAGAAGTTGACTTTTGTGATGCCGACTTCCCCAAGTGAAGCTTTTATCGGCATCTGTCATACGATCACTATTGTAGTTCTGGATGCCTTGAGTTTGAATTTGGCATACTTTAACTGTTTTCATATCAAGGGTTTCTTTACAGGGACAAATCGTTAGCCTGAAGCCAAACCACTAACGTTTCGAAAAAAAGACTGTAACTCCGGTGGAGTTGTAAACCGATCACCACGGATTAAGATGTGGGTCACCTTCAACTCTTGGAAATTTAAATAAATTCTCCATGTTGTTGTAGTTGTTATTTTATTTATTTATTTACCCCCTTTTTTCCTTTTCTTTCCTTTTTTATTTACTTTTTATTTGTATATGTTTAATCATCATGATGATAACGGGTTTCGGCAACTATGAACAAGAACATATTTGCTTACATGTCTCTAAAGGCAGTGAATGAATAAGGAAAGAAAAATATATAACCGAGCCAAGAGAGACGAACGTGAAGAATGGCGATTTCAGTTACGCTCAGCGATGGAAAGTTCAAACAGATATCCGTTGGATGCTGAGTCTCTTCGGTGATGAAGCAGTGAATGAATAAGGAAAAAATAACAAAGCCGATAGAGACGAACGTGAAAAATCTATTGACATTAGGTAAAACAAAAAATAGTTATCTTACTAAATAAATTACTCCGGTGTAATGGGGTGGTGGTCGTAGTACATGTTAATGAGATGGTAAAAACTCCGTCAAATTTCTTTTGATGAGACCAAAAATGAAAGATTGACCAGAACCAAATAATAAAATCGGTTAATACGATTGATAATGACATTTTTTCATGCCACGAACTAATTTATGGCGAAAATGAATAACAAAAGATTTTTATGCAGCCTTTGCTAATTATGCTATTCCGTTCAACGAAATAGTGGATATCTCACTTTACTTTATATATAAGATGTTCGAAATTGGCATGTACTAATATTTAAAAATAATTATATATATATATATATATAGCATTCCAATGAAATTAACATCCATTTTTAAAATAGGAAGATCTACCTCCTCAAAATTCAAACTCAAAAGAGATTACTATATTTTTTCTTAAGTATATTTTAACATAAATAACGACACAATATATAAAGTACATTTTTATTGGTGTTCATTGTTGACGTTTTATTTTCATAGACTTAGAAATCAGCATTAGTATTTTCAAAAATGATCTGAATTTACTTCAGAGAGAAAATGGAACAATCTGTTTTCGATTTTATTTATTTATTTTTTTAATAGATCTTAATATTTTGAAGATGGCTCTTAATTTGTCTGAAATACTAGTATAAATTTAGGAATATTTTATATTTCATTGTATTGGTTTGTGTAGCGACGCACGTGTTTGACCTCCATCTCCGACATGAGCGCCGCCATTTTGAATATGTGCTTTTAGCAACAAACGAGCGTTGGACGTAACCTGGATAATAGAACACTAATAACGAAACGGTAATAAAAAAGACGGTTGCTTTTTCTTTACATATATACATATATTTATTCTTTTTTACATATATACATATATTTATTCTCACGGAGAAGATTTATCAAAGACAAACGTAAAAAGAACATGATACAACATGAAAGGGGAGATAGATTAAGAGACGCAATTACTAAAAGTATTTCTATGTAAATGTCTTTACACATAACCGAAATGCATGTATTGCCAGGGTAAATACATAGGGAATGAATGGGTTATGGTAATGTAAATACAACTTATTTTATATTGTCTGTGAACTATTTGCGACCAGAAGAGAAAATGCTAAAATGACTTAAAGAGCCATGGTTGAATATCTATCGGTTAACTATAGTGGCGACCCATAAATAAGACATTTGGAGATTAGAACAGAACGTGGACCTTGGGTTTAATTTCGGTTACCTCTTAATTCTCGCTTTTTGTTTTCACATTCCATGAACCATGTTTCTGACAAAGGGGGAAGAGTTGCTTTTTTTAGTTGTTGTTTTGAGTTAGTGATCTGTGGAGATTTTCATTTCTCTCATGGTATTCATCATCATCCATCTCACTAACCCTTATCATTGAGTGTTTTCTTTGTAGCCTTAATAAATTCCTAACCCTTATCTTCGAGTAGCATTTGGCCTTGGTAGTGGTAACCTTTCAGTAAAAGAATACATCTGACCGTAAACGCACCAGAGTCGTGAAACACATGCCAAAGAACAAAACAGAAAGAGGCCAAGCTTCGATTACGAATTTCAAACAACACATGCGTGAGCCTTTTTTGTACTTACAGAATTAAAGAGTTCATTCTCACTTGTTGTTGCAAGTAATAATTCAGTGGCGATAACTTGAATATTTTTTAACATAGTTTACCCCAAACAAGGCAGGCCGCCACTGTAGACGTAAGGGGCTACTGAGAAAAAAAGGGTGTTGGTTTTTTTTTTGGGGGGGGGGCGATAAAACTAATTTGGCAGCTGTGCAGCGAGATGTCTGTTTACATTAGTTTTAAATTTCTGCATGTCAGTAACGGCAGGAAAGCAGGGAGCAGGGAGAAAGTTCCAGAGTCCAGCAGCTTTTGGAGTATAATGCTCTTCGGCATCTGGGGACCTCCACAGTGTATGGATGGGATTTGGCAGATTGTCGGGTTGGTCTAGTGAATCTACGTCGTGGGGGCACCAGAGCAGCAAGCTCATCAGAGCACAATCTATTGAAGTACTTGTAAAACAGGCACTAGGAAGTAACATTGCGGCGATGGGACAGGGGATGGAGCTTGGTGGATAGTGAAGGACCTATCAAGTTGGCGACTCTTTTTTGGACCTTGTCTAAGAGGGAGAGACTAGCGGATGATGCACCAACCCAGATGTGGCAACAATACTCCATGCATGGGCGGATGGTGGCTTTGTAGAGATATAGGATAATGTCAGGTGTGAGAAGTTTAGTGGCACGGTAGAGGGAGCCCACCTTCTTTGCAGCAGTCCTGGCAATGTCTTCAATAACAAATGTAATGAAAATAAAAATGCATGTTGTTTTGTTAGTTAATCATTTTAAATTCTGAACTGTCTAGTAATAGCTATTTTCTTTTAAACGAGTCTTTTTCTGATAACACTGTGTGCATTTTTCAAATGTTGGCGAAAACCCCAATCAAACAAAATTTATGTTTTAACGAAAAGGTAAGTCAAATTTAATTGAAAAATTCCACTTTGCGGCGAACGTTCAGCTACATGGTACGCTTAACATGGACACCCTTTTGGTAACATTGTGTAATTTTATTTATTAACAATTTCATGGCTGCCACAATCCTAAAGCCATTGATTTTATTAAAAGAAAATACTTTATTGAAAAAATGTAAGTATGTTCGTAATCAACACACGGAATATTGATTAAAATGAAGACGGTGTTTAATAAAACTCGACATTGTATTTAATTACGCAGTTATTTTACTTTTTACTACGCGTGTACACCCTCCGTCAAAAATGGTGGAAAAATATGTTTCGCTAGTGTTCGCACTAATATTCATATTCATATAAAGAAACGTCTCAATCGGTGAAGTTAAAATAGGAAAGAAAAAAAAGAAAGAACACGTCTCAACCTGGAAAGCTTAAAAAGACAAAAAGAAGAAACGTATCAATCGGCATAGAAAGAAGAAAATACACAAAAGAAAACGTCTCATTATGGAAGTAGAGTGAATAATTTATTTCCGTTTAACTTGTTATTTGCTTTCTGCCTTTCTCTAAACACTTGAAATGGTTTCGTCCGTCAACTTTTGTGTAACAGGACGGATATATACTTACCTATATATAAATAGATACACATTGGTCTTTATTATAGGGTGGAGGATAATAACGGGTGTTGATTAGCACAATGCGTTACATACATAAGGGAGTGAGATATACCATAGGCTCTGATTTTCTTAGGTCGATCATGTGATAGGAGAGAGGGGTGGTTTGAAATAGTTCCAGTTAAATAGCAGTTGGTATATAATTTTTGGGGGTGTATCTATCCTCTAGAGCAGTGGTTCTTAACCTGTGCGGAATTCCCCACTGGTGGGGAATTTTGTCAAAGCGAGCGCCCTCAACACTCGACTATTTCGACGGTTGTGCCAGAATATGGAATCCGACTACGAAGGACTGCTGTTCAACACTGCCGTTCGCTGGTTAACGAATCTTTTCGTATGTATTTATTTCCATGTGATAACTGTGGTGGGAATGGAGAGCTGGCTCTCACTAAATAGTGGGGAATTGGAGAAAAAAGGTTAAGAACCACTGCTCTAGAAGAAAAGCGTTCTGCGACTAATAATCCGACCGGGGAAATTGGTGAGAGGATGAATGCATTGATATTTTGAATGTTCGACGTGTCTGTTCTTCCATCAATCTAGTCAACGAGGAATGAATTGCAAGGTGACTGCAGGGTTTACACGTAGGATCCAGATGAAACAACAATACTTTCACGAAGGAATATCCACCGCGTGTTTTCTTTTGCATAATATTCATAGTTTTGATCCACACACACACACACACACACACACACACACACACACACACACACACACACACACACACACACACACACACACACACACACACACACACACACAACATCTTCATTATATTAAGGATAACGACATTATCAAACCATGGTCGCGTAATTTATTCGTTAGATATCCAAAGTAGCTGGATATTTTCCAGACAGTGTGCGGACATCTTCTATTTTTTCTTCAGTTCTTCAGACTGCAGTCAAATGATGACGACATTTACAGAAATGATTGTCTTTTGGGCGGTTTTTATCTTCTAGGATTAACAAGATCATTTATCATCGCAGTCATTAGACATTTTCTTTTTAATTTTCGACCACTGTAATATCATTTACCTTCAAAATCGGTCATTAATCTGCGTTTTGGGATGCAAACATTTTCACCGGGAAACAAACATTAAAGGAATCTCTAAACTAAACTTATGCGTAACGCCATAACTTTTCGAACCGACTCCAATCAAAATCGCCCCAAAATGTTTAGTTTATAACTTGCACATTTCGTGTAAGTGTGAGAATAAGAAGAGGAGGAGGAGGAGGGTAAGAGGAGGGGGATGAGGAAGAAGAGGGGAAGGATGAAGAGGAGGGGGAGGAGATGAAGAGAGGGAGGATGAAGAGGAGGATGAGGATGAAAAGGAAGGGGGGGGGAGAAAGAGGAGGAAGAAGAGGAAGGAGAAGGGGAAGGGAAAGAAGGAGCAGGTGGAGAAGAAGAAGAACGCGTTGACGGGGATCTCGTTAAATCCAGCAGACGATAATATACCACCATTAAAAATAAAAAGAAAACTGTTACGTAACATCTGGAACGACTTTCAAACAGCCGTTCAAAGTACATTCGAAATATATTAGCAACAAAATTACGTATTTTCAGCAAAAACAACACCAATATTTAACACTGACGGCTTCAAAACTGACATCTATTATTTAAGTGAAATAACATATATTGACCGTTTATGACACTCATATGTGTTGAAATGTATTGAAGAAAAAAAAATCCTTGGTTTCAAAGCGCCCGAGAAGATTGCTCGAGTAATATTTATTCAATTGAACTCTTATTTGCGCCAAAGAAAATAAAATAAATTCAACGCAACCTATCAAAAAACAACAACCCAATAACAAAAATAAAATCTGAAATCATCAAGAGTTTAAAAAAAAAAACAAGAAATAAATACGATTTCAAGAGAACTTTCATCTTAAGAACTTGTATGATGTCTATGAGATATAGAAGCAGAGGCCACGATTGATTCTTTTATGGCTTTCAGTGTAGAAGTATAAAAGAATATTTCTCGCGTTCTTTGTGGGGAACATTGATTCGGAAGACTTGTGTGTGTGATTGAAGAAAATATCAGACGATATTAACTCCTGGAACTAAGCAAGCAAAAAGCCATATAAATATTTGATTGATAAATAAGCGTTGTCAAAATACACGCTGTGTCAGGAATAATATGCTCATATACAGAGAATACACACGTACGCGTATATATATATATATATATATATATATATATATATATATATATATATATATATATATATATATATATATATATGACTTTAAAAAGAGGCAAGATGCCTTCAAAAAACTATGTGTTAGATGCAGATATTTTTATTAAAATCAAAATACTATTTTTTTTTTTTTGCATCTTGACTTTTTTTCTAATAATTTCGCTCGGTATCACAAGCTTCATCAGAGATTTAAACAAATAAAAGGTATTAACCTTATTTTTTTTTCGTAAGAATCCTTCCTGGTCTTGTGGAAGTGACGTCCGATGTTGTGTGGACTTTGAACTTAAATCGCGCATTGTCGCTGGTAGTTATACATTTGGGAAAGTTCTTTTTTTTTAAATAAAAATATCTGCATCTAACAGATGGTTTTTTGAAGGCATTTTGCCTCTTTCTTTAAGTTTTAAATTTTAAAGATGCTTAAAAAAAAGAACTTT
>OY744524.1:118408448-118418448 GCA_963556195.1 Sepiola atlantica | reverse complement strand
TTGTAAATTGCAGCACACCCTATTGCTTCTTCATGTTTTGATCCATCTGTGAAGATGTGCATGTGTCTTGGATAATTGTCTTTGACTTTCTCTAATTCCTCGTGGAAAATTAGAGGATGGGTTTTTTGCTTGTGGAGTCTACTTAAGGCTAGTATGATCTTTAGGATCCTTATGGTCCAAGGTGGGATCTTTGGTATTATCGTATCATGTATTTTTGTCAGGTCCAATCCTGCTTCTTTGTTGATCATTTCTATTCGAAGGCCAAAAGTTCTTATAACCCTTTCCTTCCTTTAGAATAATTCCCCGTATTTTTGATGGAATGTACCATAATGTGCAGGATTTGATGAAGAGAATTTCAATTTTAAATAATACTGCAGAGCTAATTTCTCACCTCTGATATCTGCACGTGCTTTGTCAGCTTCTAGATAGAGACTCTCAACAGGCGATGTTCTGAAGGCTTCTGGTCTGACCTTAGTCCTCCATTGTAAATCGGGTCAAGTATTTTTAGATATGTCTTTCTGGCTAATCGATATATAAAATTGCCGTAGTCCAATTTGGATCTAATCAACGACCTATATAGTTTTAGTAGAGTGTTTCGGTCCGCGCCCCACTCAATGTGGGCTACCACACGTAATAGTTGTAATGTTCTATTACATTTAGCCCTTATATATTTCAAGTGGGGAATAAAGGTCAATTTTCTATCGAAAATTACCCTTTAAAATGTATATTCATCTACAACTGGAATTTACATTCTTTCAAGTTTCAAGCTTGGGTTATTGTGTAATTTTCACCTTCTAACAAAAATGGACACATTTTGTTTTTGCTTGAGAAAATCAGAAACCATATTGATTTTTTCAGGCATTGTTGCAATTTTCGCTCAATGGTATGCATATACTTAGACCTGTAGTATATTAGGAAGTCGTCCATGTATAGGGATACGTTCACTCCGGGTAATAAGCTTTTTATTATGTTGTTTATTTATATGCTAAACAGAGTCACAGATAGCACGCTGCCTTGCGAGACACCATCTTCCTGAGTTTTCATATCATAAAGAGTAGATCCAACGCGAACTCGAAATCTTCGGTTTGACAAAAAACCGTCAATAAAATGTGGCAATCTACCTTTTAAACCGAGATCGTTCAAATCTCTCATGATGCCATATTTCCATGTCGTATCATAGGCTTTTTCAAGGTCCAAGAAAAAAATCGATGAGGTGTTCTTTCTTAATGAAGCTTTCTCTTATGGCAGTTTCCAAGCGAACCAAATGGTCTATTGTGTCCCTTTTTATTGCGGAATCCACATTGTAGATTGGTAATATGGCCATTCGATTCCAAATACCAAATCAATCTATTGTTTTTCATCCTCTCCATTGTTTTGCATAAACGACTGGTCAAGGAGATTGGCCTGTAATTTTGTGGATCCGACTTGTCCTTGCTCGGCTTTGGGATCGCTACTACTGTAGTTTGTCTCTATATGTCCGAAAATTTTCCCTCTGACCATATTTTGTTATATATTTTTAGGAGTAATTTAAGTGATTCTCCTAGTAGTTGCTTTAAGAACTCATAATGGACTTCATCCGGTCCTACAGCAGTATTATGAGATCTTTCAATAGGGTCCCTTAATTTATGAACCAGTAAGGACCAGTTCGTCTATTGGAACGGAGTCAAGAGTGGGTTAGGTAACACCTGCATCAAATAGGGTTCTCCTCAATTTGAATTCATCCAGCGTTGTATCTTTGTATTGATCGTTCCTGCATATTTATGAAGTTTTACCGTAGTTTTATCCGTGGGGACGGGTAACTGATGTTACTCAACTTAAAAATGGAAATCATGCATTCGCAATACCATCTTCATGTTCCGACAAACGTGTGTAGAGAAATTACTGATTTGAGTTTCTTTTTCAATCGAGAGTTCATACGTAAAAACAAAATTCGCTGCTGCTGCTTTATTTTATTTTGTTTGTTAGGCGAGTCTGACTTTTGCATAGATCTCCCGAAGATCGTGCCTCAGAATTGTCTGGTCGACATGAAGTCGCAGATATTTGTAAATCTGCAGGATTACAGGTTTTTACCCCCGACACCAACAAAGCTCTGCGGTTGCATGCGAAGTCGGGGAAAGTTTGGTCTAGGACTCAAATGAATAAAATAGAAGCAATATTGTCAATTATTCGAAGTTCCGCATCTGATACATTTTGCTTGTCATACGCAGAGGCTGAGACGATCAGAAGACGAAGGATCCTGATGCCGAATACTCCTGGATTTTCACCAGAGCTCTGTTAGCTTGGTTGCGACCTCAATACCGCTTGGTGACATACCTGCCCCTAATGAGTGATCCTCCTAGGAACCAGGGTTCCAGATGGAATATCTCTGACACTACCATATTGTCACCGACCCTAACACGGCGAGGAATGGTTAGATTTTAGGGGCTCCTGCTGCTGCTACTGTTACTGCTGCTGCTGTTGCTACTGCTTCTAACAAACGTGAACCCGTAACGCACATACTCATCTGACCACTTTTTTGTTTGCACTATGTAATGCGGGCTGAAAAGAGAAACAAAATACTTCTCAGCAGTTAAGTACACGCAGAGAAAGAAAAACAACACAAATTATAATTTGTTCCAGAGAACCTGCGAACCACTGCGATTGGCTCACCGAATCCCTGGTATTCGATTGAACATGGGTTCCACTAACTGGTCTAGACATATTGTTTAGACTCGATATTAACTTACTTCCCACATCAAGAAGATGTGATACAAAACCGGAAGATGGAGGACATTCGTCTCTTAGACGCTTGATTCCCGGACATTTGTTTTATTGGTATCTTCTTCTGCTCCCTATGGACCCACTCCTCCCTCGAGACACTCCCTATTCTCGTTTGTTAGTTTTACACAAATTATTGGCGCCAGACATTCAGAAGCACGCAGACATTTATTTTCATAAAATCAAACCCTTTTTCTTTGTAATATTTATGTTTTCCTATTTGTCAGGTTTTTATTAAATTTATGACACAGCCGGTTGTGTATTGCCAGTTTCATGACCCCTTCTTATGTCCCCTTTTGTGTCCTCTTTTCATAAATACTATTTCAGTGGTTATTTCTAATGATTTACTTCATACAATTGCTCAGCTTCTAGAATAAAATAATTAAACTTTTTAAAAGATTTTAATAAACAACGTTTTATTTTTAGATTTATGTGTTCAACATATTTACTTGTAAAAATGGTTAATTAAATTTTTTTTTTTTTTTCATCAAGACTTAGGCGTCGTGGGATGACGTTATAATGGGCATGGCGTTATAATGGACATGGCGTTATAATGAACTTGACGTTATAATGGGCATGGCGTTATAATGGGCATGGCGTTATAATGAACTTGACGTTATAATGGACATGACGTTATAATGGACATGGCGTTATAATGAACTTGACGTTATAATGGGCATGGCGTTATAATGGACATGGCGTTATAATGAACTTGACGTTATAATGGGCATGGCGTTATAATGGACATGGCGTTATAATGAACTTGACGTTATAATGGACATGACGTTATAATGGACATGGCGTTATAATGGACATGGCGTTATAATGGGCATGGCGTTGCCTCGAGTGATAGCTAGGGAGATACGCTGGAACATCCAATCGGTCTTTCAAGGCTCGTTCCTATCATCCGTCAAATGCCTCGTGTGAATCGTGAAGTATTAGCACGGTGGCTAAGTGGTTAACGACACAGACTGACAATCTGGGTGTGCCAAGTTCGAATCCAGTTCGTTCCACATAAACACTTTCACTTAGGATGGTCCTTCCTGTAAATATCCGATGTCTTTCTAAAAAGAATTCTAACTAGAAACATATCGGGGGAACTATTATAGTACCTTACCTTACGGACAACATAAATTCTTATACTCGACATAAATACTGGAAGCACATGCTTCTCGGCAGTCAAGACAGACGTACTGTAGCAGTCACTAATAGGGACTACTTTTGAATGCGTAATCACTGTCCCTGTGAGCTGGCTTGTCCAATCAAATCACAGGGTGCAGTAATATCGTTAGTTCCGTAAGGGACTACTTATGTCCCCTTAGGGTTCGAGGAAAAAGATAAGACGACCTCCTGGCACCAGCTTGGACACATCAACGAGAGCCCACCAGCGAGGAACGAAGAAACGCTCTCTCTCCAGCCGCCGTCGCCACTTGACGACTACTACCATCTTCACCCGAAGAAATCCACGGGCGGCCCTAAGAACTCTTATATTCTTCCTCTTCCTCAGACGGACACCGTCCCACTCTCTTCTGCCTATACCAAACGGTATAGGTAACCTTGAGTTAATAAAACCCCTTTTTGTTATAGTTACAGAAATACTTTTCGTTGTTCCGTTTCTTTACGAGAAGATAAAAGGATAACCCCTTTCATCCCTCTCATCATCTACCTTACAGTACAACCACTTGTGCTATCTGTTGTATTATACTTTTTCAATATACTTGTTTATCTAAACTCTGAGTTCGTGTTTTCTTTCCGGACCCTTTACAGGGTCACAACAGAAACCAATACCAACAATAGAACCATCTGATTCATTCGAAATAAATAAATGGATCAGCACCAAAGATTCGTGACGTTTCAACTGAAGAATATTGAAAAATGAAACGGTCAGTTAGTGAGCTGTGTTTTTTTTTCTTTTTTTTTTTCTTATTTCAGCGAACTCCGCTTCTAGATTGACAGCAAATTCCGCAATTTTGGCCGGCATAAAGTGGTTGGAGTAAATGGTATCCCATATAAGTGGCTTACCGACTCGAAAAGCAAACAGTGTTATGCCGTCGGATCGACGACCATCTCCCCTGTCTAGGTCAGCTGGCTCAAACTTATTATTAAGAAAGTTCAGTCACTTTCTCAATCGCAATGAATTAAACTTATCAAATGTTTTCATTGGTCGAGCACAATCACGTGTATGTCCCGCCGGATGTTGAATTACGTCATAATACGTCACATCGATTAAAATATGTTAATGAATGACGGCAGCCTCAACTATGTATGTTTTTTTTTTCTTTTGGAATTAATATCACTACAGATTCAATTTTGATTCTATTATGTAAAAAAAAAGATTTTTATGTTATCAAATGTTTTTATGACGCAACATGTCGTCTCGCAAGAGATATTGATTTGCTTTTTATTTCTAGGGCAATGACATATCAAGTGTTTTCGATAGGGTCTGACGCAAAGATTGCTTCACAACTTAGTGGCTATAAAATATCTGGCAATGTTTTGGAAATCCCCGAATCCTTTCTCTCTGATAGGTCTATACAAGTAGTTGTTGATAGGCAAATATTGGAAGCACATAGCATCAACGTCAGCGTGCCTCATGGATTTATTCACGGACTAAGACACTTTTTTATTTATTAATGATCTTCCAAGATATATTCGGAAATCATTTGTTGACATACATACAGACGACACAGCTGTCTATGGCAGCCCCTCGAAGAGCACCAGATACTAAGATCTAGCTGATTCATTCTCTTTGGTATCTGGAGCTGGTAGTGCAATGGGGAATATTTGCTTCTAACTTTTAACACTTCTCTCTTTTCACTACCAACGCTCGGACCTTGTTTTGCTTCAGTCGAAATAAATAGCTCTCCTCTTAAGAAATCCCTTTGTTTTGATAAGCTTTCACTCAAATGGAAGGTATATGCCAAAATCTTTTACTAGGTTACCGGAAAAATGGTTGGATCATTCTACCTCTTTGGAAAAAAACCGGACTCATGATACAATACGCTATTTATATAAGAGTTAAATACATCCTAAAGGGGAGTACTGCTGCCACATCTGGGGAGGTGCTGCTCAGGGCATTCTGTCTCGCCTTGACAGAGTATAAAATTGACTTCGAAATCTAGTGGGAGAAGAATCTCGTCTGTTCCTTATTATCCGTTTCTCAAAGAAACGACGTTAGTAATCTCTTTCTACTCTATTTTTATTTCCATGGAGGGTGCCTGACTGCACTTTAATCACTGTCTGTGAAACACATTATCGGGGGATTGCTTTCCTGCAGATTACAATACAGTCGCCTTCAAATCTAATCTAAAAACAATATTTGCCATAAACCGTCTCCACAAGTAATCAAACTCAGTCGATTCAAATAACCATTTTTAATACTCCCATAATGTTCTTCATCATTCAACTTACAATCATTCTATTTGATTAACCCTTGTCCGCGAATGACTTTTATCATTGGAAAGTGGTGAGTCATTAATAAACTTATTAAATAATGTTATGAATATTTTGCATGTTCATCCATTCATCTAAAGACAGCTTCCAGCTGCAAGATGTTCGAATCAAATCAATCAAGTTTATTGGAAAAATTGCAAAGTGTAAAAAGACACGTAAAAGGACAGTTAGAATATGTGTACGTCTATATACCGTTTGAATGTGTGTCTAAGGCGACTTGAAACCTGGATATAATAGGCATCGTCTCTACCTCGGGTAGGTTAGGGTTAGGGTTAGGCATCGTCTCTACCTCGAGTAGGTTAGGGTTAGGCATCGTCTCTACCTCGGGTAGGTTAGGGTTAGGGTTAGGCATCGTCTCTACCTCGGGTAGGTTGTTCACTGAAGCAGAAACACGAGCAGAGAATTTTACCTTTCTTCTAATGAGGCGAAAGCGCTCATAGTACATATTTTGCTGGGTTTTGTGGAGACATCGAATTGGCGCTGAGGTGGAAAAAAAAACTCCTCGAAAGTTAAACTAAAACCCCCGTTCATGATGTTTTACGCCAGAATCGCGCCCCATCGCGTCTCCCACTGCAACCAAGATGCGAATAGTAGTCCGATTAATCAAAATTATATCAATCCTCATCTAATAAATTCCGAAACATAACTATTGTTTATATTGAATACATCGATCTTTTAACGTATTTACTGTTTTCTCTTTTAATTATTTCGTCCGTAATGGATCACCGTAGTAATGTATGGTAATAACATTGATAGCAATGGTAATAGTATACCGTAACATTTTACCGAAGAGAAAAATCAACTGTTTCCTATTTCTAAAGTATATGATTACGCGTATGGTCTTCCGTAGTTAAAATGGTTGCTCTACTTCAAAAGACACACCTCATTGAATTTCATTTAGTAGTTCTGCTTGTTTGATCATGAAGCATTCTTCCCGCGGCCTGCTTTTCGATAGCAAAAATCGCTTGTAGCTGGTCGAATAATTTTTTCTAAAAATTGTATTAGGTCCTTTCTATTCATATCGGATTGATTAACGTTATGGTTCCCAAACGCAATTAATCCATCATCGGGCTATAAAAATTCGTACCAATTCCACCGTATATATTGGATTCAATGATAGGTGGTTTGGCCCAATTTCTGTAATTAGTTTTCACTCTTCTTTTTTGGAGATTTAAAATAATGTATACTTGAAGTTATTTACCTTCTCATGAGGTTAGACACAATGTCAAAAGACAGTGCACCAGAGAAAGTGCGGAGGTGACGAAGACAGGCTCTACGTGCCCTCCTCCACTAGTAACTGAAAGCAATACCACCTCTTACGAGTCAATGAACGCTTACAGTGAAACTAATGTCTTCAACCAGCCATCTCTCTCCGCGACAGTACTCGCACGCATCCTTTTCAGGACGGGCGGCTCCGGTCGTCGAAAATCAACATCCAGCAATTCTGCAGCTCAACATCGAAGGGCTAACTATGCCAAAGCTCGATGTCCTTGCTCAAATTGCCACCAACACCGAGGCAAACGTCATTCTCCTCCAGGAAACACACAAAGTCACTGACACCAGTCTTAAACTTCCAGGCTTCACACTCGCTGGCTTCACCAGCAGCAAACATCATGGCCTCGCGACGTTCGTGAAGAACAATGTACCATGGTCGCCTGCTAGTCAGTCGACCAATGATGCCACAGTTGAGTGGATCAGTACGAAGGTAGCCGAGAATACCATAGTCAACATCTACAAGCCACCTTCATCCCGTTTGGAGCCGCACACCATCCTGGATGTGCCGGACGATGGAACACTGAGACCAATCCCGACTTGGCCTTCTTTAAGAACCTCCCGCACCAAGCACTGCCGGAGAGACGCATCCTGGGCCGGTTCCCTCGCTCACAGCATCGCCCATCGCTGATCACAACACCATCCTTGATCCAGCCAACAGGGGGAAAACTAGTCCAAAGATGGAACTTCCGCAAAGCGGATTGGCAAGGCTACAAGAAGGAGGGCGAAACATCAATTAAGGCTCTACCAACACCTCGAGCCGACAACACCGACGATGCTTATGAAGCCTACACAGAGATTCTGTTAAAGGCTGCGAAGAAACACATTCCCCGCGGACGACGTACGAACTATATCCCTTGCTGGGACGAGGAATGCGAAGATCTATTGCGCCACCACTCTGACTCCACAAATAGTGAGGAGAGAGCAGCAGCAGCTACCATCCTTCTGGATAGACTAAACACCAAGCGCCAAGAGAGATGGGAAGAAACCGTGGAGACGATCGACTTCATTCACTCGAGCTGGAGAGCCTGGCAGACCATCAACAAGCTCACCGGTCGTGCAAGTAAACCATCTCCTTGCCCCATCACCGCCAATTCCATCGCAGCACAGCTCATCAAGAATGGTAGCTTCCCGGATGCGGACAAGTACTTCACAAGAGACACCACAACCAAACTGAGGAATCTCCACACCTCACCGAGTGCCGACACTGACCTCTCGGGCGAGTTTACGATGAAAGAGATGGAAGTAGCCACCAAACGCCTGAAGTCGAATAAAGCTCCGGTACCTGATAACATCCACCCGGAGTTTGTCATCCACCAAGAACGGAAAGCAACAGAATGGCTACGCCTACTCTACACCGTGTGCTACAGAACATCGCGGCTGCCAAAGATCTGGCGCCGAGCAAAGATCATCGCTTTGGCCAGGCCAAACAAGCCGCTCGATGACCCCAAAAGCTACCGCCCGATCTCGCTTCTCTGTGTCCCATACACACTCCTGGAGCGGTTACTATATGCGCGTCTCGAACCGGTCGTGGTAACAATACTACCTAAGGAACAAGCTGGCTTCCGTTGTGGCAAGTCAACAACAGACCAAGTCGCCTTGCTAACCCAGGACATCGAGAGCGCCTTCCAAAGAGGAGAAAAAGCTGGCACTGTTCTACTTGACCTCACGGCTGCATACGACACCATCTGGTTACGTGGACTCCGTGTTAAGCTGCTGCAAACCATTCCAGATCGACACCTGGTGAGTTTCATCATGGAGATGCTGAGTAATCGTAGCTTCTCCCTTCACACCAGCGACGGCCAACGCAGCAGACTACGGAGACTAAAGAACGGCGTCCCGCAAGGCTCGGTTTTGTCCCCGATGCTCTTCAACAAATACATCTACGACATACCGACAACAACAGCCAACAAAATACGGGTACGCCGATGACCTGGCCATCCTACAGACGGACAAAAAATGAGAGACTATCGAGGCTAGGCTCACTGCGGACATGACGACCTTGTCCAGGTACCTCAATAACTGGTGGCTGAACTACCGATCCTCTCCGGTACTGCCCTACCCGCTATCCGACGAGAAGCGACTGTCCTGGCACTGTCGTGCAAGGCCAAGATCGACAAGAGACATCTGCTCCACGACATCATGAGCAAACCCCCTCCACCAGTACGCCTCAAATCACAGCACGCGCATCAGCTTCTGGAAACCGTCCCAGACACCACCTCAAAGCAGATGTGGACCAAGAACCTCTGGAGGGAAGAATGGCAATAAGCTGACCAACAACGACTGCACAGGTTCATCACCGACCCAGACGACATACGAGGGGCTGAGCTGCCACGAAAGCAATGGACCAATCTGAACCGCCTGAGAACTGGTGTGGGCCGTTTTTCTGCCACAATGAGAGACTGGGGCCTGAGAGAGGGTGCTGCCTGTGAATGTGGCCACCCAGAACAGACAGTTACGCACGTCATAGAGGAATGCCCGCTGTTCAAACCACCCAATGGCGAGCAGGGCATAGCGG
>OY744524.1:118360948-118403448 GCA_963556195.1 Sepiola atlantica | reverse complement strand
TTACATATATACATACATTTATTTCTCACATAAATGGTTTGTGAAAGAAAACCGTAAGATAGACAAAGTATAACATGACACATAAAATATGATGCAAACAACATACATAATTACTAAAGTTAATTCTACGGACACAATCGAAATGCATGTATTGCCAGAGGAAAACTAATTATAGAGAATGCATTGGCTATGTAATGTAAATACGATTACTTTTTTATAAAGTGTGGGAACTATTCTGCACAAGAATGCTATGACGAGTAGAAAAGGGCCATGCTAAGATGGTTAGTTGTTTTTTGTAGTCCCGTCTAAACTGTCACCAAAAGCGACATCTGACGATCCGAGGTCAGCGGTGTAAAGTTATGTCGAAACGTAAAGATAGCCCGGACACTCTCGGTTAGCTTCAAGCCTAATTGCAGATATGGTCTGAATGTATTTTACAAATCCCTCACGTGGTCTGAAATTTAATGGTTGTTTCCAGAAGTCAACAGTCCATTCTCCTGTTGAAAAGTAAAGGATCTGGTCCAAGACAGATAACTCTTGAAACTTCTAAGCCAACGGTAGTACGGAAGGTTCATATAACCCTTTTTTTATTCAAATGAACTTTGGACAAATCAAAATAGACATACTGCTATAAATATACAAACTGACACACACACACACACACACACACACACACACACACACATATATATATATATATATATATATATATATATATATATATATATATATATATATATAATAAAATTGAAAATATAAGCCATTAACAATGCAAGATTAATTTATTTTATTTTTTTACATTAATCTTATTAATTTCAGAATAAATTAATAATAAGATTAATGTAAAAAAAAATAATAATAAATTAATCTTGCATTGTTAATGGCTTATATTTTCAATTTTATTAACAAATCCAGCAATGCTTTAAATGAACGACCAACCCATATTACTTTATCAACACGAGCGATCCACACTCTTATTCGTTCGACACCGGAATTTGAATCATAACCGCCGACACCACCAGCGCGGAGAGACGTTTATCAAGTAACAAAGCAATAAGTTTGGGTATTCTTGTTTCTTGATGAAAAAAAAATGACTCAATACTGGTCACCTCTGATGATGGAATTTTATTCCGAAATTAATAAGATTAATGTAAAAAAATAAAAAATAAATTAATCTTGCATTGTTAATGGCTTATATTTTCAATTTTATTAACAAATCCAGCAATGCTTTAAATGAACGCCCAACCCATATATATATATATATATATATATATATATATATATATATATATATATATATATATATGAAAGGATAAAAATAATCCGACGGTATGAAATTAAAAATGGAAAAGCGGAAGACCTTTTCGCTCAACGTTTCGCCCAAATTTCACGTGGGCTTTGTCAAGAGCGGACGAAGAATACAAAAATGACAAAAGACGAGAAAGTCTGTAAATTATGGGGAATATATTTTGAGATGAAGGGTATGCAAAAAAAAAAAAAAAATAGAAATAAATATATATATATGCACATAAATGTGATCGAAACATATATATAACACATATACATACATATATATCAAATATACATAGAAGTAGCATTGGAAAAGAAGAGGAGAAATTAAAGAGCAGAAAGGGGTCCAAAGGATATTTAATTTAAAGCTCAGGGAATCATCCGGTGTCTAGAATTATCTTGTTTTCACTAATGATTGCTTTTGATAGGTTGGGGAGATATTGTAGAAGCCCATTCTTTGTTTAATTTTATTTGTGGAAAGGGCTATGAGGGCAGATTCAATTATTCGACGTGTTGACTTGTTGTGTATTATCTTGATTAAAGTGGATTTCTCAAAGTCAAAGTAATGACCATATTCCATAGTATGAGCACATAAGGCGTTAAGTGTGTTGTTGGTTTTAATCGCTCTTTTATGCTCATAAATCCGCTTGTCCAGATTACGATGCGTCTCTCCAATGTAGACCTTATTACAGTCTAGACAAGGAATGGAGTATATGCCAGCTTTGACATTGGGTGTCGTGTTCAGTTTATATGTTTTGATTAAATTTATAATACTTGCAGAAGTTATTTGGGATATGTTTATGCCTAGTTTATTAAGTTCTGTGTAAATCGGGTTATTGTTGGAATTGGTTGGTAAAGCTATATATCTATTTATTATAGGGCTGGTGGATAAGTTTTTCTGTTTGGAATTTGAGTAAATCTGTAGAGCTTTTCTTTTAGAATTTTGTATAAAATACTTTGGGTACTGTAATGTATTGAGAGAGTGTTCAATGTATTTAAATTCGTCATCTAAATATTCATTGCTGCATATCCTAAGTGCTCTTAGGTAAAAACCAATTATGATGCCAGATTTTATTTTATTATTGTGGTGCGAATAAAAATGAACATAATCGTTCTTATTGGTTTGTTTACGGTAGACTTTATAAGATAAATTATTATTTTTATTTATTAGTAGAATATCAAGAAAAGGAATGGAGTTATCTGTTTCTTTTTCGAAAGTAAATTTAATGGTCGGTTCTATT
The DNA here is from genome assembly GCA_963556195.1 of Sepiola atlantica. NCBI lineage: Eukaryota > Metazoa > Mollusca > Cephalopoda > Sepiida > Sepiolidae > Sepiola > Sepiola atlantica. The sequence continues at coordinate 118,400,917 of OY744524.1, read as the reverse complement.
TTGTTCAATTTGTTAGTAATGCTTTCTATTTTAGTGGTTTTCGGGAGGAAAATTAGGATATCATCTATGTATCTATAGTAAGATACATTTTTAGGTAGTCTGTATTTTATTGGTCCGTTCTCAAGAAATTCCAAAAATAAACAGGATAGGACACCACTGAGGGGATTCCCCATAGGTAGGCCAAATTTCTGTTTATAAAAGAAATTGTTGAAAGTAAAATAGGTCATATTAGTGCATTAATTTATTATATTAATTATATATATATATATATATATATATATATATATATATATATATATATATATATATATATATATCCAAGTAAGCGTTGTTGAACGTCACGAAACTTTCTCGTTTGTAAATCTTCTTCGTGAGGTACTCAAACCGTCGAGCTAAGAAAGTCGAAGGCGCTCGAAAAAAAAAAAATTGCCGCATTAAGAATAATCGGTGAAATACTCTACGGGCTGCCACCTGAAACCAGAAGGATAGCTCGACGGTTTGAGAACCTCACGAAAGAAGATTTACAAACGAGAAAGTTCCGTGACGTTCAACAACGCTTGCTTGGATAATGACTTGCTGCCTAAGTATATATATATATATATATATATATATATATATATATATATATATATATATATATATATATATATATATATATATATATATATATATATTAAGATCGAAGCTAATAAAGAAATGACAGAACAAAAAGAATCGAAGAATCTATTATGAACAATAAGGAATATGACCACAGTATTAGCACTAGGGGCTTTTACCCCGCCTAATAAACCGGTATTGTCCGGGCCTTTAGGTCTGGATTTACGCCGGTCTATTGGGGGGTGTCGGTCCTGTGCAGTTCTAGGAGGTGCACCCTCCAGGCTTTGCCTCCCCTCTTTGGGGAGAGGTAAATTTATTGCTTACTGTCTGAGGCGCCCCTACCGGGGAATGCCGACGGTGCTGCCCAGGCAATTTTTAAACAGCCAGAGTGCTCAAATTCTCGAGCGCTGGTTCTTTCCCATTTTCCCGACCTTGTGTCACATCTTACCTTGTGGGAGGAAGATAAATAGAAGCACTACTTAAGCCATAATATTGGCGACACGGGGGAGGGGGGTAACAGACTGAAACACTAATATTGCATTTTATCTTTATTTTTTTTTTAATTTAACATTGCAAACTCACTTTTATTTTCATATAACCTGTTGGAAATTTGGGATTATTCTAGCATCCTAGGAACTGTCTTGTTTCTTGGCAGATCTTTCTTTGTCGGAATACGGTATGCCTATATTCCCAGGCATTACACCCTTTTTCGGTAGGGGTGGTTTATTGTCTATTGCCCGAGGTGCCCTTACCGCGACATGCCAACATTTACGGCTACCTTTGTACTCTTCCATAATGACCACTTAGGAGAGCCGGAGTTTCCCACATTGAACTGACTTTATGTCACATCTTGCTGCCATGGAAGGAGGCGTGTCAATAAAAGGCTTTTTTCAGCTCTTCTTTTCAGACAAACTGGGGAATCCTTGGCACAGTCTTATTCTAGGGTCCGGTTTGCAATAGGTCTGACCCTTTTGTCTGAATTAGGTATAGTTCGGTCCTACGAGGATGTCCCCCAAGCTATTACCTCCTCTTTCGGGAGGAGGTGATTTATTAATAGTCGGCATTTTCCTGATCCAAACAATCTAACCCGGGTTGAATGAGTGACCAAACGGGTCACATTTTTATCTTTTTTATACACGGATCCTTTATTATCTCTTCATATTTTTTATACACGGATCCTTTATTATCTATTTCTCTTGTTTTCGAATGCAACCGAGAAACTTTCAGAAAAACATCAATGTAATTGAAGAAAAATTAACTTATGCGTATAATAAACCAAAACTATATACGAAGCGAAGTAGTCCTACGCGAATAAGTAAACACGTATTAAATTAAAACAATATATAAATTATATCTTCAATATGTATAATTTTGATTATTCGGACTACTTTTCTCATCGTGTATGTTATTGTCACAATGTTTTGACCGATGTGACCTCCGATCTTTTCAGGTGTCTCGTGTCGAACTAGGTAATTTTTATGTCAAACTCGGGAATCCGTACAGAATTTCGAACTTGTTCTGTCAGCCATAACTAGGTAGAAATCTTAAGTATATATTTTTTTAATTATATTCTTAGTTTGTATCGCATCGCCTGTAGTGAAGATGATACTGTCAACCTCTAGAAGATTGTCACTTAGCACTTTATCCGTTGCGCCACGGGTCCGTTGAGCGAAACGTTGTGAGAAACACATCCAAGATGAGAACAGTAGTCATAATAATCTTAATAATACAAACTATCAATCGTCATCTAAAAAAAAATTTTGAAACATATTTTTTTTAATGTGTTTCACATTAATCTCCTAATGTATGGTCGTTTATTAGTTACAGGGAAATGGGTTTCGGCAGTGTTGGATTGCTTCCAAAAAATTATTTTTGCAAAAAGTCACGTGTTCGTACTAACAAAATATAACAAGTCGCGCATGCGTGGTCCCCCTCTGTATGTGACTCGATGTGGCGAGTGTAAAATGCAATAAATTTGGGCAATTTGGGGCATTTTTTTACCCCTCCCCCTTTGACCCCCTGGGGGCGCGAACCTAAATTTTTCTGAGGTCAAAGATGCTCATTTTATATCCAGAACAATTGCCTCTACATTTTGGCCAAGTTTCAGAAAAATTGAATGGATGGATCAAACGTTATGGGAGAAAAGGGTCATTTTTTGCCATTTTGGGGGCTTTTGACCCCCTGGGGACGCGAACCAGATTTTTTCCAAGGTCAGCGATACTTATTTTCTATTAGGAACAATTGCCTCCATATTTTGGCCAAGTTTCAGAGAAATTGAATGGATGGATGAAAAGTTATGGGGCAAAAAATGTCATTTTTTGCCATTTTAGGGGCCTTTTGACACCCTGAGGAGCTAACCAGATTTTTTTTCAAAAATCGGAGAATGTCACTTTCTAACCTGACCAAAGTTACAACTTCATGCAAAATTTCAGAGAAATTCAATCGATGGTTGCAGAGAAAAATCCGGACGGACGGACGGATGGACGGACGGACGGACGGAAATGCCTCAAAACATAGGTCCCCCGATTTATAAAATCGGTGGACTAATAAAATATGACATTAAAAACAGTAAGAAGGGCATTTATGGCCGGTGAAAAAGTACTTATAAAAATTGCTTGATCTATCCCTTCGACTTTCCTAAGTGATAGCGCCTCAGGCGACAGACGCTACACTCAAAGCCACACTCACCCCTTTTCCTTTCGGAGGAAGTAATGCCTGGAAGATATCCTTTAAGAACCAAACAAAACAGATACTACATTCTTATTCTATTTATTTTTTATCTCCGCGTCTGGAGCAGTGATCTCATATTTTTTCGTTCACATTTAAATGCTGACGTCACTAAATAAAAATAACGTCATCAAATGTTTTTGTTTTTTTAAGACTTTCAAACAAAATATTTCGAAGGGGGGGAAACATTGTGAAAGATCGCCGAAGATGAAAGCCACTTCAAGGGTGAACGTGAATTTCCCTCGAGTCAAAATCATCAGTCGGGACAAACTAATCAAATGGTACCGAGAAACAATATCACCAACGCTAGAATCGATCAAGGATCTGGGGACCGGTAGCGATTTCTGTTTCGGCCTTGAGATCCTGTTTCCAGGCTGCATCGGGAAGCATTGGATCAAATTTGAGAACCCGAGCGTTTACGACAGACGTCAGAATTTCAAGCGGTTCCAATCGGCATTGTATACTCTGAACCTAAACAAAGATGTCCCGATTGATAAACTGGAAATAGGTCATCGTGGCGAGACTTACTTCTTTGCTTTATGGTTCAAGGCGTTTTTCGAGGCCAACCACATAAGTACGGCGAACGACTTAAATAAATTACAAGCGTTTCTGAGCAAACTTAAATATAATAGGCGAATGGCGGCAAGGGGCGGATTTAGAAAAAATATCGACCGTTGGTTCCGGAAAAAGGCCACGAAAGGAAAACTTTCGGTCAGCTTTCGAGCAAATATAAACAGTAAAAAGGATACGTCGGAGACTAAGATTTCTCGACAGAGGAAAATAAATTTGCCCTTAATATCGGATAGTATTATCAACTCACCAATACCGTCGTTTTCTAAATCGGAGCAAAACGGATATAAATTGAGTGGACGTATTAAGCCGTTAGAGCAGCAAACATTTCAGGCTTTATCGAAACAAACCGGGGTCATGAAGGACCTACCCGAGCGCAAAAGGGTATTTGAGGACGGTGAAGTAGATTTTGAGAAACGGATCGGAAATTTACAACAGTTGAATGTGTATTTTATCCAGGGACCACACGATGATTCCACCAATCATCCGAATACGTCTGACCCTATCAGAATATTCTGTCGTTTAGAAGACATCAACGAGTACGAAGACACACCTAAAAGCAACGAAGAAGCACGGATGAAAACGACGTTTCCTGAAATAGAACTGGATGAGATCAATCAGGTAGTGAAGGAACAACGAAGGGTTATAGGCGAATTGGAAGAGGAGAAGGAATATAAAAGCCAACAGATCACCACACTGGAAAGTATAGTCTGTGACCTGATGCAGACCATCAGAGAGCTAAAACACGTGAAGCAAAGACAAGTTCGCCGAATCAAAGATCTACATGAGTCGACAAACATGCAGATGAGACAGATGGAAGATCTGCAACAAATCTCAAACGAACTGCTGGAAAGTCTGGCGGACTTGACCAAAACAAAAGTGGAACAGTCGAGAAGAATAGACGACCTAGTACAGGCGAACAGGGATGCCTCTCGAAACAACACGTTCCTTACTAAAAGCAACATGGAAATGGCTGCGCACATCGAAGACTTGCAGAAGAACTATAGAGATGTGATTCAGCAAAATGACAACTTGGCAAAATTCAACAAACAATTGACACGCCATTACAGCGACCTCTTAAGTAAGAACGGGGAGTTGCAACAACGTAATGAGTGTCTGGCCAAGAATTATGAGACCCTTCTCTGCTACTCGTGCGTTGAAGTGAACCTCTACTTTAAACAGCTGCTCAAGATTGAGAAGGCGTGCAAAGGAGAGTCGAATAGCTGTCTGCGCAAGCGTTTAAACACCATTTTGAATCAAACCAAATACAACTCGTTGTCTGCCCCTGGCTCGAGAAGCATGAAGACCTGATTCATCATAATCATAATCATCATCGGTTTCTTTCTTTTTAAATGTCACTCCTGGTGGAGGAACTCCTCCCTGGTTTCTTTCGTGGAAAGAAGGTATGATTACGAATATTTAAAGGTGGCTTTAACATACAAAACAAAGAGTCCAATAAATAAAAAGAAAGATAAATATTCGTGAGCTATTGGTTAGTATTAAGCACTCTATCTGTAACAACTTAAAATTCTATGTGTGTCTCTCCACTAAATACTTTCTGGGTATTACACCATTGTAAAGGGTTTAGGGTATGATTTGAGTCCCTTATTTTAAATAAATCCCAGGGAAACTTTTTCATGGCAAAGGCAACACTCTCTGGCTCACAGGTGGTTGGTCCTCGGCGGTAGAATCGTTAGTGGTTAGCCATCTCGGTACTGATATCGATCCTGACCCAGTTTTCGTGAGGTTCGACTCGGAAGCGTTCGGCTGTCCTACGCAAACGCCCGAGTGTTGACGAGCCGAATGGTACCAGACGACAATTTTGATACGGTGCTGCGTCCTGTGATTGTAAGTTATATTTTCAAGAAATTTTCTAAAAGAAACAACAACAAAAATAAAACAAGCAAAACATAGCGAAGTTACTGTTATCAAATAAATATTTTTTTTATTTTGATACGTTGCTGCGTCCTATAATTTGTAGTTATAGTTGCAAGAAACTTTTTTAACAACAAAACAAATAAAACAAGCAAAACAGAGCGAAATTACCGTTATCAAATAAATATTTTTAACTCTAACCCTATACCCTAACCCTAAACCCTAAACCTAACCCTAAACCCTAACCCTAACCCTAAACCCTAACAACAACAAAAACAAAACAAGCAACACATTATTATCATAGGACGCAGCACCGTATCAAAATTGTCGTCTGGTACAAATCGGCTCGTCAACTCTCGGGCGTTTGCGTAGGACAGCCGAACGCTTCCGAGTCGAAGCTCACGAAAACTTGGTCAGGATCGATATCAGTACCGCCATCTCATACGACTTTGTTCAGGACTCCCGCGAGTGTTGATTCGAGATATAATGCACTCCAGGTAGATAGCCCGCTCAACCCAACTGGGTTAAACGCTGCCACAAGTACAAATAAAGTGCCTCCTTTTGTTTGATATCATTAATATCAAATTGTATATTTTGTAGAAATAATTTATGTATTAAAATATTCCTTATGCTGAATTGAATTACAAAATATGATTTTGGATTTTTCCATAATCGATTTCAGTAGGTAGATTTATAATATATTTATCATGTTTTGTTCATAGAATATTTTATTTAATTATCTTCTTTTTTTTCATATCCGTTTATATACTGTCGCAAACCCTATAAGAACAGTTGATAGTAATGTTGATTTAAACAAATCTATTTAGAGGTGAAATAAAGAAGAACAATAACTAAATTGCATACTTTTCTAGTTAAAGGATAGGTATTCGAACTTGAGTTATCGTTCTTTCTTGGCGAGCCTCTTTCCGAATTTTTCATAAAGATGGCGACGAGAAAAAAAACGGTACTTGTAAGGAATGAGTATCCAGAAGATTTCAGTACTTACTCAGTGAGTCTCGGGTGAGTCCCAGAAATGACCGAAGCGGTTGACGATTTGAAAGCCGCGAAAAAATGTAAAAAAGCCAGACGAAACTAAGTATGCGAAGAGTTTTTTTTTTTTTAAATATCCCTTCAAAAAATAAAAATCGACAGAAAATGTAGCTACTTTTTTGTACCTTTTCTCGTCGTTTCCAAATATGGTTCAATATTTTCTCTAATGTTTTTTTCCCCGAAGAAGAGTCGTCAGGTAAATCTAAGTCGTAAACCACTGCCCATTTATTTGTATGTATTGTGTAAAAGTGACTCGGACAACTTTTTATGTGAGTGTACGTTCGTCAGATGTGTAAAGACCAGGAGAAAAAAATGTTTTCACATAAAATGTAGCATTATGTGTGAATCAGGAAAGGTAATGAATAGGGAAAAGGAAAGAAAGAAAAGGAAGATAAGAACAACGAAGAGCAAATGAAAGGTGAGAAATAGGGGATACATTTATCTCTACTGACCCTATAAGAAAGGTTCAGAAGTATTTTTATTTAGCTGACTTAAATTTTGAATCAGTCGGTGAAAAAGTTTTGGTGAAAAATTTGGTGTCGAAGTGGGTGTCTACGTTAAAATCACAGCCGGGATATACGTGCTTTTTAAACGCGTAGGTTTTGTTGAGTTGTAGCCTTTGAAGTAAACTCATCCCATGTTATTATCATAAAATCAGTCCCTCATTTTATCAAAATTTTGATTAGAGTCTCAATTGCATATTGTCTGTCTATTTTATCTTATATTAATGTTGACTTTAAATTGCCTTCAAGTGTGTCCTAGATTAACGTCATACATACCTGACCTTCGGACTAGGATCAAAATGTAGTATAAGTTCTTTCCTCGATCAAAGGGGGAGAAATCCTTATAAACTGCGGAAATTTAAAATTTTGTCCCAATCCAGTGCCTCACATGCCCTGTTTGCATCTTGGCATCACTTCTAACAATGCTGGATGTTTGATCTTTCAACAGCTCGGCTCGTATGGTAGAGATAAACACAATTTCGCCAATATGCACACATCCCCATTTCCGCCGACCAACGCGTCCTTATCATTATCAGCAGATGACCATATATATTTTTTATTAATTTTATACGTACATAAAAGTAATCCATGGACGATAATTAATTTAAAAAAACATAAATTAACGAAAAATACGTCTTATAAAGTTAAGGGCGACTAATAATTCAATGTCCTGCATCTTAATCATTCAGGGAGCGAAACAATCGAAATAGTAGTAGTAAGCAAAAGGGTGCAATGTTTTTCACCTGAGGCACTGAGGCACTGAGGCACACTCGGAGCTTGTCCCCCACCCTCGCCGCCGCCGCCGACGGCGAGATGACGACTCTGCCGACTCTGCTTGCAACAAAAGTAATTCATCATCATCATCATCATCATCATCATCATCATCATCATCATCATCATCAGCAGCAGCAGCAGCAGCAGCAGCAGCAGCAGCACCACCACCACCACCACCACCACCACCACCACCACCACCATCATCATCATCATCATCATCATCATCATCATCATCATCATCATAACCACCACCACCACCACCACCACCATCATCTTCATCATCATCATCATCATCATCATGCCTCTAAAACTTGACGTTTCTGTCAGAGTCTATGAAGATCTCTTTCAACGTCAGCAGTGACGAAGAAAGCAACAGCGCCAGATCAACAACTCTCAGTAAAAGATCAGATGACATTTCGGCCAGGATAAAATCATCATCATCATCATCAACCTACGATAAAGACCATCCTTTCCTGACAATGCACTGAATGCTAAACTGTGTCCTAAAAAATGCATATTTATTTCTTATACACTCGAGTTCGTCTTTTTACCTTTTGTTGTTGTCGTCACATTTAGCATACGTTTAATTCATTCATATTTTCTTCTTGTTAACGGGAGTCTTGGTACGCTAGACTACTGGCCATAGTCCATCTGTGTCGCCGCTCCTATTACATACCTTGTGTGTGTGTGGGGGGGGCTGCTTAGTTTGCCTCCACATTAAAACGTGTCTTGTGTCTAACTTTTCTCTCGTAGGGAAGTAGATAAATAGTGCGTCGTTTGCGCTCTATCCTTTCAACGTTTTCTTTCTCCATTTTCCTTCTCTTCCTTCTGCATAATGCTTTTCTGATACTTGTAAGGAATGTACACACAGAGAATTTTAGTATTTACGAAGTCAGATCCAAGTATTGACGAGGAATCCCGAGTCAGTCACGGAAATAGCCGAAGCAGTTTACAATTTCGCGAAAATGTGTAGGGTTAGGGTTAAAAAAAAAAGCAAAAACACTAGCCCTTAAAAGAACTGTTGAAAATATTTTCTTAAAAAGAGAAAGAAAAAAAAGAGAAGGTGTCTTTCAAATCGTAAACAGCTTCGGCTATTTTCGAGACTGACACAGGATTCTCCATCAATACTCGAAATTGACTTCGTAAGTACTGAAATCCTCTGGGTGCCCATTCCTTACAAGTACTTTTCTTTCTCCATCCTTTTGCCTTTGCCCTTTTTATCTTTTCTGCTCACTTTCACTTTTATTTCGACTACAATAAAATCATGATTTATCATCGGGTTTTTCATTTTCCGAAACAGGAAATATTACACCGAAATAAAGCGTATCTATAAAACACATGTTTCAATAATAGAAGAACATCCGTGACCCGTTGTGTCAACGTTGGTATATTGTGCATTAGTGTCAACATTTAATGCCCTGAAACGATTGGAAAGGTTAATAGACAGATATTTTATCTCATTTGCCCATCATCGCCAAACATATGATGCTGATGGTATTATCCTTTTCCTTCTCTTCTTTATTTACGTAATTTATTTATGTAGGTGATTCCGTACTCTCCTTCTCTTACACTGCTACTACTACTACTACTACTACTACTACTACACCTTTTATTCATTCCAGTAGACATCTCATTAAACAGCAGAAATATCTACCTACGTACCTATATATATATATATATATATATATATATATATATATATATATATATATGTGTGTATATATATGTATATGTATGTATATGTATATATATATATATATATATAATAAGTAGTTTGCTTGAAGCATTGTGTGTAATACGTATATAAATAGAAGCTATCACAATGCAAGAAATGGAAAAAATGTCGGCGTTGAGAAGTAAGACAAAAACAAGTTACTTTGATTATATATTAAAAAAAACAACTTTTTTGATAAATTTTTTCTTTCTATATAGCAAATCTAACTTGAAAGGCAAGGCTTAAACACTGATGTAATCTGTGTGACCGAGTTCCATTATATATTGCGATGACGACCTCTTTATCAAATGGTAGGTGTTTAAATCTCGAAAAACGTGTGAATGGCAATATTGCTTATGACGCAGTAAATATTAATATCCGCAGCAAATGTAAAAAACAAGAACTATAACTGATTTTTATTTTTATTTTTCATGATTTTAATTACTTATTAAATTTATTTCTTTAATTTTTTTTTTTTTTTCTCTGAATATTTTATTTTTATTTTTATTTTTTATATTTGAACCCACCGATGAAGTGCCATTTATTTATTTATTTTTTCAAGTATTTATTTAATATATTTTTTTATATATACTGTTGTTATCTTATTTCATACAAACAATATTTATTTCATTACTTTTCTGAAAAAAGAAAAAACATTTTTGTAATTTATTTATTTATTTAAAATAAAAAATGTTTTCAAATTTATTTCATGATTAACGGATAAATATGTTTAGATTGATACCATTTGTAGCACGCAGTAAATTTAGTGAACGCAACTAATTCTTCAATTCTTGTTTAGTTTTTTTTTTTTTAAATATTATCATTATCTACTTAATCTGAAACTATTTAATTCTGTTATGATTTTAGTACAATGTTATTAAAATTCATAGTTTAATTCACTAACGATTTAAAAAGATTTTTTAATTCAGTTCAATTTCCTTTTTTTTTCTTTCCGAGAAGGTGGGATAACTCTTGTAAAATAGTAATGGATTATCTCTCTTATACACACAAATATAAAACTAAACTAAATTAAATTAAATTAAATCAAATATAAATCTCCAATATATATTTTATTTTACAGGATTTTCAATATTTATTTGTAATTTCTAAATCTTTAACCTTACTTTTGGATATATGTCGTTCAATTGTAGAAGGGTAAAAGTGAATCTATATAGTACATTTTTTTTGCTATTCTATTATATTATTATATTATTCTATTATTACATTTTTTAAATTTTTATTTTTTATTTCTTTATATATATATATATATATTTTTAATATAACTTATATGTTTATTAATATATTTGTTTCTTCATTTATTTATTATTATTATTTATTTATTCATTTTTATAAATATATATATAAATATACACATACATACATTTGTTTCTTCATTTATTTTAATATTATTATTATTATTATTTATTTAATTCTTTTATTATAAATATATATATATATATATATATATATATATATATATATATATACATATGTTTTATTATTTTATTTTTAAAGTTTATTATTATCTCTTTTTTATTTATAGAGTTTATTTGGGGGGTATCTTAAATATTTTGTAGAGGAAGAAGATGAAATGTGTATCTATCCACTAGGTGTGTTATTCTATTAATATAAGAAAATCAATTTTTGTTTATTTTAATGTATTTATATACTTATTACATAATTTATCAATCTTCACCGCAATGCTGTAATATTGCATATAACAGTGAATGTGAATGTGGCATGCAGTATAAATATATAACACCTCATCAGCGGAGTCAAATATAAACGGAGTAATTGTAAATCCATATACCAAGTGTATTGCTTTACTGATGATTCTTTAATCTATATATTTTAAACTGATTCAAGTTTATTTAGAATGGTGTTAAATACGAGATATAATATATTATATATTATACTAGCGGAACCCGTCGCCCGGCGTTGCACAGGAGAAAGTACTACCTATTGCATAAAAAAGAAACCGCCTATTGTTCTCCCCCACCTCTACCGTGTTGGTGAATGTTTTAAATTAAAGAAAATCAAAAGAAAAAGTAGCAGAGTAGAATGGGATCGAACGCTGAAACTGGCGATCATGAAACCTCCCTTTTTAACCACTGCGCCACAGTTTCGACTTAAAAATACATGTGAAAATAGGCCACTTAAGCTAAGCTTGTTTATTGGCAGCTTCTGCCGACCAAATGTAAAGTTCAACAATGACACGGTTTAGGTCATTTATTTGGGCAAGTTTTCTATAACGTGCGTGTTAAAGGTGTATGATTTTGAAAATGTAAATGTATCGCGGTCTACTAGTATCTTGGCGGCTATTGAATTAAATAGGAAGTCGATTTGATGAAGAAATATTAGGCGCCATGTTTAATGAATAAATGTTGAAGGAACTGTGTTCGTTAATTTCATTGGCTTAATTCCGGAATGAATATAAATGTAGAAGTCATAGGTAGAATTAGAAAGAACGTAATCTGATATTCGCGGAATATAATCGGAGTGAACGGGAGCGATCATTAAGTCTTTGCGTATTGCTTTATATTATGTAGTAAATTAATACCAGGCAAATAATAAATAAGGACGGACTGTTTTGTGAAAAGTAAACTGTGTTTATTACTTCCCGGTGTCGATGAGTGTAGTGACAGTACATAATTGTTAGGGAGAAAAGTTTTTGCTACCACCTATATGGAGTTGGTGTGTCGGAGAGTCAGAGATGGCGGGCCAAATGTAATATTTAGTGTTAGCTGGAAAACAATAATAAGAAATTTACTAAAACATGCTCGAGTGAATAAGTGTAATGTAATGGTGAGTTTAGTAGCCTGTGATGCATGTGGTTATTTTCCTATACCCCGAGAAGGTACAGGGGAAAAATCGTCTCTACTTTATATATTAGAAAGAAGAAAAGAAGATATAAATGAGGAATTCAGTTCAAGCCTACTATTAAGTTCAGGACCTAACCTAGAGATGGATAGAACTTTTTTAATTCGAAGATTTCCAATGTCTCTCTTCGTTGCCAAGATGTTAACTTTGATAAGTCTGTTAGTGGTTTTGCATGTGTTAAGGTGTTTGAAGAATGATGATGCTTGTGTCTGTGTATGTTCTTTAATCCTGATATGTAGGGGTCGCATGGTATTACCTATGTAAAATTTGCTGCAGATGGTGCATTCTAATCTGTAAACTGTATATGTGCGGTGACAAATGTCTGTGGTGTTCATTGGACAGTTGGCTAGGGTGCACTGTGTTGGGTTATATTGGTGTTTGCGCGTAGCTAGTTGCTTCCTTGGTGATGGACCCGAGTGGGCAAGCTGTATGTTCAAGCCCTCTCTTCTAATGGCCTTGCGGATAAATACGTCTTATAAAGTTAAGAGCGACTAATAATGCAATTTTCTGCATCTTAATCACTTAGGAAGTGAGACAATCGAAATAATAGTAAGCAAAAATAAACAACGAACGCTGCAATCACCAATAAAAAAATAATTACATAAAAATACGTTAAATATAGGTGATAAAAATCGTACATATTTCTAGGCAAGGTGTCGTAGACCATTGGTGAGATGCTGGGCTATAGTTATCAATATCGAAGGTTCGATCCTTGTCTAAGTTAACCATGTTGATGACGGCTGTAAGCCAGAAACACGTGTCCACGGATTACTTTTATGGACATACAAAATTAATTTAATATATATATATATATATATATATATATATATTAAATGAAATAGCGAAATTTTTTTTCATCTATCCTAATAACTATATTAACATCAAAACATGTTAAGATTATTTAATTCTAATGATATAAGAATATATTGAAATGCTCTATATATAGGTACCTCCTACTCACTCAAACAAATCTCAGGTTTGCTTATTTGCATATTTATTTATTTTTAAGTTTTTAATAAATTAATTTTCTGTAATATGTGTACCTTTTTACTTTGTATTGTAAAATTTTCTTCTGCATACGTAATCGTTTTATTGATAGTACTATTATTATAATTATAAATAAAATAAGATGAAGAGATTTTATTTTTAAAAATGATAGCGTTTTTAAACTTATTTAGGGTTTCCTTTTCAAGGGAGATAATTTGCTTTCGGCTTTAGTAAAGTGTCAAATATCGCTGAAATGTCGAGAACAGATACTACACTTTGATCAAAAGGCCACGGGACCATAAAAATATTTTTTTGTGACTAGGCATTTTTAAATTTAAAACAAAAATGATTAAATTGGAATATTTTTTAATTGGCGGTGTAGTGTAGTATAAGTTCTGTTGTCATAAGACTGTCCTCCCGGGAATTACTTCCTCCGTTTTTAAGGGTGTGTAGAGGGGAATTCTCCCAGAATGAATAATCCCCAAGACTCGATTTAGTCGAAATATATTTTATGGGGTGACAGTATCGGTTCTGTTCTCATGAGATCGTCCACGCAAGGATGACTTCCTTCTTTTTGGGTGGAGGGAAATCGTGTTTGTTCATTATGATATTATCGTCTGTCAGAGGTGGAGGTCAGTCTAGTATATGTTCGTTCACCATAATACTAGCTAAGGAAGAACGATAACTCAAGTTTTTAAAAAACATTTTTTAAAACATAGTTCACCCCAAACAAGGCAGGCCGCCACTGTAAACGTAAGGGGCTACTGAGAAAAAAAAGAGAGAAGGTTGGAGGGTCAACCTAAATTGGGATCTGCGCAGCGAGATGTCTGTTTACATTAGTTTTAAATTTCTGCATGTCAGTACTGTCGGGGAAACAGGGGGCAGGGAGGGAGTTCCAGAGGCCAGCAGCACGAGGGAAATAAGCTATTTGAGTAGAAGGCTCTCCGGCATCTGGGGACCTCCACAGTGAATGGATGGGATTTAGTTGATTGTCGGGTTGGTCTAGTGAACTTACGTCGAGGGGACACCAGAGTAGCCAATTCATCGGAGCACAATCCATTGAAAAAATTGTAAAACAAGCACAAGGATGCTACATTGCGGCGATGGGACAGGGACTAGAGCTTGGTTGACAGTGAGGGACCTATTAGGGTGGCGACTCTTTTTTGGACCTTGTCAAGGAGGGAGAGACTAGTAGATGATGCACCAGCCCAGATGTGGCAACAATACTCCATGCATGATTTGTCATAGAAAAGAAATAAACCTGCTCTAATCTATCTAATTACAAAAAAAATATTTTTCTTTAATATTCTTTACGTATTTTTCTTTCTTTTATAAGGTGAAAAGTACAAAGTACCTATTTCGAATTACACAGTAATATAAAAGTGGAGTATTTGACCAATCGACGTTCCACCCTTATGTTTGTTCATTTCATTATATAACCAGTTTTAATGGGGAATTCAGTTTCATTTTTTATGCTGAAACAAAATAAAATTTATCGACGTTGAATATCTTAAAGACCATATAAATTGACCTTTTTGTTGTTTTTTCCTAAAAAACGAAATTTGACGATGTTCATGCACAGTATATTTCCCCCATATAGAAATATATCAAATGACACTACGACAATCATCATTTAAAAAAAAATCCTCTAAATTAGCAAAATGTCAAATGAAAATTACTTCTTTGGTTTCTGTAAAGAAGACTACAGTGTCAGTAATTGCCGCCCGGAGGGCGGGATGTTTTTGCTATCACCATTAAAATAACAGCCCGAAATATGAAAATTATACTAATGTGAATTACAGCCTTTTGTTCGAGCATATATATATATATATATATATATATATATATATATATATATATATATATATATATATATATATATATATATATATATATATGAAATTAAAAATGGAACAGTGGAAGACCCATAAGCTCAACGTTTCGCCCGATGTGATGTGCGCTTTTTCAAGAGCGGATGAAAAGTGTGCTAAAAATGATAAAAGACGCGAAGCTCATATAATAAATATATATATATATATATATATATATATATATATATGTATGTATGTAAAATTATATGCTGACATTTTGCACTCTTATTTCTGACACTTTACATATTTGCATATATTTTCCTCTATTCAAACCCTACCACTATATATATATTCCCCAATTATTTGACCTTCCCGCCTTTTATCATTTTTAGCACACTTTTCATCCGCTCTTGAAAAAGCCCACATCACATCGGGCGAAACGTTGAGCTTATGGGTCTTCCACTGTTCCATTTTTAATTTCATCCCGTTGGATTGTTTTATCTTTTTATCTACCCATATATATATATATATATATATATATATATATATATATATATATATATATATATATATATATATATATATATATATATATATATATATATATATATGCTCGAACAAAAGGCTATAATTCACATTATAATAATTTTCATATTTCGAGTTAGGGTTATTTTAATGATGTTTCTCATATTCTCAGCGTTTCAGCCGCTGTATGTTAAGCCGCTGTATGTAGGTGAGGAATTCATTATTTTTGTGAAACGAAATTCGGCCGAGTCCATTTCGATTAATTAATGTAACTTTGGCAAAAAGTGGGACGACGTTTAGATGTGAACGTAAGTTTAATAACTCGTGGTGTGAGTTTGTATACACCACTTGTTGAATTTAATTGGCGAAAAATTTGACCTGAGGGGTCACGTGATGTAAGATAAGTGCAACCGGAAATATTAGACAACAATGATGCTGTTACTCACGTCGTTTGATGTGCATGGCACTGCCAGTAATTCTTTGATGTGTCCGATTTGGGCTTAATCATCAACAAAAAGACTCACCGGAATAGAAAGGTCAAGTGTGCTTGTTCACACCTGCTTTGTCATATGTATACATTTATCCTAGACTCGCAGGGAGACCCGGCTTCGCCCGGATTGAATGAGGAAACTTATTTCGTTTTTCACGCCGCTTATGCCACTATCATACCTCTTCTGTTCTTATTTATTTAGATTTTAGAACATTCATTTTTTTTGTGGTGTAGTTCCAGGAGTGTAGATGAATTTACATTTATTGACATAATGTTCTGTAAATTTATGGTCTTTAACCACCTCGAGGCATACCCGGCGTTTCCTGTTAATCATTTAGGCCCTGTTTACTCTTACTCCAATCACTAGAACCCATATTACAGTCTATTTTCTTATCTTTTAATGTCTATAATTTGAAAAATAAAATAAGTCCATAATTTAAAAAATAAAATAATTCAGTAATTTAAAAAATAAAATAATTCTATCGTTTAAAATATAAAATAATTAAAAAATAATTAAAAATATAAAAGAATTCTATAATTAAAAAAAAATAATTCTATAATTTAAAAAATGAAATAATTCTATAATTTATAAAATGAAATAATTCTATAATTTACAACATAAAATAATTCTTTAATTAAAAAAATAAAATAATTCTATAATTTAAAAAATGAAATGATTTTATAATTTAAAATATAAAATAATTCTATAATTTACAAAAATAAAATAATTCTATAATTTAAAAAATAAAATAATTCTATAATTTTAAAAATTAAATAATTATATAATTTAAAAAATAAAATAATTCTATAATTTAAAAAATAAAATAATTCTATAATTTAAAAAATAAAATAATTCTATAATTTAAAAAAAAATTCTATGATTTGAAAAAATAAAATATTTCTGTTATTTAAAAAATAAAAAATATTTTTAACGTCGTATTTCGTTTTTATGCACGTCTCACGATATATTTTGGAATCTAGTATAATAGGTAAACTAGTAGTTTTGCTTGTTTCGTTGCTTGTTTGTACATTGACTGTTTTTAGATTCTGGCCAATGAGACGAGAACTGATGACAATCGGAAAATACAAACAGGGCAGAGGTGGGAGGAGTCGATTAATGAGAGTAGTAGTAGAAACAGAGTAAGAGAAGGGTAAGAGAATGACGTAAATAAATAACGTAAATAAAGAAGTAAAAAAAAGACTAAAGTAATCATGGTAGCAGTGGCATCGAACGACAAGGACAGTAATAGGATGACGTAAATAAATACGTAAGTAAAGTAAAAAAGAAAATGGATATATATATATATATATATATATATATATATATATATATATATATATATATATATTGAGCTCTGCAATATCCGACTAGTACACGGGCGCAGACTATCTCTTCTCGGTGTGATGGACCCGAAGACTTTGTCAGGTCATCCACCTAGGAAAAAGAAAACTGATAAAAACCGTTTCACTGACCATTCACGTCTTGACAGCAAACTGTGTGGGAGGGAGGTCTCCTAGTCTTGATCGACAACCTTCTTAGAGCTCGAGACTCGAACAAAATATGCGGTTTGCAAACCTAAAATTGCTTAAGGAGTAAATGAGCTCTGCTTATCACCCGGCCTTTGCACTCCTTCTCTGTCCAGGGTCAGAGGTACTAGCGCAGGGACACCTCAAAGACACCCAGTAATTGACCTTGTTCTCTGACGAGGACAATGAACGCCGTCTCTCTTTCTCTCTATCTGGGTTACTTGGGGGAAAGTTTTTTCGTCATTAAGTCTCACATAACTAGTCTGGGTAGCTCTTGTTCCGACAGGTTGAGGGCACAGGTTGAGGGCACAGGTTACAGAATAATCTTTACTTTACTTTTTATCATTGGAATTCTGCTATTTAACACTATTGAAGTGAGTATACATGTTAATTTATCTAAATTTGCAATATTTTATCTTTAATTAATAAACAAGATTTTTCATTGCTAAATATTCACAAATATTTCAGAAATTTGTCACAAAAAGTTGTTCATAATAAATTGTTATCTTTAGTATAAAAATAATTGTTTATAACGAATATTGTTGAACGTACGTTAAAAAAAATTAATAACGAATATCGGTTCAATTGTAGGATAAAAACTGTTGGATTTTACTTGATATTCACTTAACTGTTGGATAAAATGTATTTTTATTTCAAACAACATTTTTTATAACGTATATAAAATTGAACTTTTATATAAAATTCTACCATCTTTTTCACAAGAGAATGGCGGCATTTTTTGTTATTTAAAAAATATCAACGTATGTTTTAACTTCTTCGTTAAAACTTGTGTGTTTGTATGTTTTTGTTGACTGACCTTCGTAAGAAAAAAAAACGAAATGTATTTTTTAAAATTGCTGCTGCTATTATTATTATTATTATTATTATTATTATAATAATAATAATAATAATAATAATAATAATAATAATAATAATAATAATAATGATGATAATGATAATGATAATGATGATGATGATGATGATGATGATGATGATGATGATGATGATGATGATGATGATGATGATGATGATGATGATGATGATGATGATGATGAGCACTAGGAACAATCCCAAAAAAACTGGAGAAAAGACTGGGATAAATTGGAATCAAAGGGACCATCGAAACCATACAAAGGACGGCAATGATCAAAGCAACTGCAATCTTAAGGAAAATCATCGAATGCGGAAACCAACCCGCATAAGCTACAAAGGGTAACTAGTCACAAGGAATTTACAACAGGGAGGAAACAAAACCATACGAAGAACACCACAACACGAACCAGGGAACAGGAACTGCAAGAAACATCACTTCATAATCTCCCCCTCCAATAAATTACACCGGCCTCAGCTATCACAACACAAAAAGGAACCTAGGAACAGAAATTACAAGAAACACCATAAGCTCCCCCTTCTGTCCCCACCCCACGCACCCCCATTTTTTAAAAATAATTTTTAAAAATTTTTTTTAATTTAAACAAAAACATTTTTTTTTTTAATTTATAAAATTAAAAATGAATTCAATTTTTTTTTTAAATAGTGCCGGCCTAGGCTGACACCAGACAAAATGTTTGTAAAGGGTTGAGGAGGATGAGAAGACCGAGGAGGGACAGCACAAACCAGACCTCCACTGGAAAGTGCGGAGAATGCTGGGACCTTGGGGAGGCTTATTGCCACTCAAATCCCAGAGAAGACCAATTGTCCTTACCTGCGAGAAATCAATGGTAAGAGGCTGTTGCGATACCGCATCGTTATCGAAAAGAGGTGAAGAATACTGGAAATCTGGTGAGGCTTGTTGTCACTCAGACTCAAGGAAATACCACTGGTTGTTGTCGGCGAGCAATCACTGACGATGATCTGTGTGAGAACTCCTAGTGAGTATAAATAATAATAATGATGATGATGATGATGATGATGATGATGATGATGATGATGATGATGATGATGATGTTATTTATTATCGCAAAGTTAAAGTCAGAATTTAAATCCAGTAAGGTAAATTTAATAATTTTACGACTGTTCTTTAAAATATACTGCAAAAATTTAAAAGAGAGCTCAATTGTACTATAGAGAGCGTTCGATTTTCTCATTCATGTAACGTGGTATTCGACAAAACTTTGGAAAAACTTGAGTGTTTCTCTAAAATTATATTTCTTGTCATGAAATGAAATTCTAATTTACGTATTAAAGTGTCGAGAATCGAACATTAATTCAATGTTTTAATCGCCGGTGGAATTGTTTCTGTTGTGCTTTTCTTGTATCAAAAATATTAGACTAAAAAACCTTTTGACACAAAAATAAACTTGGAGAATTATTTTTACACAAAGACCCGATTTTAACGATTTAAAAAAAAATCAAGAGATTAAAACATATTGTTTAAAGAATATTTCACTTTAGAACAAATAAAATAAAAACGTAGTAATTAACATTAAAAAATTCTCAGCCATTAAATTTTGCATGCGCTTTGCAAGTAATCACGTTCTACAAACGCCGTTAAAAACTCAACAGTAAAGACATGTTGTAAACACAGCAAGACTAAACCCGCCGGATGTTGATTTGATGTATCAAATCGAAAGTACTCGCAAAAAAAGAAAGTAAATGGAAAAATAAACCCACGGAACTTATGTACACCAATTTGACCCAAATACTAAAAAGACTATTCAGAAAATTGAAAAAAAAAGTCTTATCAAACAAAACATTCCTTGTTCTTTAATAACGTTTGCCTAAATGAAAACATGCTGTCTAAATATACGCAATATATATATATATATATATATATATATATATATATATATATATATATATATATATATATATATATATATATGAAAATATATTTATGGCAATTAAGCTACACAGAGGCTCCCGCGTTTAATCCCTGAGGGGAATCTGCAGGCTAAAATGCAGGTATTTAATTCCCTCCCACCACAGGAATATGTGACACAAGGTCGGAAAGAGTCAAGCCAGCGCCCCTAAAGAAGGAGCACTCTGGCTTAGCAAAAATAGCCTGGGCAACCCCGTCGACATTCCTCGGCCAGGGCGCCTCAGACAGCAAGCAATAAACTTACTCCTCCCCAAAGAGGGGAGGCAAGGCCTGGGAGGATGCACCTCCTAGGAAAACACAGGACAGTATACCTCAGCCCGACAGAAAAAAGGCCACCGAAATTGCCCAGTTCCTGCCGGACTGATTGTCGAGAACGAATCCTCGACTGGTATTACCTTATCCTTCCTCGACGTCCTCACTCAACCGAAGTTAAGGAGAGACTGATCGGGCTGGAGTTAAAATGCATGGAGTTAGTTTTGCCGGGGTTTTCATATATATATATATATACGGCTAGCTAGTTAACCAATCAGATTCTTTGTTGTTCTCTTGGCCAATCGTTGGGCTTACCACGAACAAAGGTCCGGTTAGTTTTACTTCCTATATCCTGTTCTATTGTTCTGTTTTCTATAGAGTGGCCTATATCCCCTTTCTTTTTTGTGTCAATATAATGGGTGAACTTATTTTAACACGTGGTTCCGTGTATTCTATTTTAGGTTTTATTTTTTTTAATTTTTAGGTTTTAGTTTAGTTTAGTTTTTTTTTTTTTACTTATTTGTTTGTTTATTTATTAATTTATGTATTGTTAGCCTAAGGTAAATTTGATTCTGTGCAGACAGCTGTTTGCTATTTCACTTCTACAGTTTAATAGATTTTGGGGGGTCTGTAAAGTTAAGGATTTCAAATTTTTCATTCAGACATAATCTACACGGGTCGTCTAAATTTCTACATGTACTGGTCTGTCGTATTATTTTCCATTCAATTATATATATATATATATATATATATATATATATATATATATATATATATATATATTAAGTAATCAATTTATAAATTAATTTATAATTAATTTATGCGTGCATTTTGTTTTAATAAAGTACATCTTCCAGCCTTATAATCTGCGAGGATCGCAATAAGAATACGAACTGTTATAACCGACGACCCGAAACCCGTGCACGCCTGAATTAATTCATAAATTAAGTAGTTAAAACATCTATATATACAAAAATTGATGACACCTCCGATTATGGGCGAATGAATATTCTTAGAAAAATGCTCAGCGACAAATAATAAACACACCGGTAAAACACCGGTGCACTATCGCCAGTAAAAACAATACTAAAAAAATCAGCGTATATATATATATATATATATATATATATATATATATATATATATATATATATATATATATATATATATAGTTAATTTTTAACTACGTAATGTTTACACTCGTATATAATGTACCAACGTTGACCACACGGGTCACGGGTCGTCGAGCATAACATTTCAGCATGACTGTAAAACATAGTTTGTATTCTTATTAAGATCATCGCAGATTATAGGACTCGAAGACGCAGTTTATTAATTTGTGCATAAAACACGATATAAAGTTAACGAATATTTTATGTCATCGCTTTTACGTTTTTAACGACGACCACGTGTTCGGGTATCTTTTTCCCCGTACACGAGGTCGCTATGTTATGTTATCGTGGATAACACATAGGTGATCATTTAATTGATTAGATAATGTGTATTTGGACTTCTTGTATTGAGAGACAGGTGATCATTTACTTGTAACTCGGATATGGAGGGTTGATTGTTTTATAGTACTTCTGGCGTAGAGTGATGAGTGATTATTGTATTGTAATTGTCCTTCACAAACGGAAGGATTGGTGATTAGTTAAATTGGAATTCTGACATTGAACTATTGGCGATTTCTTTTATTGCAGTTTGCGTGCAAGGATATATGTGATCGTTTAGTTGTTTCTCTGACATTGAGGAAGCATCATCGCTTAATTTTAGTTGTTAAATAGATGTATGGGTGATTGTGTAATCGTACTTATGAGATGGGCACAGGTGTGATGCTTTTCATTGTTCTTTCAACATGAGCGTAAAAGGAATTAGGGAACATGTAACGTGTTACACGATAAAAAATACAAAGGAAGAACAAATTACTAAAGAGAGAATACATTACAGTTGCAAGAAAATCGATAAAGTCAGACGTTGCCAATGTCATATAAATATATAAGTAGATATTACTTACATTTGTGTTGGTCGTGATTTTCTTGGGGTCTATGCGACTGCCACAAGAAAAAGCACTTGCCGTACGACATCAGGGGTTTCGAAGACCATGCTGGTCGAACCACTTTTGATCGCTTTGAAAGACCTGCCAGAAAGGTAACGCCTTTTACCGAATACCCACATATTCGTGGAACGAGTGTTCTTAATTTTCGTACGAGAAGGCGCATTACTCTAAAGTTGGTCAGAAAAATTCAATGGCGATTAGTCCGGAGGTAACTCCGATAATTCTAAGCCAACAACGGCAATCGGTGAATAGATAAATTGTCAGATGTAGACTTGTCGACACTCTAATCTGTAATTATTAAAAATAGTCATGAACCTAAATCTTAAATACTATTAGCATTCGGGGTGGTATTGTGTTTCAGTTTATTTAGCTTAATCCCATTTATTAATGAATTGATTGAAGGTAAGAGCCTAAATTTAATAGTTCTTCGTCTTCAGGCTAAGATCAAAGTGTAGTATCTTTCCAAAGGGAAACTTAACCCCCTGTCAGACATCCGCCTGGTGGTGGTAGGATGCTGAAAACCTCATCAACTTCTCGAAGGTCTTCTTCATGGAAACCTTTGTGAGGCTTTCAGTTACCAAAGATGAAAATATAATTAATGATTATCTGGCGTCACTGATGACAGAAATTTTGATCACAAATCGAACAAGACATGTTAAATTCTGTTAACGTCATTTACTTAAAAGTGACGTTCGTTTTATTTATTTAAAGAATATTCAGCTACCAAGTATGTTTACTGTAAGAATAAAGAAACGATTGTGGGTAATAAATTGAGGAATTTCTACGCTGTCCGCTAGTATATATGTATATTTTATTTATTTACACTTCAACATTTGCTATGCTATAATGAATGCTAATAAAATACTCATAATTTATATTAATAAAAACAAACCCAAAGCAATAAGAAAAAGTATTAGAAGCACTGTAGCTGGTACAGTGCTAAATAATTCAGTTTAGAAAAACAATATTGAGATAGAAACTATTGTTAACTACGATGTCTCTATATTGAGAAGGGGAACCATGTAGTTAAAAATAACACTTCTCAGACCCAAACTGCATTAGGAAGAACCAATGTAATATATCAGTTTCAATCCCCCATGGGAGAATGTATCTCCAACAATAATAAAACAAATTGTTACATTGGTTTCACTACCACAGCACTTTCCCGAAGACTCACCTTACATCTCACTGACACTAGCTCCATTTGCCAACACTTAAAAAAACATGACTTCCCTCCTTCTCAATATAGACACATCCTAGTTAACAATTTGGGGTCATTTGGATACATTTTAGCCCCAGGAGGGAGAGACATATCCCCCCCCCCCCCAATCTGTCTGAACCTGTTTTCTGTACTAATGGTCATCTGACTTGATGTAACATTTGGTGAAAAAATATTGAACAAATTTTGAGAAAATCAGAAAAATAACAGAGTAACGGAATAACGGAATAACGGAATAACAAAAAAGAGACTAACAGAAAAAGTGAATAAGAGACGAACGGAACAAGCGAATAAGAGACTAACGGAATAACAAAATAATGGACTAACGGAATAAGCGAATAAGAGACTAACGGAATAATCAAATAAGGAGAATAACGGAATAGGCGAATAAGAGACTAACGGAATAACCAAATAAGGAACTAACGAAATAA
This sequence comes from Sepiola atlantica, assembly GCA_963556195.1. Lineage (NCBI taxonomy): Eukaryota > Metazoa > Mollusca > Cephalopoda > Sepiida > Sepiolidae > Sepiola > Sepiola atlantica. The sequence goes on along the minus strand of OY744524.1, from coordinate 118,376,108 downwards.
GCGAATAAGAAACTAACGAAATAACCGAATAAAGAACTAACAAAATAACCGAATAAGGGAATAAGGGAATAAGGGAATAAAGGAATATAACGGAATAAGAGACTTACGAAATAACTGAATAAGGGACTAACGGAATAAGCGAATAAGAGACTAACGGAATTACCGAATAAGGAACTTATGTAATAACGGACTGACTGCATAACGGACAGTGACAAAGACGATTAACACTTGAAACTGATAAAACAGAATTACACTTTTTTATATCATAAACTAAATATCATGTAATCAGAAACTGCTTCAAGTTGTCTAATCATCTCAATCATTCCTACTTGTAATTAAAACAATTTTCATAGCAGCTAAAGTAGATGCTTGGAAAAGTATGCAATTAAAAAGTCACGCTCCGAGAGCAGAGATAACGAACCTTGTCCTAGTTTACCGTGTGTCCCTGTTGCGGCCCTAGTTGTCGCCCTACTTTTGGTCGTATTAGCTAATTAGTAACATTAGTGACATTTTCTAGAGGAATTTTGCAACGGTCTGTGAAATATCGAAAAGAAATAGCGTAGACAGACCAATTTTGCACTCTTTTTGCATGGCCATAGTTTATGTCAACCCCTTTTGAAAAATATTATTCTATCACATATTGCGGCAATCAAATGTGGCTAGAATAATATTTTTAAAACGAGGCCGACTAAAGACTAAAGTTAAACTATTACCGTGGAAAAAAGAAGTTGACTCTAATTATATATATATATATATATATATATATATATATATATATATATATATATATATATATATATATATATATATATATATATCGTATTTCTTAAATGGGAGAGTTTCCCAGCAGAGTGCTCAATTATTAATGCAAAAGTAAAATTAACTAAATAATTAATAAGAGCATGATATTTATTAATATTAAATAAAGTGTTACAACAACATCCGGACCAAGGTTTCAGATCCGAGAAAATCGGACCTTCATCAGCGGAGTCGTATAGCTTAATGAGTGAGAACAACCGCCAGGAATTTCAAAATATTGTCCGTTGGAAAGATGGAACACTTTCAGATTTAAAATTGTCACGTGCGTGGAATATTCGTAGTCAGTTATGGAAAAGTTTCAGATCAAAACAACAGCAACGCTGTACATCGAAAAAGCAAGAAATTAAATGGGAATAACGTTAACAGTTGGACAGATGGGAACCTAGCATGTTTAAATTGTCACGTGCGTGGAATTACGTAGCCCGTTATGGGAAGTATTCAAATTTAACTAATAGAGACGCTATATATGTTATCGAAAGTAAATGGAGATAACGTTAAAAATAAAAATAAATTTATATTAAGTTAAAAATTATATTGAAATAATATGCTAATGTAATAATATATTTCTAAAAATATTAAATAATAAATCATTAAAAATAAAACTTATAATTAAATAAATTGTAGTCACACCATTTATAAAATTATGAAGTCGTAATGGTACTAATCATAAAAAAATTAAGGTACTAATAATAAAAGGGGGGGGGGTAAAGAAAGATGAAAAAGAATAATGAAGAAAAATAAAGAAAAATGAAGAAAAATAAATTTAAATAAATACACTGTTAGATAAAATAAAGGATAACAAAATTGTGTAAAAATAAAAATAAAAGATAAAAGGCAAGAGAAGGAAAAATGGGGATATGGGGTACTCCACATTTGAAATTTTAAATTAGAATTAAAAATTTTAAAAATTTAAAAATTAAAAATTTAAAAACAGCTATATACATAAATATAAAAAAACATAAATATAAAAAAACAATCCATAATTAAAACATGCAATAATAGAAATCAAGTTTAGGGCCACAGTCGGGATACCATACAGCTCAATCCGAAATTCGGAAGGCGAATTCATCATTGTGAAATCCAAAATCCTAAAAGTCCGTATTCTGGGTACTCTGCGGTTATGACCTATGTATTTTGTTCTGCCCAATTTATCAGAAGTGTCTTTCTCCTGTGGATACAGTCCTTATATATCTCCCCTTTTTTGTTTAGGCATATAATGTTAGGGTTTATGCTGCTAACTGGCATCCTTTACATTTATTTATTGTTGCTGCTATGTCAGTGTCCATGTTACGCCAGTACACGTAGCTTCTCATTAACGACTTCATTCGATTTATCCCCGGATGTCCCGTATGGAAATCTCTTAACATCCTATTCTGCAATGTTTTGGGTATTACCATTCTCTCACTGTACAGTAACACATCGTTACATATGGAGAAAACTTCCTGCACCTTTGTGTCCGTTATAATTTTCTCTTTTATGTCCTTTATGTATTCGTCTTTCTCGGCTTCCCTTTTAATGTCCGACAAAGTTACGGGTAGTTCCTTAATGATGTTTGCTACCATATGTTTTACTTCAACATTTGTCCGAATTGCTGCAATGACTGATTCTTCCAGATTGTATTTCTGTGGTATCAGTCTTGACAGTCCATCCGCATGGCAAATCTTTTTTGATGCTAGATGTTGTAGCTGGAAATCGTAATTAAGTAAGATTGTACCCCAGCGCAGCAATCTATTTGCGGTGTAAACCGGCAATCCTTTTTTTGATCCATAGATCGTGACTAACGGTTTATGGTCGGTTTCAAGTAAGAATTTTCTACCATATAAATATCGGTGAAATTTAGTCACGGAAAAGATTATGCTCAATGCTTCTTTTTCGATTTGTGAATATGCCCTCTCGGCTGGTATCAGCGTTCTCGAAGCGTGCGCTATTGGTTTTCTAGACCCATCCGGCATAATATGTTGAATGCATGCTCCTAAGCCGTAGGAACTAGCGTCACTAGCGACGACTATTTTTAATTTTGTGTCAAAATGCGTTAAGAATAATTCGGATGTTAGTGCGCTCTTTATTTTGTCAAAAGCGGTTTGACATTCTTGCGTCCAGTTCCAAGGTGTATCTTTTTTAAGCAGATTATTTAAGGGGGCTCGCAAGTTATGCATTCCTTCAATAAAAGATTGATAATAATTTGCGAGTCCTAAGAAACTCTGCAAGGTTGTTACGTTATCAGGTGCTGGCATATTTTTTATTGCCGCAGATCTGTCTGGGTCTGGACGTCGTCCATGTTTGTTTATTATGTGTCCAAGATACTTAATCTCGCTCATACAAAAGTCACATTTACTTACTTTTACTTTAAAGCTGAATTCTTGTATTCGAGTAAATACTTGTTTCAAATGTTCCTTATGTTCTTGTAGGGATTTGCTCCTGACAACAATGTCGTCCAGGTATGCACATGCGCACTCAATACCACTTAGCATGATGTCCATCGCTTGCTGAAAAATGGCAGGCGCTACTTTGATGCCAAAAGGCAATCGATTGTATTTGAATAATCCCTTATGCGTATTGATGCATAGTATTTTTGAGCAATTTTCCTCGACCGGTATTTGCAAATATGCGTCGCTCAAGTCTATCTTAGAGAAGATATTACCACCATTTAACTTCGTGAATATTTCCTCTGGGCTTGGTAGAGGGTAATGGTGATCTTTTAATAGGGAGTTGACCCCGGTCGAAAAATCTGCGCACACTCTAACTTCGTCATTCTTTTTCTTTACGTATACGGTGGGGGCTGCCCACTCGCTGTGTTCTATTTTTGATAGAATTCCTGTCTGTTCCAATCTATCTAATTCTTTATTAATCTTTTCCAACCCAGCGAACGGAACGTTTCGCTTTTTTCTAAAAATTGGGCTGGCGTTTTCTTTAAGTTCAAACGAGGCCTTGAATTTATTACAGCGACCTAAGTTAGTCGTGAATGCTTCAGGAAATAATTCTTTTAAATCGTCTTTTATATTTACTGTTGTTGGAGAAGAACATTCTATTTTTTTACAGAATGTATTGATTGGCTTATCCCATAGTCCAAATTTCTCAATTAAATCTATTCCAAACAGATTTTCACTATTTTTCAGTACGAATATTTTTAATTTCTTCGTAATCCCTTTTAATTTTATCGGAAGGAAAACTTCTCCTTCAAATTTTATACCACCACCAGTTACCGTCCGGGCTGATTTACTCGTTTTCATCATGGTTGGTTTTTTACCCAACTTTTTCCATGTATTCAGGTTTATAATAGAAATATCGGGGCCGGAGTCGAGTTGTAACTTTATTGGTGTTTTAAATATTTCCACTTTTACGTATTTTCGCCGATCTTTGTCTAATTTTGTATTTGATTTTGTTTGCTGTACTCTCTTTCTGGTGTAATCTTTATATCTGCAGCAATCGCTTTTGTGTCCCACCTTCTTACAAATGTAGCATTTTTTCTTTTTATAAGGACAGTCTGATTCCCAATGCTTTTCTGCACATCTCTTACAGTTATATCTAGGAAGAGGCTTGTTATATTCTGTCCTATATTTATGGTTATTAGGATTGTAATATCCCGTTCCATTTCGATTGCTTTTCTTTGTAAAGTTCTTGGTTGGTGTGTATGGTTTTCTAACTTTTCTTACATATGCCACTCCGGATTCTTCTATATTTTTAAAATCCTTTTTTAGTGTAATGGCCCTTTCACAGTCCTCTGCTAGTTTCTGGAGGGTTAAATCTTGCTCAGATTCCAGCTTAGACAACACTCGTCTGCGTATTTCTGCATTTTTCGTGGAAACTAACCCTTGTGCGAAGATTAGACATTTAAAATCTTCTACCGTTAGTTCCGCACACTTAACATTATCGCAGTTTTTATTGACAACTGATGCGTATGTCAAATAATCTTGGTTGTCCATCTTTCTTAGATTCATGCACAGCCATCTTTTATGAAAAAGAGATATATTTGGATTAAATAATTCTTTTAGTAATTTCACAGCTTCCATGAACTCTAATTCCGCAGTTTTTTAGGTAATATGTAATCTATGAATTTGCTGTGTTCTGATGTACCCAATTTCCTGAGTAAGAGGCTCACTTTCTGGCTATTTGGCCAATTTTTGCAGTCCAGTTGAAAGACATCCTCGTATCTTGTATAGTATGCTTCAAAAGTCTTTCCTTCTTCCGGCACATAATTAAATGTGTCCATACTATTAAAGATAGTTGTATGGGAGAAATTAACACTGTCGACATTTTCTCGATTACTCTTTAGTAGTTCCAGTGTTTTAGCAAAACGTTCATTTTGTCTTTCCTCGCGGTCAGCTTGTGCCTGATTTTGTCTTTCCTCGCGGTCAGCTTGTGCCTGTAAAAATTGCATGAACATTTTTGATAAGTCTTCCATTTTTTTTTTTTTTTTTTTTCGTGACGTTTTACTGTATTATCCGTTATCCAGTGACAACTTAAAAAAAAAATCCTTTCCTTGAGCTTTAATTTCTAGCTATGGTATTTCCTTTTAGTACCGCCGCCAAACAAATTATTAATTAAAAGATTCCTTTAGTTGTTGTTTTGCTAACGGGGAGCAGTAATTAGAATCCACTGGTGAACTTTTTTTCCGTAGGTTACTTCCTTGCTTTTCGTAATACGAGTCTGACCTGTCGTTTTGCGACAGAACAAAATCCGCTTTTCGTTTGCAAGTTGGTCCTTTAGTAATACAAAACAGATTTGTCGTTTAGCGACAAAACAAAAATTCACTTTTACATTCGTTTGCAAGTCGGATTCCCAGAAAACGGCGTAAATTGTCGCTTTTGCCACGTTCGAGTTTGTTTTTTTTTCACTTAAGTTGAAACTTTTCTTTAGCGTAAAATCCGTTTGCTCGTCAACACTTTGCATTGTACTTTTTTTTTTTAATAGTTCTTCGTCAAACTGTTATATTTGACGCTTCATATCTCGTCGCCAACTGTTGTGGTTGCAAGGTTGAACAATAATTAGTGAGGAATACAATGAAGACGCAAACAACAAGGAGAATGCAATAATAAGTGTATTAAAGAAAAGGTATAGTTACAGTATGTACAAATGAAGGTGTCGAGTCAGAGAGTCTTGGTGGGAGGACATGTACGCTCTTCGGCGTCACTTCCGGTGGCATTTAGGTAACACACACTAAGGCCAACCTAGGCTTGCCATTTATAGTGTAACGTGATTCGTATATGCAAATGAGTGGTTGCCACCACAACAAAAAGGAAAATAGAAAATAGAAACGGAGAAAAAAATCAAACTAATTAAACTATAATTGCCCAAAATTTATATTACGTCTATATACAAAAAGATGGAAGGTCAAAGTGCCAGGAAAAGTCAGAAAAAAGAGTGGTCGTTGCAAATTGGATATATGTCATAATCCCATTAGAAAAATGCGTACATACACAACTACACACTTCGTACGTACATTCACTCAGACATAACAACCGTGTATACGGGTCCGAATATTGCTGATCAAAATCAAGGTGTGATAGTCTAAACAAAAACTGAGGCAAAGTCTCATCTATACATGGGTAACTACAATAGTCAAATATTAAGGATTGACTAAAAATATGTCTCATGAGATTTATTTTTAATATTTTAAAATTGAAGAATTAAAAAATATTCAATTCTTTTAAAAGAAGACTATTTGGAGAATAATAATGTCAGGGAGTATTTGTGTATTAGAAAAAATAAGACAAATAAAAAGAAAACTGACAGTTCGATTGCAGAAGGAGCAGTTTCTCTTCAGAAGTGCTAGTAGAAGCTTTCGTGTTCCAAAAAGGAAAAGATGCGATGTACAATCTTTTAAAATAAACTCATCAACCCGAACCATACTTGCAGTGAAAGGAGAACTAAGTTGAATCTTTCGTTCTCATCGTAAAAGAGGAAAAAATGGTGTAAAACTCTTTAAAAAGAAACCTTTGTCGAGATCAGAAGTAGAAATTGAACGACAAAAGTCTAAGCTAGCTGCGTCTACGCATCAAATACGGGGGGGGGGGATTAATTACGTCAAAGTAGATTTAAGTAGAAAAAAGGGGCAAGTGGAAGATAATAATCTTTGCCGAAAGAAGAAAAAAGCAGTGTAAAACTCTTTCGAAAATGTAATTTTGTCAGACCGACATTAAAACAAAAAAAAAGCTCGAGATTTAAAAAAAGGGAGGGCTACCTTTATGAGCTTCAAAGAAGGAAATATTTTTTTGTCTTTTTTTATCACAGAGACTGTAGGACAGTTTGTCAATGTTAAAGCCTTTTAAACGAGAAAACACACACGAACTGTAAATAGGTTTATTGTATATGTTACAAGGGAAGTAATTCTTATTCTTCTTTTAATGATAATTCGAGATTCTCTCTTTAGCATGCCACTGGGTGCAAATTTTTTCAGACTGGAACTTTGTCTATTGAATTGTGTTTCATAAATTTTCATGTGAATTTTTCATTCATGTTATCTCTCTGTTTCTCGGTTCGTTTTATTTTGGGTACAAATTCTGATTAGGTATCCAAAATATTATTTATTATTTAACGCATTACCAACGTTTGATTTACGTTTTGTTTTTTGCCGGAAGATAATTTTGCTTTTTTTTTTAACGCAAAGTGTGTTTTTTATGACTGCACAGAAGAGGCTCACATTTTATTTTTTATTTGTATTTTGTTTTGTGTTTGCAATTTATTTAACGCAAATTGTGATATTTTTTATTTGCACACTGGTTTCTATTTTCCTTTTGTTCCTTTTACATTTATGCACCGTGGGGATCGTTGGCCACTCACGCCTAAGTGTTTGATATCCTGGTCGCGGTGTCAAATATAACAAAGAACCCCACTCGTGTCTCGGTCTCTCTGCCTACAGATCTTGCCAGACCGTGAACACTCTTCAGCCGATCGTCGTAGTGGCAATAAAAAATATGTCGATCGAAATTGCTCTAGGCCGGGATGACGACGATGCTGATGATGACTTCGTCGATCTCGTCTAACTCTCACGTTGAAACTGTTGATATCAGCGAGCGAACACTGGGCGATCAGCAGTCGGCTGACTCTGTAAGGCGGAATATTATTCAAGCAGAACAAAGGGGCAATAATAATGTTCACCAACTCGGTCTGGGTCGTTTTGTATGGAATAGTAATTATTAATAACAATAATAAAAAAAGAATTGATGTTTCATTGAATTAATGTCTATCGTATGATAAATGACTGTTATGCTAAGCTATTTCGTTGTGTTTGTGTGTGTGTGCGAATTTGTTTACAATCGTTATTTAGTCACAAATTAACTTATCTAAGGAAAACGAGAATGAGTTTGTCCGGTTCTCTATTCATTGTCGAAGCGGCGTGCCGATTCGACTGGCCCGCTGGCCTTCCAGCTCGTTCTGTCCTCGAAACGAGAAGTCCGACGCCGAATTTCTCGTCCGGTGGTCTCGTTCGTTCTGTCGTCTCCTTGTTCTCGCAAAACGTAACTTCTCCTATTGAAAATGTCCATCGCTACACACTCCTCCTCTCCCATCTTTCTCTCTGTGTCTCTTCCTCTCTCGGGGTTTGGGGGCGGGCGTACCCTCCCCCACGACACCAATAAATGAGATTCTCTCTCTCTGGTTTTTAGAGTGATGATAAAACAATTACTCTTTCTCTTTCGTTGGGGGCAGATGTCGTCTGCCCCAATTAATGACGACAGCCTAGATGATTATGTTGTCCAGCTCGTGCGGGCCTCCTGCCAACGCTGTCTCTGAAATAAAATGGGCTTTCCGTTATCTCTGAGTTAACATCTGGTCGGCGTATCCCTTGTGTGGCGATTATCAGGTTTGACAACATACATGACTTTACCAGACGATCTGACGTCTTAAACCAGTTTGTTTGAATAGCTGATTTCACGTTGAATATATATATACTAGTCGTATATCTCCACTTCGTTCTGCGCAGGGTCTAGCATCATCACTAAGATGCTAGCGTGTAACCCGATCCCCATAGGCCCCGGCTACTTTGTCACACATTAATGAAAGAAATTTTATTGTGAGAGAGGTTAGTGTGAAAACCGCAAAGCATGACCCTTTGAGGCTAGACGTTTATGGTGGGGCCGTTAACGAGCTCCGCATGTCCCAGTTTATGTTTCATGGGCAAATGAGTGTGTTCGGGGTTCATTTGGGTATTCTTTCTGGTTGTGTTCGAAGAGTGGGAGAAAAGACATGGTCAGAGCGAAATCATTCAAAAACCAAATAAAAGTTTCTTGGGGGGACTTGCAAAGGGAAGGTGAAATTGGGAGCAGGCATATTTACGAAATATTAGAAGAAATCAAAGAAGTAGAAGGAAGCGATGTAGCCGAAAGTGAAAAGTGTTTTTGTTTTTTTCTGAAAAGATACAATTCCGAAATGTGTGTAATAATATCTGCGAAAAGGGTCGGGTTTCCAAATTGTGCTCACCACGACCTTCTACAGAAGGCAAAATAGTTGCATGTATACAATGCAAGATTCATCTTTAAATATAATAAGTCATATAAACAAATGTAATGAACAAGTAATAAGCAATATTGAAATGAACGTATACATGAAAAGGTCATATGCTTGAACTCTTTCTAATTGATTGAAAAATAATCGTCTGCCGAAATGTAACATCAGTAAAAGTCGTAATAGGTTCAGCATTCTTCGTTCGTAGTCGAAACTGCTTACGTCACGACTGCAAATCTATAGGTACCTATTCGGAATAAGAACCTTATTTTTTTACAATTTATTCTAGCTGCTCCTTCCTTTTTATTTGAAGACTTTTCTAGTTGTTTGTTTATATTTTATGGTCCTATTTTTTTACCCTTTCATGCATGATTTTTTACAGAAATTCTATGTATCTGATCGAATTTGTCTTTGAACCACGTCCCTTCAAGTTGAGCTGACTTGTTCTTGAACCACGTGCCTTCAAGTTAAGCTGACTTGTTCTTGAACCACGTGCCTTCAAGTTGAGCTGACTTTTTCTTGAACCACGTGCCTTCAAGTCGAGCTGACTTATTCTTGAACCACGTGCCTTCAGGTTGAGCTGACTTTTTCTTGAACTACGTGCCTTCAGGTTGAGCGGAGTTGTTCTTGAACCATGTGCCTTCAAGTTGAGCTGACTTTTTCTTGAACCACGTGCCTTCAAGTTGAGCGGAGTTGTTCTTGAACCATGTGCCTTCAAGTTGAGATGACTTGTTCTTGAACCACGTGCCTTCAAGTTGAGCTGACTTGTTCTCGAACCATGTGCCTTCAAGTTGAGCTGACTTCCGAAAAGGCCCGTAACGATTAATAATGGAGGCAAAACGTATTCCTCGGTGTCTCTGACTCCCATGAAAACAAATGTAATTGGTCAAATCAACATTTATGATAATTAATGACAACTTTTCTATTTGTTGTTGTGGAACAACTGTATGCATGAAAGGGTTAATCTCAGGGGAAAACGTTAGCAAGGGGTTGTAGCCAGTTTGCACATAATTACTATAATTAAATAACAAGGAAAACCACAAAATATTTTAGTTATAACATTAGAAACAACCTGTAAGTTGTATACAAATAGCTGAAATATTGGGTCCTCCAGTGTCTATATTAACAGTATCTTCACCATCCATTGTATGGATGTGTAATTGACTCATTGTGTATATGCACTAATACTGTTGGTAAAATATACCCCCCCCCCGTTTTAGATAAAATAGCAATTTATGTTCAATTCTTCTTCTTTGCGTATGAATCAAAATTTCTTCGATTTTCTTTTAGAATCGGGTACTCACAAGAGGAACCACATGAAGGTCTCCAGCAGCAATAGTGTCCAATACATCATACACAATGAATCGTTTCCAATAAGTATTGTTTCGGCATTAAATAACCACAAAGGGGTTGATATGCCGCAAAACGGAAACCAAACCAAACTCAACTCCATTGTTGACGAGAACTTTTAAAAATCATGTTTCATGTTTTTAACTAACGTTTTTAGGTGAATTTCAGTCCAAGCCGCAAAATATGGTTCGTTTCAGCTCATCAACGGCATTGTTTTGTCTCCATCTTTATAGACTTGAACTGAAAGTCAACCCAAAAATTCTCTGTAGGTCGATAGAATTTGTTGACCATTCCATATGGCGTTCTATACGACATGTTAATTACGATGCAGTTGAGGAGCGTGACTGAACGCTTATTGAAAATGTTTGATTTTCAGAGATTTAAAAAGATTTTTTTAACGTAGTTCACCCCAGACAAGGCAGGCCGCCACTGTAGACGTAAGGGGCTACTGAGAAGAAATAAAAAGGGAGAATGTTGGGGGGGGTCAACCTAAACTGGGATCTGCGCAGCAAGATGTCTGTTTACATTAATTTTAAATTTCTGCATGTCAGTACTGTCGGGGAAACAGGGGGCAGGGAGGGAGTTCCAGAGGCCAGCAGCACATTTAGGATAGAAATTAAGTCAACTATATTTGAAAATACATAGAGTAACATTCTGACTCATACCTCAGGATAAGAACACGTGTTAAAAGATAAATAAATGAATGTATCCATTTTTACCGCGGAGAGTGATAAGCATCAAACAAAGTGAATAAGTATTTATGATGTCTGCTAAATATATATGATCACCATACGTATTTCATTCTATTTATTTATCTTTTAACGCGTGTTCTTATCCTTAGGTATCGGGCAGAATATTATTCTATGTATTTTCAAATATAGTTCACTTAATTTCTTTCCCAAATTCCTAAAAATCAAACATTTGTCAATAGGCGTCTCAACTGCGTTATGAAGTGGCTTGTAGAATAGAACACCATGTGTTGGATGATGGCCCTGTGGGAATGGACGTATCTGTTGGAAATTGTTGGTTTGACTTGCGCGAATTAGAGCGGATGGACCCGTGCAGTCGAGTACAGAATAGGGCCTGTTCTCACAGTCGGAAATCACAGACGTGACAAGGTCACCATGTGACGAGATCCCAGATCAAGGGTCAATTTGCACCTGTGAGAGGCTCTGTGACGTCACAGACCCTTGCGTGGGAAACAGAGGAATCCGTGACGTCACTCGTTCTTCGTGAGAAGTGAGTTTTAGCCAGTCTGGGTTTTGGAGGCGAACCGATGAGACGTGATTGTTACCATGTAAACTACAACAGATAAGGTAAATATTTCCCTAAGAAAATACGGCGAGAATATTCTTTCCCCCCTCCATGAATGGTTAAGGAAATAATTGTTAAGTAACTATGATAAAGTAGTGATTTGCGCTCTCTCTCTCTCTTTCTCTCTCTCTCTCTCTCTCTCTCTCTCTCGACGTAGTGAATGTTCCCAAGCCGATAAATAACTAACGCCTGAAATAAAAAAATATTGAAAGTTAAAAAGATTGTTGTTCGGTCATGAAGCCTTTGTTGCAACACATGGGCTTCCTTCCAAATACGAGTTCGTGGCTCTTGCATTATGAATGTGAGCATTGTCCTATTGAAATACCCAGTTTTCTTCGTACGACAACTCTCCTTTTTTATTTCAGAGATAACTAGCGAAGCAAACTGAGATAGCCTTAAGCATAAATGCATTGCTGAACAATTTAAATTTACTTCTCCATTTGTGAAATAGCATCTTATACCTTTAGGCTTCAATCTCCATTTTCTCTGATTGAAAACATGCCAGGTGGCACTACTGCGTTATGCCGGTGATATTGGAAGTCATCTGGAGCGTCCATATTGAATTTCTTTTAACCAAAGAAGAGCATCACTTTTCCATTCCTCATTCCGTGTTTCACATGACATTTCTTGATTCTATTAATGTTTTTATTATTCAGGAATCGTTTAATCATCTTTGCAGAAGTGATGTCATCGCGTTCTGTGTGTACTTAGTATTCACACTAGACAGACTTGAGTTATTCTTGGCCGATCGCGCACTTCGCCTACCCATGGCAAATATTATTAGTGTAGAGCGTCCACCTGGACTTTTTTCTCGTTTGTAGTTTTCAGGATTTCAAAAATATATATATGGCTTTAGTAGATAGTTTCATACGCTCATCAATAGTTCTTATTCGTAGACCTTCATTGCAATTCACTACTATCTGGCTTCCGAGCTGGAATCACAGTGTGGACTACGTTATGTATACGGAAGCCGTCCTCCCAGGCATTACCTCTTTCTTAGAAGCAAATGGCTTGTTTCTTTCGTCTCCGCTATTTGAAGGGGGCAATTAATTTATTACCTGGAGCTTCTTTGTTTTTTTTGTTTTTTTTTACAAACGAGTCATCACTTATCAAAGTCCACAGACCACTCGAGGATAAGGACTCTAATCCATGAGAGTACACCGACAAGATTATTTTTGCAGCCAGATAGAGGGTTCCTGTTTGGGGAGCAGTGTTCTCATTATAAACGGACTTTGTGTTTAATCATGCCGCTGTGGGAGGTATGTAAACTATTCTGGCCTTTGAGATCAAAGTATAGTATATGTTCTGTTCTTAATCAGATGAGAACTAAGGCGATTTTTGTCTCAATCCAGATTATGTTATTTTTTCTTATTAATACATCTAGTTTCAGTTCCATTGGTTTCATGTAATGTTCTTTTCATGTTTCTAGCTGTGTGTATGCAATGTTATATTATTTCAGTTCTTTTTATATGTGATTAGTTGACGTTATCAGGTGATGTGAGTTGGTTTCCGCACTCTAGAATTTTCCCTAGTATTTCAGCTGTTTTCATCAGTGCCGTATTTTGTATGGTGTCAAGCTTCCTTTTAATTCCAATTTCTCCTATTCTTTTTAAAGGTTCTTGGAACTGTTGCTACTGCCCTTACAATTATTGGTATTATAGTGATTTTCTTGGTGTTCTATAATTTTTTAGTTCTCTGGCAAATAAATCCCATGTATTTGCTTCGTTTTTTTGCCTCCTTGATCTCCCCTCTGTGATTTGCTGGGACGGCGAAATATTTTGGCATGTTTTTGCTTATTACGGACTATTACCAAGTTTGATCTTCTAGCTTGGATGAGTTTGTCTGCTTGTATTTCCATGTCTCATAGGATTTTTATGTATTCTATTTTCTAACATTGGCTCTAATTTATGCTTGTACATTTGTCTGGATGTTCGAATTTGATTCGTTTACATAGTTCCTAGTGGACCACTTTCCCAACCCAGTCATGTCTGTTTTTTATATTCATTTTGGACTAGTTTGCTGCATTCACTTATGATGTGGTTTATCGTTTCGTCTCTTTGTCCACAAAATCTGCATTTATTGTTTTCCTTAGTTTTGTCTATCTGAGCTTTTATGTAGTTTGTTTTGATCACGTTTTTTTGCGCGACTGTTAATATCGATTCCGTTTCTTTGTTCAAGTGTTCTTTTCATAGTCATGTCCATGTGTTTTCGTGCGTCAGTTTTATAAATTGTCCATGTAGCTGCTTCTTTTCCTATTTTGCTCTGTTCGCTTTTTTGGTTCCCGTTTCACTGCTCTTCGTGTTGTCCATTTTGGAAATGCTTTTGGGTTATGTAGTTTGCTAGTTCTTTTATCGCATTGTCCACACAGTTTTCCATACTTACTAGTCGTCTTTCTCTCTTCTTTTTTACATAAAATCGTTCAATACCATCCTTCAGGTGCATGATCATTAGTTTCCTAATTCTTTGGTTCAGGTACATGAGTTCTTCATCTGTTCAGCTTATGAAGGGTTAGAGTATCTTACAAGTATGTATTCCTGTTATTAGGTGTCTACTATAGAATCTAGTTTTAAGGGGCTTTCATATTGCGTTAATTAGTGTTTCTAGTTACATTTTGCTCCATGAGATGGCTTATTTTTCTTGCGTGCTTGTAAATTCATTTTTGTGTCTGTTGTTGAGTGGTCATGAAGTTGATAATTTTGTCAGATATTTTGTACATCCTTAAGCATTCAATTATCCATGCTTGGGGGGGGGGGTCGTAAACCTTCTTGTAATCGATCTATGCCATGGCTATGTTCTTTTTCTGCTTTTCTTTCCTTCAGAATCTTTTAATCGATGTATAGCAGACCATTTGTCCATCTTGTCACTTACCGGCATCCTTTTTGTTTCTTAGGAAGTAGTGGTATGTTTCTTCACTAAGTTGTGCTGTTAAAATCTTCCACGTGGATGGTAAGTACGTTATTGTAGCTGCTTGGTATCGCTCTCTTCTTATTGTAGGTTTGAATAATTGTGGTTCTATATCCATGCATTCAGTCGTGACAAGTTAGTCTTGAGGGTTTCTTCATTAATTTCGCTTTCTGGCCCTTCTTTAATTTCCGGTAGATCATTTTAATGTTTTTCAGCCACTCGGAATTCCTGTTGTGGTCTTGTCGTTTTCCCATATATTGTTTCCGTCGGGTCCGGTTGTTCTGTTTTTTTGTTTTTTTTGTTTTTTTTGGTTAAAAGTGTCTTCCATTGA
>OY744524.1:118303448-118355948 GCA_963556195.1 Sepiola atlantica | reverse complement strand
CCCCTCCATCTCTTACGAACACACACTCTCTCTTTCTTTCGACCACGCTCTCGGTGTTTCACTGAGAAAAAAAAACAAAACAAAACAAACATTGCTTATTGTCCGTTCAAAACATTTAAAAAATAAATACTGGTTCCTTACCATCCAAAAATAATAAATAAATGTTTTAACACTTTAAGAAGTGGGGCAAATAAAAAATAAATACTTAGTTCAAACTATCATTGAAAAAAAAAACATTGCTTAACGTCCGTTCAAAAACAACAACAACAAAAAATAATAGACATGCCCTAAAAACGTCAAAATAAAAAACAAAAAATAGTTTTAAGTTTTAAGCAACACAAAAAAGTACTTTTTGACCGGGTGATTAAAAAAAATGTATTATTTCTTCCCCTTCCGCTCGAAATGTAGAAGAAAAAATATTAGCGGCTGGTTGGGATCGAACTATAAACCAGTCGGGCCAAAGACAAAAATACTACATCGCTTACCGTTGCGCTAAAGGGAAATAATTAAAATACGATGCAGAAATTAGGCTAATTAAATGTTATTAATAATCTAGGTGCGGCACGCATGCGCAGAGCGTTTGCCGGAAGCGTGACACACGTACGTACACCTTAGCGTATTAATATATAGATTGTTGTTGTTTTGTTTGTTTGTTTTTGTTTTTTAAAAGGGTTTGAAACTGCGACAGACTTTACGAAGTGCTCCCGTTGAATGTTTTTAGTCGTCAAGAAAACAAAAAAACTATTTGATGAAATTAAATGAAATTGTTTATATTAAAAGCGATATAAAAATTTCCAGAATGAAAAATTGCATGCGTTCGTTAATCGTAAGAGATTAACGGAATCGGAATAACAGATTTAAGACGATGCTATTTACGCATGCGCAACCGGATGTTGAAAACCGGAAAGCTGAAAGCTGATTGCAAACATACAAGACCCATAGACTTTTAGTAGTATATAGATATATATATATATATATATATATATATATATATATATATATATATATATATCGGCGAGGAATACGGACGTTTGGGACATTTTGGGGAGGGTAGAATGAGATTAAACAAATATAAAAACGAGAGAAAACGATTAAAAAGAAATTAATTAATGTACTGAACCGGTATTATTCCTTAATCCACTCAATCAATTACACCCAGCCTTAAAGTTCACTTGTGAGAAGGAACACAACTCCACCCTTCCTTTTCTGGATGTATTAGTGCATAAATCTGATTCATTGTTTTTAACATCTGTTTTCCGCAAACCTACATTTACTGGTTTATATTATCACTGGGACTTTTTTTGTCCCATACAAAGAAAAATAAATCTTATTAAATGTTTGGTTCATCGTGCTTTAAAGATTTGCTCTGAATCCCTGATTGATTCGGAGATTGAATTTATCAAAGAGGTGCTCGTTGAAAATGGGTACCCTCTCGATATTGTTAATTCTAATATCGTTACTAAGATCGCTCATTTTAACAAGCCTAAACTTTTTGGTCCTCCAAAATGCCCGGCGTACCTCAGATTACCTTGGTTGGGTAATATTAGCATAACATTTGCTAATCAAATTTCTGTAGCTGTGCGTCGGTG
Organism: Sepiola atlantica; assembly: GCA_963556195.1. Classification (NCBI taxonomy): domain Eukaryota; kingdom Metazoa; phylum Mollusca; class Cephalopoda; order Sepiida; family Sepiolidae; genus Sepiola; species Sepiola atlantica. The sequence goes on along the minus strand of OY744524.1, from coordinate 118,354,359 downwards.
TTACCAGGCATCTAATCCTAGAATTGTTTTTTCTGCTCGACCTTTGCTCAAATCTATTCATAAGGATGTTCTCCCACCCCAACATATCAGTAATATTATTTATCTATTTAAATGTCGGTGCGATGCCGTATACGTGGGAAGTACAGTGCAAAGGTTTGAATCCAGAATCAAACAACACATCCCCCCTGCCATACGCCAGGGCCGACTAAATAATTTAAATAATTTAGTTAATACATCCGGGTCTGCTATTGCTGACCATCTCATAAATAGCGCCGAATGTGCGTCGACGTACACTAGTGACTGGTTTTCTGTCATAAGTAGATCGCATTCTCTATTCCACCTCAAAGTCCTGGAAGCCATATATATCAAGTCAATCAAACCCTCCCTTTGTAAACAAAAGGAATGGCTTTTAGGACTTAATGTGATCAACTTATGACTCTCCTCCCCATATTTTTTTTTCTCCTAAACTTGTCACTAGTTTTCATTACAATTGTTTTAGGTTTTAGTCATATTTAATCACTTCCACGTTTTACTCTGATGAGTGTGGACGAAAACCGGTTCAGTACATTAATTAATTTCTTTTTAATCGTTTTCTCTCGTTTTTATATTTGTTTAATCTCATTCTACCCTCCCAAAAATGTCCCAAACGTCCGTATTCCTCGCCGTTATTAAATTTTGTACCACGAAAAATTTATTTAAATATATATATATATATATATATATATATATATATATATATATATATATATATATATATATATATATATATATATATATATATATATATATATATATATATATATATATAATATATATATATATATATATATATATATATATATATATATATATATATATAATGTTAATTGAGATTAATATAATTCGAACATTGGTCCAAGAATTCAAAAACAACGAGCATTCGGTGTACGATCGTTTCCAAGACTTTTTGGAAATATTCTATTTTTCATTATTTGTTGTTATTTATTGATAATACCAAAACGTCACTTCGTCAGCCCATTTTATAACATCGCGTACAGAAGTTTCTTTAAAAGAAGCATCAGATCTTAGTACAAAGGTTCACTACGACTGACAGGATTATTCGAAGTAAGATTGGGGAACAGCGAATCGATTAATCAATAAAAACATTCAAAACATTCAGAGCATTCACATATAGGTTTAATCGAGGGAGCAAATTAAATACGTGTAAAAATACATTAGTGAACATTCTTCAATAAAAAAAATAGGATAAAAAGGTTAATAAAGATTGCATTGAAGTCTATTAGGAGCGATAAGATAATTTTTCCCAGTGATAAACAATGTTATGATATCATAAAAGGAGATAAAATGAAATAAATGGAGTGATACTAGATTTGCTGTATCAGATGGGATAATACTATTAATAATTATAACTGATTGATGAATATCAATAATAATAGTAGCTTCAAATAATACAAAGGATGGAAACAATTTAATAATACTTTTTGATAAAAAATTGATTAAGAGGAGAAAAGTTGATAAATGAGAAAGAGGAAAATGGGAAATAGAAGAAACTAGAGATAATTTTATGTTTTTATATATAATTTTTTTAGAGTGTATTATTTTTATTAATAGAGATTGAAATAGTTAGAAGATAAAGTTTACAAGAGAATAAATCCGGAATTATCTAGCAGAAATGGTATAGCTTAGAAAATATAATTCTATTCCTAAGGAAATCACTATCATAATTAGGTAGATTTAAAACTATAAATAGTTTTGATGGGTGGCTGATTCTTCACTTAAAAATAAAAATAACAATAAATCATTATAAGAGATTTGTTTTTGAGACTTTAATCCCCTTGATACTAATGTTTTTATTCATTTGCACTCGATTTGCTGCGGGGCTGGTCATTTTCATAGTTTAACATTATAACAATGGACGTTTCGCACCCCATCTCTGGTTTTAAAAATAGCCTTATTAGATACTAAGATTTTTAGTAAAAATTAATAGTAAATAATGTTATATAATGGCGTGGACGCATCTGTTCGTGACGGGTTCGACTTACGCGATTATGGCGGAGGTTCGTCCGGGGCCACGGGACGTTTAGTTTCCCAGGCGGGAACGACAACTGATGTGATCTTAGGTCGCGGGAGGTCACGGCTTCACTCTACAGCTGCATGCACTCGTAGTGGAGTGCGTGGGAAGTTCTAAGCGAGATTCTGTGCGAGAGTTCGATGTAGCGGGAACTCTGAGAGGGATTTGAAATCAGTCTGGACTTGGAAGCGAAGCAGACAACATCTCAAGATGTGAGGTGGGAGGTGATTTCTGAATGACGGAAAATTGAATGATTAGAGTCGAATCTCCTTCAACATTTTACTCTCAAGAAATTTTATTAGCTAGGAAATTAGTAATGTAAATTCGTTAATCTCTGTCGAAAACCGACTCGTCAGGTCGGCTGATTTTACAGCAATAAAAGAAAACGACTCTTTGAAACAAAAGATAGTTTTTTGTTATAAGTTAAGTTTGGATTTTCAGCACGGAGAACAACAGCGTTAACCCAACGAACATTAGCAGCACGAACGTAATGGGAAAAGAAGAAGAAGACAAAATTGTTGCAGACAGCGTCAACAAGAAGAACCAACGTAGATAGACACAGCGACTGAGAGGCACGAATAGTCACGACAACAATCAGTCTGACGATCGAGAGAAGAAAGAAACGAACGAATTTACGGCACATCAAATCGTCGATAGAAGTAAAGAAGTTATCCTAGACGACGCAGCGACGGACAGAAGAACAGAACGACACAAGTAAATCTTGGTAGATAGCCCACAATATAACAATAACAGCTAAAATAATTTACTAATTGTCTCCAAGGCTTCGGAGGTCTTTTCTTTTAATAGAGAAATTTCGATCTACTAGCAGGAATTATTTAGATTAGACTCGTAAATATTAGCTTTAGGGCCATCGTTTGCGAAATCTGATTCATGTGTTTTCTAGAGTCTAAACATCTTATTGCTGGGTGGAATTTTTTATTTTTTTTATTTCTACTGAAGTGATCACCTTTTTTCCAAATGAATTGCCTTTATATACTTCAGTTTTCCGAATTTTTATTAAAAATCAACCTGGATTTTAATCGTATTATCCCCTCCGGTGTTTTTGTTATTACATGAGTTTTCGCTATTAAACAATATATACTGCAACCCTCTGAATATTGACGAAATTGGACTAATTAATAATAAATACACGTATCCGATGTGTGTTATGAAACGTGCGTAAGAGGTAAGAATGAATATTAAATTTGAATAAATTACTTTTGTGTCTAAAATGAGAGATGTAAAAAACTCATCGAAGTACAAAAATAAAGAAGTTCTTAAGACCAATGAAAATTATGGGTTTGGATGAATTTCCCCATGGTCTATGGAATAGAAATATAATATATGTTTTTCTTTCTTTGGGAGGTATAGTACGGTTTAAGTGACACCCTCTAAATTGTAAAGTTTACAAAATAAAAATAATAATAATATGCCCATGTAGCTCACACTGTTCCATAGATCCATATTCTATGATCCATAATAGGTTCAATAGTTTAGGATTTTACCAAGTACATACATATTATTGACGCTCATGCTAGCACACTGAACCTTTAAAATTGTATTACTCAATATTATATAACTGAAACTTTTATGTAGAGCAATTCTTTTCTCTATTCTTTTTTTTTGTATCTAAGTTATTTTAAAGATTCTTGGTGGAAGAGTGTGAGTTTCGGTGGACGCACCCCCTAAATGGTATAGTTTACAAAAAAAGTGCCTACGTTAAATATATATATATATATATATATATATATATATATATATATATATATATATATATATATATATATATATATATATATATATATATATATATATATATATATATGAGAAAGGAAGGAAAGGAAGGATGAAAGTAATCCGACGTAATGAGAAATGAAAAAGGAAAAACCCAAAGATAATTGTTTATGTATTCATCAACGTTTCGTCTTTATTGTAAAACTTCCTCAGGATGATAGTTTGAAGAAAAATGTCAAGCAACTACATAGAAGTTTGGGGTTGACATGGTGGTGAGATGAAGGGATATAGCAGCCGTAGCTATTATGAGACCCAGAGAGTCCATTGACTCTCACATACTGGACTCTCCGGGTCTCATTATGTCAACCCCAAACTTCTATGTACTTGTATGACATGTTTTCTTCAAACTATCATCATGAGGAAGTCTTACAATAAAGAGGAAACGTTGATGAATACATACGCAACTATCTTTTGGGTTTTCCTTTTTCATTTCCTATATATATATATATATATATATATATATTTATTTATATATATATATATTTATTTATATATATATATTTATTTATTTATATATATATATATATTTATTTATATATATATATATTTATATATATATATATAGAGAGAGAGATAGAGATAGAAGAAAAAAGAGTGATAAATATGCGACGATTGTCCAAATTTATTTCAAATTTCAATTGTTCAATGCAAGGTGTATTCAGTAATAAACTAGTGTTTATTATTCTTTCCTTAAGCCAAGGCTTTTCAAAGATCGAGATCTTATCATCAGAGGAGAAATACAGATGGATAAGTTGGCTTTCGAAAAAAACAAAGTTCAAATATTTGAAAAATATGAAAATTATTTTTAAAAGAATTTTTGTTAAAAATCGTCGCATATTTATCACTCTTTTTTCTTCTATCTCTACAATTGCTCTATCTCGTATATTGAGCTAATCCTCTTCACAATAGGTTCCATCTACTAAAAGTTTTACTTTGGTTTATATTTGATCCTATATATATATATATATATATATATATATATATATATATATATATATATATATATATATATATATATATGTATATATATATTTATTTATATATATATATATTTATTTATATATATATATATATATTTATTTATATATATATATATATATATATATATATATATATATATATATATATATATATATATATATATATATCACGAAAAACAAAATCAATGAAGTTCTTGATCGTTGGTTCTACAACAGCTACTATAAAGTATTTTATTTTAAAACTATACATGCAATGTCTGTTAGGTGTAACCGGGTTTCATCTATTTTGTCATGTCGGGTCTCGGGTAAAAATCGGCTAGTAGAAACAGATCGACTCTTCAGCACCGTTTAATAAGCGAAGACTAAGAAAAAAGAGAGGAAAAGTACAAATTACTGGTTCATGGCAGGCGGTGCACACTTTTTTGTTCCCCCATAACAGATATTCTGTGTTCGTAAAAAAAAAGCTGTATGTTGTTATTGTTTATAGACTGTTACTTTTCTTTCTCTCACGAGTACCGGTATCTGTGGATTAGTTCGTGTGCTGCTAAAAACCGTGTTTTCTGATCATTGGACCATTCCAAAATATTGGCTCGGGCCAAGCGTTTCATTTTGGGAAATTGTTCAAATAATGACCGTTATGTTTATCTCGATGGCTAATCCGGAAATTTGATATCTTATATAATGAAGAAGAAGAAGAAGAAGAAGAAGAAGAAGAAGAAGAAGAAGAAGAATGTGCTCAAATAGTTGTTTCAAGGTTGTCGTTGTAATGCCGGGATTATCCGTTTTCGAGCTATGGTTTTGGGGTAGAGTGGTTTTGGTTGTCTGTGGTGTTTTATTTTCATTTTTCTTTCTCTTTAACAATTTGTTCATCACTTTAACTTCAGCAGTGACCACAAAACCACATTTATTGGCTACCCTACTTTAAATATCCCCAATTGTTTAACATCAATTTAATTCACAAAAGATATTCATCCTCGCCCGAAACCATGGATCAGTCTGTGTTTATATCATTTTTTTCATGGCGTCTGTCAACGCCACCGGGTGATGAAATGAATCACTTTGAGTCGACATAAAAAAATGCCTTTCTCCAATCTGTTATTTGCCAGAATCTTTCTTCCTTTCCTTTGTTATCAGTTCAGCAAATTTCCATATGTCAGCAGACATTTATTCCGTCTGTTTAAAACACCAGGAGATTGACCAAAAAAAGAAACTAAATATGAAATCCAATACCCAAGACACGAAATACAATATTTGCTGATGAGCGTTCATTTTCTCTTTGCTAATGAGTCACCACTTATGAAGGCAAAAAGCCACTCAAGGATAAGGATTAATGAGATGAATAGATTGTCAGTTGGGTGATGAAGAATATTATGAAAGAATTGAAAATGATGAAATAAATAAACAAAATTTGATTACTTAATGACTAGTAGTTGTTTACATTGGATTTGAAGAATACCAGGATGTAGTCTGCAGCGAAGCATTACCGTTGTAATGTTTTCCACATATAGGAATTTCTGGGAAATACTGTTCATTTCGTTTGATGTTAGGTACACGGATGAAGAAAAGAAAGTTATTTGCAACTGTGGTAATAAGACAAGTTCTTTCTGTAGATGTCTTACAAGGAGGAGCTAGAGATTAGAGCTCATTGGAACATCTTCCACGGAAATAACAATAGAGTAGAGAAAGACTAGTAACGTCTCTTCTCTGGGAAAGGGGTTGTAGAGAAGAGATGAAATCACCTCACTAGATTGCGAAGTCGGCTTTGTATTTTGTCAAGCGTAACCTGGACAGAACTTTTCCATATGTGGCAACATTACTCCATTTTAAACATATAGAAGAGATAGGTGCAATCGTTTCTTTTAATGGCGATTACTATTAGCCCAATGGTTACTGACGCGAACTGTAGAATCGGCGAACCGAGTTCACATCTAGTCGGAAACGCTTGGAAAAAGTCTCTCCTATATACATGTTCTCATATAAGGAAACGAACATATAACAAATGAAAGAAATAAACAATACGGAAACGATGATGTTTGAAAAGACATTTATTTGTTACAACCCCCACCGGATTCGCTTTCAGATTGTGTCCGTAGAAATGTGTACATAGTTTACAATGCGTACAATACAGTCTGAAATGTATTATACATGTGTGTGTGTATGTGTGTGTGTGTGTGTGTGTGAGAGGTGAGAGGGCAATATCTTATGCACTGTGAAAGGCGAAGCAGGAAGAAAGTAACGGGGGATTTTCTTGTGCGTCCCTTTTTATATCCACCGATTGCAGCGGCACCTTCCATCTGGAAACTGGAAATAAGTTGGTCTGAAATGCCCTCTGGTGAATGTATGTTTAAATGTGTAGAATGCTGCAGATGTATTACGCTCTTTTATTTACTTACACCGTTCGAAAGTATGTATTATATTACTGTTAACATTAAATAGCCCAAACAGATGTTCGAATTAACGTTTTGTAAATCTAATTGCAACTGATTTTCGGCAGTCGTTTATTTGGTTATATCTATATATTAATATGTGTGTACCTTCTTTTTTATTGTGTCACATAGGTGTAAAGCTAACGAATATTTGTTATCCTACGTTTTACGTTGTTAGCGACCACGTGTTCGGGTATATATTTCTCGTGCACGAGGTCGCCATTTTGTGTGTTGCATTATCGGGGATAACACACGCGTGTGTCGGGAGAAGGAAAAAAACGCGTCTCTCTCTTTATCAGTATCAGCTCTTCAGTCGAACGGGTCACATGCGCACGAACTCTCGACCACGAGACGTCTTGTGTAACAACTAAGGTTTGGTTAGGGTTAGGGTTAGGCTTCGCACTTCCTTTTGCTTGCCATGTACTACTTTTAATCTTGACGTAATGTGTGTTGATTTTTTCTTCGAACATTCATATTATATCCTTGTTGTACTAACATCATTTTAGTTTTTTATACCCATTTCCATATCACGGATACACTAATGCGAATATTGAGGGTTGGGAGACTAGGATTAACCCCCTCTCTCTAATAATATATGAATAATTCGATTATTGAGATAACAATGTCTAACCTACTCTTCTTACAAATGTAAAGAAAAATAAATTAAGAAAAATCAAAAATCAAAAATTAATTTAAAAAGAAACTTGGTGAAAGATAACGAACATTTCATGCGTTTAAATTGTTTTACGAGTTGATTACGTGTTCAGTTTCAGAATATCAATATTGTTTTATTCCGCATTCTTCAGCCGTAATGAAAGGTTATTATACTGAAAAGGTTATTTCTGGCTTCAGCCAAAATATGTCTGCAAATGTGTCGCCATATAATGTTTGTATAAATAACATTTTAATACCAAATAAATAGCTCTATTTATTATTGAGCGCTTTTATATAAATACAGTAACGATTATCTAGATTTGTACCTTATATATATATATATATATATATATATATATATATATATATATATATATATATATATATATATCATGTAGATATATATATATATATATATATATATATATATATATATATATATATATATATATATATCATGTAGATATATATATATATGTATATCTATATATCATGTAGATATATATATATGTATATCTATATATATATATATCATGTAGATACATGTATAATATTATAAGGTGATATAATATATTGTATATATATATATATATATATATATATATATATATATATATATATATATTCTCACTATTTGCTTCAACAATACTCAATACGTGAGTAGAGCTTAGTAGTAGTATGCGGGAGAACCTGAAATAAATTTAGTCTGCTGATTTCCTGTGGGAATGACACATGGACTCCTCTGTATAGCTTACTTGTCATAAATATATTTTCATATATATATATATATATATATATATATAATATTTGTTTTGTTTATTATCTATGTACGTATACGTTTCGTCCTTTTTATAATCGGGACTCATCAGCATAGAGATATGACTATTCACTACTGGTCATGCGATTCGAAACCCCGGATTCCGAGTATTTTACAACTCAAATCCCGACGTCGACCGACGCTGAATAGCGCATAAACAGTGATAATTTTAACACTTTATCTGGCGGCTTGACGTCATAAGAGCGTTCGACGTAATGAAAGGAACGATGCGACGTCATGCTGTGTTAATACTACACTTACAGTGCTCATTTAGACTGGTTTTTTATATATATATATATATATATATATATATATATATATATATATATATATAGTTTGGTATATGTATACGTATTTCTATGTATAGGATTCACTCCTAAACTAATTAACTGATCAATATGAATTTTGAAACACAGCTGCTAGGCGTAATGATGGATAATGTGAGTTAAATTTAGTTTAATTTCGTTTTATGTAAAGGGGACAAAAGGGAATGGAAGCTTTTCGCGAAACTTCAGATCCCTTCAATCGCACTAATTAAATAATTCTACAATACTGTCCCACGCAGTCGAAATTACACGTTTTGTTTCAGAAGAAGATTTGGTGTGTGTCAATGGACGTCTATCCTCCGGCATTTTGGAAGCGGCAGATAAGAAAAGCCAACCCTGGTTCCCTGGGATTTCCCTTATTGTAGCACAAAAGAAATACGACGGGGAGTTGCTATATTTTCATAACACTGTAATAGTAATAAAGAAATGCTCTGCTGAGCTGACCCCTGTCCTCTCCAAACTATACAACAAATGCCTTACTGAATCTTGTTTCCCTGATAGTTGCAAAATTGCATCTATGGTACCAATCTTCAAGAATACTGGAGATAGAACTGATCCTCTAAACTACCGCCCAATTAGTCTACTCACGATCTTTGTTAAAATCTTTGAATCATTAATCAATCTAGCGATAGTCAGGCACCTAGTTAATGCTAAACTTCTTTCTGAGCATCAATACAGATTCAGACAAGCACGATCTACTGCAGATATCCTAACGGTCATCTTTGAACGCATATACTATACACTGGACAAGGCAGGTGAAGCTAGGGCGGTAGCGCTCGATATATCCAAGGCCTTTGACAAGGTCTGGCATGAAGGGCTTCTCATATTTAATATAATTAAATCATTCCTAACAAAACGAAAGATTCAGGTTGTACTCGATGGCCGTTCTTCTAAGCAACATGGCATAAATGTTGGTGTACTCCAGGTATCTATTCTTGGACCTCTACTGTTCCTGATTTTCATAAATAACCTCCCTGATGCCATTGCGACTGAGATAGGAATATTTGCTGACGACATCACACTCTACTCTCGTAATGTGGGCAAAACCGACGCGCACATATCTGAGGCAATGGCTGAATCCTTAGAAAATGACCTCCAGTCTGTAGTGGAATGGGGGTAAAAAAATGGATGGTAACTTTTAATGCCGCAAAGACAAAGCTACTATCCTTCAATAACTACAAGAAATCTTTTCAACCACCGATTGTCATGGAAAATAACACCCTGCCTGAGAGTTCATCATTCAAACTCCTCGGCTTAACTTTCACAGATAACATGAATTGGAATAAATACATTGAAAACATTGCCAGGGCTGCTGAAAAGAAGGTGGGCTCCCTCTACTGTGTCAGTAAACTTCTCACACCTGACATTATCCTATATTTCTACAAAGCCACCATCCACCCATGAATGGAGTATTGTTGCCACATCTGGGTTGGTGCATCATCCGCTAGTCTCTCCCTCTTAGACAAGGTCCAAAAAAGAGTCGCCAACTTGATAGGTCCTTCACTATCCACCAAGCTCCAGTCGCTGTCCCATCGCCGCAATGTTGCTTCCTTGTGCTTGTTTTACAAGTACTTCAATTGATTGTGCTCTGATGAGCTTGCTGCTCTGGTACCCCCACGACATAAATTCACTAGACCAACCCACCAATCTGCCAAATCCCATCCATACAATGTGGAGGTCCCCAGATGCCGAAGAGCTTTCTACTCCAAAAGCTTCTTTCCTCGTGCTGCTAGACTCTGGAACTCCCTCCCTGCTCCCTGCTTTCTTGACCTTACTGACATGCAGAAATTTAAAACTAATGTAAACAGACATCTCGCTGCGCAGTTCCTAATTTAGGTTGACCTTCCCCCCATACCTTCACCCATTTTTCTCAGTAGCCCTTTACGTCTACAGTGGCGGCCTGCTTTGTTTGGAGTGAACTATGATAAAAAAAAAATTTAAACACCCGGACGCTATTTTCTTACAGCATGCACGAATACCTACAAATTACACCAGCGGATGGCGTATTTGTTAGGAGGACTTTTCTTTTGTTGGAGAGACAAAACAAAGACGCACATTTTGACCGACACAGACTAAAATGCACACAAGTGGTTCTCTTTTCAAAAAAAAAAGAAAGACCAACTTTACAACCGACCACAATGGACTGTTCAAAGAAACGCAAAATAGCATTAAAACGGCCAAAGAAAGAACATTTTTCGTCGAATTTTTCTTTGTAAATATTTTTAAAAAGACTTTTGTTCTTTTTCTACGCTTTAGAACTACAAACTGTGTCTTTATATATATATATATATATATATATATATATATATATATATATATATATATATATATATATATATATGTTAGCCTGACCATTCCCTACTTGGATGAAACGCGGAAACCTCTGTGTAGCTTAATTGTCATAAATATATTTTTATAACTTAACATATATATATATATATATATATATATATATATATATATATATATATATGTATATATATATATATGTGTGTATATATATATATATATATATATATATATATATATATATATATATATATATATATATATATATATATATATATACTAAGTTCTGAAAAAAACTGAAAATTGCTAAAAACTTATTCAATGCTTTATCGTTTGACCTTCTAGAAGGAGACGTTTCTTCTTAGAATGTCAGACGATAAGGCCTTAAGGAGGATTTTAGCAATTTTCTTTTTTTTCTCACCCGCCCGTTTCATTGAATAAAAAATAATGTTTCCTCTGAAATTATGTAACCATTTTGCTGTACTCGAAATCTACTTATATATATATATATATATATATATATATATATATATATATATATATATATATATATATATATATGTGTGTGTGTGTGTGTGTGTGTTTATATATATATGTGTGTTTATATATATATGTTAATATATATGTTTATATATATGTTTATATATATATATGTTTATATATATATATATATATATGTGTTTATATATATATATATATATGTGTGTGTTTATATATATATATATCTATATATATATATATATATATATATATATATATATATATATATATATATATATATATATATATATATTTCCCTTAATAATCTTCAATCGATGATTTGCCACGTATTGTCAACTCTTGGTTGATACTGTTTATTTCAGCCGGGACAGTCTTTCTAGGTGTGGGGTATCGTTAGTGAAGTATATTTAGAGTTATTTACCTTGAACTATATTCAGTTTATCTCCTCTGAATTATTACTTGCCAGTTACTTCGATTTTGAAGTAAAAAAGAAGACTCATACATGCACAGTGCTAGATTTAGAATTAAAGCTTGACATTTGGGGGGGGGGCTTTGGCTTGAAGCTGGGTGTACACTAGCTCTGTATTTGTTATGTTTTTAACACGCTGACGCCGTGTCGTCAGATTGTTTTACTGGGTGGTTAATATGCGACTTACAAATAGATAGCCATTTCAGCGTTGACTTTTCTACTTACAGTAGAATTCGTGTATAGAATCGTTCCCAGTCAACATTATAGTAAGTAGTAGTTACATTACAATCATTCTCTATCATGTGTTTTGCCCTGGCAATACATTCATTTTTATTGCGCTCGGGACATTTACGTAGAATTACCATTTAGTAACGACATCAGTTGTTTGCACCCCTTTTTAGATATTATGTAGCATATCCCTCTTATTTTTGTCTTCGATCAATCTTCTCTGTAAAAATGTAAAAATGTAAAAGTGTAAATGCCACAGTCTCTTTATTATTACCGTTTATTTATCATTATCTTTTTCCCCTTTATATTTCATACTTGTGTATTGTTAGTGCAAAGAATTCCCTGTGAGAGCCACCAAGAAGTGGACGCTTTCAATGCAAATAGCCACCTGTCGAATGTTCGTTTTTACGCGTACAGCTTCACGCATTTCTTCCGGTTTCGTTTGGTAATTTCAAAGTAGAAAATATACATTATCCAACCAATCAGGATGATTCCTACTTAACTTAAATGCACCTGTTCCTGTGCCACTTTCGTTCCACTCACTGGTATTAAAATACTCTTGTGTCGGCTGCCGATAGTAGCATTTCTCGGTTGAAACTCTGACTACCATGGCAAAGCCGTCATGCTGCCGCTACTCAAACACTTACTCCACATACTGACTTTGGCCTACGGAGTTTTAAAATATCAAACACCGTGCGCCATACCTGGCGCTCTAGAGCCACTACGTTAATAAGAACATTCCTTCTTCCATTTGTACATTCCATACACGTATACACTGACTACCACATAATCACAGATACACACACTTTATTTTGTATATATACGTGTTATATTTATAATAGACTGATGTGTAACTTTCACAAAAAATATATATACGTGTTATATTTATAATAGACTGATGTGTAACTTTCACAAAAAATATATATACGTGTTATATTTATAATAGACTGATGTGTAACTTTCACAAAAAATATATATACGTGTTATATTTATAATAGACTGATGTGTAACTTTCACAAAAAATATATATACGTGTTATATTTATAATAGACTGATGTGTAACTTTCACAAAAAATATATATACGTGTTATATTTATAATAGACTGATGTGTAACTTTTACAAAAAATATATATACGTGTTATATTTATAATAGACTGATGTGTAACTTTCACAAAAAATATATATACGTGTTATATTTATAATAGACTGATGTGTAACTTTCACAAAAAAATGTTCACATGTAAAAAAAATGAGACATTAATTAAAGCCGTCATTCAAACGTGTGATGACTTTTCTTGGTCTTACTCTTGTAGATTTTTATATTCAACTTGAAGTTAAATACTCTGACTTGTAGATTGTCTAAAGATCGATAATCCCAGAATTGGAATCTGCCAATCAACCAGTGGTAGTTGCTAGTCTCTCTTGTAAATATGATATCAGGTTCCTACAAGAGAATATGTTAATAAAGTTTAAATGTGTTCATTTGGCTACTCTGGTGCCCCCTCGACGTAAATTCACTAGACTAACTCGACAATCAACTAAATCTCATTCATTCACTGTGGAGGTCCCCAAATGTCGGAGAGCCTTCTACTCAAATAGCTTCTTTCCTCGTACTGCTGGCCTCTGGAACTCCCTCCCTGCCCCCTGTTTCCCCAACAGTACAGACATACAGAAATTTAAAACTAATGTAAACAGACATCTCGCTGCACAGATCCCAATCTAGGTTTCTTTTTCTCAGTAGCCCCTTACGTCTACAGTGGCGGCCTGCCTTGTTTGGGGTGAACTATGTTTTTAAAAAAAATGTTTTTAAATTAAACAAAACCCAGCTGACTTACTGACAAGGGCGATAACCTTGGAAGCATTTTCGCAAAATTTAAAACTTTGCACTTCTGGAAGTGAATGTCTTCGCTGAAGTCTTATAGAATAGCAAGTTAGTTATCTTCAGAGTTTAAGTTTGAAAACAAGTCCATTGTGTAATCAAATCTATTAACTTATACTGACTACTTGTTGTAGAAAAAGCACTGACACCCTCTTTCTTATGTAATGATTATTCAAAGTAACAGAGAAACGAAAACGATGTAAGCCTCAAGGAGTAGTATGAGCACAGCAGGACAGTTACCCAACTTGTCACTACCTATACAGTAATTAACTTGTCACTACCTATACAGTAATTAACTTGTCACTACCTATACAGTAATAAACTTGTCACTACCTATACAGTAATTAACTTGTCACTACCTATACAGTAATTAACTTGTCACTACCTATACAGTAATTAACTTGTCACTACCTATACAGTAATAAACTTGTCACTACCTATACAGTAATAAGCTTGTCACTACCTATACAGTAATTAACTTGTCACTACCTATACAGTAATAAGCTTGTCACTACCTATACAGTAATTAACTTGTCACTACCTATACAGTAATAAGCTTGTCACTACCTATACAGTAATTAACTTGTCACTACCTATACAGTAATAAGCTTGTCACTACCTATACAGTAATTAACTTTCTAATATTTTGATGTTTGCCGTTCATCTCATTATTAAATAATATGCAATAATATAATGAAACTAAAAATAATGAACAATTTGTTACATTCTTTTATAAATGCTCGGACTTTAATGGATGAATGTAAAATGAATTAAAATAGATGAACCGGAAATTAAAATAGATGAACCAAAAATTAAAATAGATGAACCAGTAATTAAGCTAGATGAACCAGAAATTTAAATAGATTAACCAGAAAATAAAATAGATGAACCAGAAATTAAACTAGATGAACCAAAAACTTCAATAGATGAACCAGAAATTTTACTAGATGAACCTAAAATTAAACTAGATGAACCAAAAATTAAAATAGATGAACCAGACATTAGACTAGATGAACCCGAAATTAAACTAGCTGAACAAAACATTAAAATAGATGACCCAAAAATTAAAATAGATGAACCATAAATAAGAATAGATGAACCAGAAATTAAAATAGATGAACCAAAAATTAAAATAGATGAACCATAAATACAAATAGATGAACCAGAATCCTAGTCATCGTGCAAAACTATATTTCTTTAGATTAATACAACACAGCTTTGCAAAAATATGTACAAACAGCATCTGAATTAATAACAAATTTGAATTCAATTTTAGAGAAAAGGTTATTAAGACTAAGGTTTGAATAAGTAGAAAAACAACTTATGATTATGAAGTTATTATAGCGACTAAAGATGATGATGTCAAAAGACACAGTCATCTTGATATTCAATCTATGATCATTGAACATCACAAAAGACGCAGCCATCTTGATATTCAATCTATAATCATTGAACATCACAAAAGACGCAGCCATCTTGATATTCAATCTATGATCATTGAACATCACCAAAGACTCAGCCATCTTGATATTCAATCTATGATCATTGAACATCACAAAAGACGCAGCCATCTTGATATTCAATCTATGATCATTGAACATCACAAAAGACGCAGCCATCTTGATATTCAATCTATGATCATTGAACATCACAAAAGATGTAGCCATCTTGATATTCAATCTATGATCATTGAACATCACAAAAGATGCAGCCATCTTGATATTCAATCTATGATCATTGAACATCCCAAAAGACGCAGCCATCTTGATATTCAATCTATGATCATTGAACATCACAAAAGACGCAGCCATCTTGATATTCAATCTATGATCATTGAACATTACAAAAGATGCAGCCATCTTGATATTCAATCTATGATCATTGAACATCACTAAAGACTCAGCCATCTTGATATTCAATCTATGATCATTGAACATCACAAAAGACGCAGCCATCTTGATATTCAATCTATGATCATTGAACATCACAAAATATGCAGCCATCTTTATATTCAATCTATGATCATTGAACATCACAAAAGACGCAGCCATCTTGTTATTTAATCTATGATCATTGAACATCACAAAAGACGCAGCCATCTTGATATTCAATCTATGATCATTGAACATCACAAAAGATGCAGCAATCTTGATATTCAATCTATGATCATTGAACATCACAAAAGATTCAGCCATCTTGATATTCAATCTATGATCATTGAACATCACAAAATATGCAGCCATCTTTATATTCAATCTATGATCATTGAACATCACAAAAGACGCAGCCATCTTTATATTCAATCTATGATTATTGAACATCACAAAAGACGCAGCCATCTTGATATTTAATATATGATCATTGAACGATGTTACTAATATATAGTAGTAAAAGAATACCCGTCCCAAGACGGGTAAAATTAATTCCCTGAAAAGAACAGCTTTGCACCACTTTTTTATCCTATTACAAAGATTAAAAAACAAGATGCAATGATACTAAACCTTCCTTATTCCAACGTTGATTAAAATCAATTACATGATTTTAATTCTAGAAAATGTCTAAAAATTAAGTTTTAATTTTAAGAGGTCTTAAGAAGAAATTGAAATTTATGGAATCTTACCTCATTGGTGTCTAATGACTATGGATGAAATTTAATGCAAATAAAAAATATTTGAATTTTCACATGGGGGTATGCCAATATTATTCTCCCTACAACTCGTTAAAATACTCAAATAAATTATAAATTTGAGTAATATTTATTAATTGATACCTAATACTGGTTGTTAGAATTTCACAAAAATCGGAGGTATATTAATTTACACGAAGGGCATCCACTCTCTCGTCGCTTCCTTTGAATAACGTTAAATTAAACTAAATACAGCCCATATTACGACCCGTTACTCCTAGCAGCTGTGTTCTAAAATCCATAATGATTGGTTAATTAGTTTAGGAGCTTAGTTTAGGAGTTAATTCTGTACATACAAATACATACACATATACACATACCTAACTTAATATTAATAGAGATAGGCTCCTATTAATTTGTCTAATTATTAGAGCAGTACATATATACTTAGTAAGAGACATGAGTATTCACTCATTTATTGTGGCCTTGGTCAGTTTTACAGATATATATATATATATATATATATATATATATATATATATATATATATATATATATATATATATATATATATATGGTAGCCTATCTCTAATTTGCCACGATAATGCCTAATCCTTTATATCTGGTTACAATATTATAAAGTAAGTTTTGACTTCCAATTGAATCAATTAATATTTTCAAGTTTACCGTACAACATCAACAAAATTAAAATACTTATGTGCGGCGCTTTCGTTAGAAATACATGATTCATTAAATCTTGTTTCATAAAACGATTGGAAATTCTCAAATTATATATTTTAACCTTCTCACTGTAATCTCTGATGTTTAAAGCGCAACAAACTCAAGAACTGTTACTTAAAGATGGTCTGCGGACTCAAACCTATTAATAATATCTCTAAATTGTTTTCTTCGTCTTAGTGTTAATGTAGGATTCGTATTGATATAGGATGCTTTGAAAGCTGATTCTCCTTTCAGATAAAATCTAATCGAATCAGACGAAGATCGTGGTGCTATGTTAATTAAATTCTGCGAGTGTTCGTATCATGATTATGTGTTGGATTTGACGGAATAGTGTAATGGTTTGCATCAAGTCAACTTTCGCGACAGAATCAGTTTGATGACGCAGTAGAAAAGTGATCATTGAACATCACAAAAGACGCAACCATCTTGATATTCAATCTATGATCATTGAACATCACAAAAGGCGCAACCATCTTGATATTCAATCTATGATCATTGAACATCACACAAAAAAAATTCCTATGAAAACGAGACCAGATGGTAATGTTTAAATCAATAGTATACGTGGGATTTGTTTGGTTGTTTTAGGACGTTGCGATATCTGGATAGAACCACAATCAGTATCTGAGATTGCTGTAGAGAGCTTTGATTTTGAAATATTCCTGCCATTCATCACTAACTTGCTCTAATTCAGCAATGATACGAACCCGTGTCTAGATCATTTACCATTAACTCGTACGCACCATCCCGGTACTTAGATGGTGGACACAAATAAATTATAGTTCTAGAGGATACAAAAGTTTGATTGAATAAAAATGGATAGACCCGTCGCTCATTTTGACTCGCACATAAGAAATTGTGTTGTCAGAAACAATTAAATCGAAAGCTGCCCAGAAGCTGAAATGGTCTCGTTTTCACAGGAATTTTTTTTTGTGATGTTCAATGATCATAGATTGAATATCAAGATGGTTGCGTTTTTTTGTGATGTTCAATGATCATAGATTGAATATCAAGATGGTTGCGTCTTTTGTGATGTTCAATGATCATAGATTCGATTCGCGTACTTAAATACGTAAGTTATATATTTGTGAATATTTAAAGAAATTGATAAAGTCTTATATTCTGTAATTGAATTCCCCCTTCAAGTTTATTTGAAAAAGAAAATAAATCATTTGGGAAATAATGTTTCAACCTTTGAATTTTTCTCATTCTTCTATTATTACGCTATCCTCAAAATGTTGTAGGATTACACAATAACATATCTTAAAATCCAATATTTATGAACTAATAACATTGTGTTTTCCTTTAAATTACCAAAATGTCAAATGAAAATTATTTCTTTGGTTTCTGTAAAGAAAACTACAACCTCAGTAATTGCCGCGCGGAGGGCGGGTAGTTTTTGCTAGTTTATATATAAATGTAAACCGGGTAAGGCAAGAAATAGATCAAAGTTAGTCGCGTGCGGGAAAGCCTGTGTTGGTATTACAAGCTAGAATTCAGATAGAAGGTGGCACAAGGTCAATTAAATATGGGGGTTCTGACACCTTTCGACAGCCAGGATTACTTAAAAAAATCTTCAACATCTCCCCCTCCATTTCTGGAAGGGCAGATTATTGTTAGTTACGAGAAAATTTTAAGAAAATTTAAGATATTACTCCTCCCCAGGAGTTAGGCACAAGGCCAGTTTTATCTTACTCCCACAAGTAAGATGTGACCCAAGATCGGGTCGAGCAAGTGGGGTTTGAAAAGCCAGCGCTCGAGAGGTGAGCACTCTGGCCATTTAAAAATTGCCTGGGCAGCCCCGTCGGCATTCCTCGGTAGGGGCGCCTCAGACAGTAAGCAATAAACTTACTCCTCCCCAAAGAGGGGAGGCAAAGCCTGGGAGGGTGGACCTCCTAGAACTGCACAGGACAGGCGTGCAGTATCCATCGGAACAGATACTACACTTTGATCTTAGCCAATAGGCACTGATGGTTGTTTCTGTGTAAATACAGTGGAAACGGCCAAATGGGGGCATTTCAATTACATTGGCTATAAAGTAAGTGACAATGAAGCTATAATATCGAAATGATCACCCCCCCCCCCCCAACGATGCAGTGAAATAAATATTTTTTTGCTAATTTTATAGAATCACTCCCATCTCTAACTTAAGCCTAACCCTAATAACTAAAGTTATTAACGCTTTTAACGGCCCGAAATATGTAGAAAAAAATAGGGTTGGGGCCTGGCTTGGAGACAGGAATGGTTCTATAAAAAAATACGAATTGTTTAGTAATGTTCTTTTCGAGAAGCATGTTTTAAATGTGTTAATCGATATTAATATGCATAAAAATGGAATAATTTTAAAAATCATCCCAAAATAAGTCAGTCTCTATTTCGAAGCACCGTAAAAAAACAACAAAAAAAAACAAAACAAATATGACCACATACACAACCTTTTGATCCGAACTGGTAGCCGGCTGGAGACCTTCCCGTGGTTGTAAAGTATATCCTTATTTACTTGCTTTGTATTATTTTGATTATTCGGACTACTGTCCTCATCTTGCATGATATTCTCACAACGATGCACTTAAAGAAGCTCGGAGGTTACATCGGTCGAAATGCTGTGAGAATAACATCCAAGATAAGGTACAGTAGTTCGAATGATCCAAATTAGCAAGCCTCATCTAAAAAATTCCGAAATTTAATATTTACTTGCTTCCCACTGCAAAAAAAATGTGACACAAAGCTGTAAGGTGGGGAGAATCAGCTCCCCCGAGGGGTCACTCTGATTGGTACAGTGGTACAGAAATAGCCATTAACGGACGCGTTGGCATTCCCCGGTAAGGTGCCCCAAGCTATCGAAATTACCCCCTCCCCTCAAAATCTATCATACAAGATCTCCCGTGTCTGTTTCTCGCTTATACATAACTTTGATGAATAAGCAGTTAATTATTTATTTCTACTATTAACCAACTATGTATTGAAATCTCAATATATATAAAGCAAAAATCTGTGCGTATGTATGCCTCGCTAAAACTTGAAAAATACACAACGAAGAAGAAGGTATTTTAACCGACATAACCCCGGTTAAAATAATATCGTGAAAAAATTTTAAAAAGATTAATTTTTGGCTGGCAATTTTTTCGTTTAATCTGATCACAATTTTTAATGTTATCTTGCGCACATGACGTTATATTGATAGTTACATGATGTGATAGTGATAGGTTTGGATAATATTTTTACGCCAATGTCACATTATTATTGTTTATTTTTATTACATTTCTCTTCGGACTATTGTCCTTATCAAAGCGAGAGGGAACCAGAACGAGGGATTTTAGTAGAGAATAGGAGGCCTCCTTGATTTTATATTTATTGTCCGAAAATAAGACAATAGAATTCAATTTTTTTCATTCATTTTTTTAATTCTTTTAAAAAAATGTTTTTTTCATTATTTCATTTTTTTTATTCATTTATTTTTGTCATTCATAATTTTTCATTCATTTCTTCATTTTTTCATTCAATTTTCATTTATTTTTTTCATTGAATTTTTTTTCATTAAGTTTTTATTCTTTTTTATTCATTTCGTCAATCTTTTTTTCATTCACCTTTTTCCTTCATTTCTTTTCCTTCAATTTTTTTAAATTCATTTGTTCATTCTTTTGTGCCATTAAGTTTTACTTTATTCATTATTTTTCATTCATGTTTTCATTGATTTTTTAATTAATTTTTTCATTCACTTTTTCATTTTTTTCATTCATTTTTTTCATTCACCTTTTTCATTTATTTTTTCATTGACTTTTTTATTCATATTTTCATCATTTTTCATTAATTCATTTAATTCATTTTTAAATTCATGTTTCTTTCTTTTTCTTCATTCATTTTGCATTCATTTTTCATTCTTTTTTTTTCCTTTATAGTGTCAGTCCTTTTTTACATTCATTTTTTTCATTCAATTTTTTCATTAACATGATTATCCTGGATAGAGTAGGTAGAAACTCTAAAGTGCTCATAACAGTGCTCAATATCGTAGATAGAGCAGGTGTGTTTAAACGCAGTGTTGCCCGGGATAAAGAACTTCTCTGTCTTTTTCAAAAATCTTGTATACCCCTGGAGAAATAATTAAAAGTGCTCAATATCCTGGATAGAGCAGGTAGTAATCCAAAAGTGCTCATAACATATCGTAGATAGGTCATGTGTGTTTAAACGCGGTGTTGTCCGGGATAAAGAACTTCTCTGTCTTTTTGTTTTTATAATGTTGTTTAACACAGGGGCCATAATCCAAAGTGCTTCCGGAACCATTTGTTTTGTTCTACTCGGCATTGTCCGGGATCCAAAATTGTAAGATTACAGTATTACTTTTGGTAAGGGATATATAGTAAATGTCCTCGGACTATTGCATTCATCAACAGCAAGTATCTTCTTAATATGTTTAAATGGAAGGGGGGGAAGAAATTATGAATTGACCAGGACAATTTGTTCTACTCAGTGTTGTCCGGGATCAAGAATTATAAGATTACAGTATTACTTTTGGTAAGAGATATATAGTAAATCGCTTCGCACTATTGACTTCATCAACATTCTGTGAAGGCCTCCTTGGTAACATTACAGTATTAAAAGAGAAAGGGAGAAAGATAAAAAGAGACGACTAGAGAGAGAAAGAGAGAAGGAGAGAAGGAGAGAGATAGAAGTTTTAATATAAATACGGGCGTGCGGCTATGAAATACTACCCCATCCCCCTTACTCTCCTGCCCTTGCACCCTCTGACTTTCATCTCTTCCCAGCCATGAAGTTGTTTTTGAAAGGAAAGCGTTTCTCAGATGATGCAGCCTTGATTTATAAAGTTACGACGTAGTTGGAGGACCAACCTGGGGTGTTCTACAAACACGGTGTCCAGAGCTGCATCAAACGATGGGAGAAATGCATAACTCTGGGCGGTGCCTATGTAGAGAAAGACTAATAACTGTGCCAAGTTTCATTAATCTACTGCTATGGGAAATGGGTCAGGGGCATTACTTATTGAACGCCCCTCGTATGTTACACACGCTATTTAACTTCTTCTATTTTTTTTTATGGCCCGAACAACGCCGGGTAGCACTGCTAGTCAAAAATAAAATAAGGGAAAAGTAAAACGCATTTTTTAAAGTTCTATTTAAAAAGAAATTGTAAACATAACAATATTTTGAATTATTTTTATCTGGGCTTTGCACCCAACAACATGTCTCCAATATAAATGCAGCTAATATAAATGAATAAATACAACATTTGGGCCCATTTCTATCACTAAGGGTGAAATCAAAACGCTCTATTTTGTAGCAGCAATCAGCATTAATATCTATTTTCGCTCTCGGGGAACAGCCCTGTGAGGTGATCTGTCCACACGTGAACTAATCAGCTTCCAGGACGTAATAATTTCATGCCCCGGAAATCGCAGACAGTAATTAGAGCGTTTTCCAAAATGTTAATGTTTATCTATATGAATAAATGATAAAGATTTTGTTTCGTATTTACAACAAAGTTATGAAGTAAATGTTTATTATTTGAAATTCAGGTTTCAGGTATTTCAAGTAGCAAAATTGCGAAGCAAAGCCAGCTAGTATAGAATAAAATGATTTTATTTCTAAGCAAACGATAAAAGAGTCGGTGTAGTCGCCCATTATTTTGTTTGGGCCGGTGGTTAGCCTTATTTTAGTTTGGAAGTGAAGTATATAGTAAAGCAAAGGTTGCGCAATAACCAACAGCACATCTCCTGAACCGACATTGCTTGAGTTTAGTGACGAAGAGATATGCAGGACGACATGAAACAATGCCGGAATAAGCAGAGAAAAACTGGTGTTATTTCAGAGTTTTCCCTTCTAGTTGCGCAAGCAAGGCTTGAGGGTCTTAGTGAAAGTGATGCAGTAGCCCTGACAAAGCCCCAGAACACGAACCTGGACTCGTCCATGACTGTAACCATTACATCACACCACTTCAACACATACACGGGTGTGTGTATATATGTGTATATACATATATGTGCGTGTGTGTATATGTGTGTGTGTATATGTGTGTGTGTGTATATATATATATATATATAGTCATCCACATACAGCCTGTTTCACAGCTCATCAGTGCGGCTAGACCAGTTAGTGCCTCAAACCGAGATCGAAACGCAACCGTCGAGCTGACAGTCGGCGATGCTAACCCCTACGCCATCATGCGACACTGACTGAATGTAAGTGATACATATATATATGTGTGTGTGTATATATATATATATATATATATATATATATATATATATATATATATATATATGAGAGATGGATAAATATTCTGTTAATTTTTGACACATGAGCCCTTTCCTCAGACCATTACCCCTTTCATTGCCCCCCCCCACTTGTGTCTATAAGATCGATTCTTACTCTCACTCCATACACCGCACATGTTTCAGTGTCGAAAGACAATGGATATCCCCTGTAAATGTAGCCAACTTAGGGAACCTATAGTGAAGCAAGGGTTGCGTGGGTAAGTAGCAAGGAAAAGTTCAGGATGACTGGAAACAATGCCGGATAAGCACAGAAATACTAGTGTTATTTTGAAGTTTTCTTTCTCCTAAACCAGTTGCACAACCAAGACTTGAGAGTGTAGTCTACCCTACTATTTAATCCGTAGTTAGAGGGAGGATATATGGATTAATACCTGTCTAAAGGGTATTAGTGAGAAAGTGATGCACAGAAGTCGAACCCACGTCTGTAAACACTACACCAAATCGCCGCTTATACGTATACTTGGTTTATATTGTATTGTTTGTCATGTAAATGAGAGAGAGAGAGAGGGAGAGAGAGAGAGAGAGATGGATGGGGAGGGGCTATTATTCAAGGGCCGGTTTGAAAGATGAACACGTGCGTGTGAGAGAGTGAGCGATAAAGTGGGAGGGGTAACTAATAATCGACGCACCCAATTCGTCCTGTCTAATAAAGTGGCTCCTCAACCCCCCGCGCGACTTGGCAGCAGTCGTATTTCGTTAGAGCGAGAGAGTGAGACTCGACGTTCGATGTAGCGTGTTTCGTTCGGATATATTTATATTTAGTCCCTAGAACACGGCGAATGGATCTATGCCTTCTCATCACTTCACTTATTCTCTCTTTCAGCTTCCTAGGTAAGTCAGTATTCCATTCATCATTTTACTACGAGGAGGGGAAACTAGTAGTAATATATACTTCATCTTCTCCGTGATGGGCCACGGATGGATAAGTGAAAAAAAAAAAAAAGAAGCGATTATTCTATCTTTGTTTTATATTATTTTTATTATTAATCTTCAATTTATTTTTTATTCTAGTTCAAGAAGTTTTTTAAAAATTTTATTTCTTCTTTCTGAAACTTGAACTCGTTTTATTCTGCTCCTTTAAGAAACGTTTACGACATATTAAAACGGAAACCCCATATGCCGTTGCATGACGTTACATATTTACGCTCTCGCAAGTCAAACAATCCTAGCCTAGACATTTTTATGAATGGTTTTATTTAATAGTAAAACAATAGATTAACATAGTATTATTTTTTTCAATAAATACAATGTTTTTTTTTTTTTTTTTAATTTTTATGATTGGTTGTAAATAAACTTCATGTTTTTTTTTTACCCTTAAAATATAAAAGTACTACAGAATCCGAGCAAAAAAACAACAAAAACGATTTCATAACAAATCGGTCCGTTTTTATATTTACTGATTGATTTATTATTATTATTATTATTCTTATTCTTATTCTTATTCCTGTCTATATATAATATTGTTGGGTTCAAGTTCAGTTGGAGCCACTTTCAACTGGGGGGGGGGAAGGTATGAATTCATATATCCTCCCTCCAACTATGGATTAAATAGTAGGGTAGACTAAACTTTCAAGCCTTAGTTGTGCAACTAGTCGGAGAGAAAGAAAACTTCGAAATAATCGTTGATTATGCTGACATTGTTTCCAGTCGTCCAGGACTTGCCACTGTATTCTAAGAATGCCGGTTCGAGTGTGGTGCGGTTAGATCTTTCGCAACTCTTGCTTCACTATATAGTTCTAGCACAGGAACCCTTACAGAAGGGGGGGGGTCCATTGTCTCTCGAAACTGAAAGGGGGCCAATGTGTTTGCTTGTAGAGAATACATTGCTCAGTGGCTATTTTAGCAGTTATTTATTTACTTATTCAAGCTACATTGGTTCCTGACCGAGTAACTGTACGACTACTGGCACCACGGGGCCATTATTCTTAATCTTTGAAGCAAGTGCTTATTTGCGCGGAATATTGGGTCACTTGCATACAATTTTTTTTTCTTTTTTTTTTTTTTACGTAAAGAAGCCGGGGGTCAAGTAAACTTCACATCACATGGCGTTGGGGATATTTTTGTTTGTTTAGTTTTCCTATATTAGAAAACGATGCCAGTTCTATAACATGCTAGTATTCAGTATTTATTTACCCTTGTTCCCACAAAGACTGGAGCTGGCACGATAAACACCAAAAAAGGGGCCCACTTTCTATAGCTGCGTAATTTGCCGCGATCGTACGCATCCGCATTCACCGATGAGGGCGCTTCGTACAACCGGCAGTAAAGTCATTCTTCTACCGAAGGTGCGGGTAATGCCCGGGAAGATGCCGCCTTAGACTGAACAGAACATGTGCCACCATAAGTAAGGCAACTGGTGAAATTTTCAAGAGGGAAATATGAACGGCGTCAGTAACACGTACTTGCATGTTTAAAATTGTGTTTTAGATTTTTTTTTTTTTTACATTTAGGGTTAAGCTTGGGTTGTACTTTTGGGGATCTTGATTTTAATGCTTTATTATTTTTTGATTTTCTAATTCCAATATTGAAAAATCTTATATTAAAAAAAAAAAAAAAAAAAAAAAAAGTGGTAATTATATAGACTTACCCGTCTCCTGTGTGTGTGATATTAAAAAATGTCTTAACACTACCACTAACCCTAAGTCTGAGTGGCAATATCCCCCCCCCCCCCTAAAAAATCGTAAATAATTTATCTCCTTTACAAAAAAAAATATGGTTAATGCCCTAAAACATTATCTGGCACGAGAATGGCTCGTAAATGGGTGATTTACGTTAAATTTATATGCGAAACTGATCCTCCACTCTAAATTCTAAAATAAGTTTTTCAGGGTGTTCACGCATAATCGCCTGACAAAATAGAATCTCAGGGTTTTTTTTTTTAATTTGGTGGTGGTAGGTTATTTGGCTGTGGAGGGTGCGCATCTATCAAGTTTAACGAGCTATTCTTAGAACATTAATTCTTTTGCAAACTTTACTTTAAAATGAAACCTAGAAAACAAAATATTTTTCTGTTTCTGATAAAGTTTTTCAGATTTCTCCCCCCCCCCAATCATTTTTTCTTTTTCATTTTTTTTTTTTTCATTTTTTTTATGGTTTTAAAGTGAGGAAACTTGACAAGGTTCTCTCTTTACCAGTTGTGAACTGGTATACTTATTTTACTGATAAAATAATTTTTTTTAATTCTATAAATCTAAGACGTGGTTGCTCCTTGACGCAATAATTCCCGCTAAAACGTTATGCACTCTTATTATCTAGTCTTAAAGTTGTTTTTTTTTAAATTTATGGAAGGAACTAAAATAAATAAATAATTAACACTTCAAGGTCGAAAATTAGCCAAGTGCTAGATGGATAGATTCTGACACAGAAAACAGCAATTCTTCCCCCTTTGCCAGAAACATCGCTCATGGAATGTGAGGACTAAAGGACAAAATAAGGGAAGCGAGAGTTACGAGGCTGCCGAAAGTAAACGCAAGGTCCAGTTTCTACTCTTTTATTTTAATGAAAACCAGTAGTTTTACATAAAAATTAATATTTTTAAGATAATGTATATTTTTATGATTAATCGGAAAGAACAAAAATAACCCATGCCATAATTAATAATGATGATTGATTACTCTGCAATTTACTTGACGATGATGAGGGCGAAGTCCTACATTAACCTCCACACCAACTCTAAATCCGGACTAGATGGCCATGTGGTCAATTCCAGGGTTAATTTTTAGACCTAGTATAGAATTGATTGCAATATGGTAACCAACAATTATAACTAGTTTAGAACACTAGGAAGACAATTACAAAATAAGTATTACTCACTCATTTTGTAAGTAACTAGGTTCCTAGTAAGTAAAAGTTAAAATAAATAATTGACAAAAAGAAGTGAATATAAAATCCAAGCTGAGAATAATACAGTTGGAGCAAAGTATGGTATCTGTTCTGATACTGCGCTTAGTCTTTTCTGTCCTTAGTCTAGAAGGATTTCTCTTTAACTGAGGCAATTTCAATTTTTGTTCCAATCGAGAGCTGGATTGTCCCCACATTAAAAGCTGACCTTGTGTCTAACTCTGCCCTCGTGGGGAGGCAAGTAAATAGGAACTCTGTATTTTGATTGTCATTATTACATTAATCCATCTAAATTAACTACGGCGAGCTTGATTTTTTTTTTTTTTTATATATCATTTTTTTTTATTTTAAAATTATTTTTAAATTAAAAAAATATTTTTCAATTTTTATTTTTTAATTATTATTTAAACTTTTATTCTATTTTTTAAATTCAAATCTTTTTTAAATTTGTATTAAATAAATGTAGTGTTACCCCAGTTACAATAACGTGTCATAATTTTTATTATTTTTTATTTGGAGAGGGGGTCTTCCGCTTGATATAATCTAGTAACATTAAAATAAATAGTATAATGTATACGTCGCCGAACTCTGGTAATTTAATATTCCATTGTGTGTGTTTTTTTTTGGTTTTTTTTTGTTTTTTTTTTTGGGGGGGGGGGGGGGTATTTATCCACGCCCTGTTAATTTAAGAATGCATTTAGCCCATTATTTTTTGTAGTTCATTCCGAGTTAAAACTACACGTAATAATTCAGCTGTTTCTCCTTCCAGTATAGGGCCAGTTGTTGCATTGCCCAAACCCCCAAATGTGTGTTTTGGGTTTTTTATTTTTTTTTTTTTACTGTTGCAGTAGACCCTCGTCCCCATCCTGACGGACGCGTTTCTCTCCCCTAAAATGAAATACGGATTCTATCTTTTGTAGATTAAAAAAAAAAAAGATGAGGTATTTTTTTCCTAGCTATGACTACTGTAGCTTAACAACAAAAAAGCTGACTCATATCATTTTTATAGTATGCCGCGTGTGGTTCTTACTTGAAACAATTAGCTGCTACTAAGGATTCTTAATATTGTTTGGTTGACAATGTTTCTCCATTTTTTACTTTTTTGTCAAAGAAAAGAAGGAATTAAATTCCC
Source organism: Sepiola atlantica (assembly GCA_963556195.1). Taxonomy (NCBI): domain Eukaryota; kingdom Metazoa; phylum Mollusca; class Cephalopoda; order Sepiida; family Sepiolidae; genus Sepiola; species Sepiola atlantica. The sequence goes on along the minus strand of OY744524.1, from coordinate 118,325,296 downwards.
AGCTTTTTTTAGAATTTTGAAGAACTAATCAACCACAAAGGATTTTCCGTTTTCTTTTGTTATTGCCTCATGGTTATACTAGTAGGGCTACCCGGCATTGTCTGGGATTGAATAAGGAATCCTATATCTTTTTGCGCCCACTCCATAACACCCTGTTACGTTTTTATTTTTTACATTTTATAAAATCCAATTTTTAGAGTGGGGCCAAAGGATGTATTGGGTTTGGAGGCGGGTGTATGTTAAGGCATTAATTGAAATAAATTTCGGTAAACTTATACACTTCAATCCTCTCCTCCCCCTTAAGGTGAGGCACACCCGGCGTTTCCCCGAGGATCGATGAACACTCCTGCTCCAAGCCCTGAACCCCCTTAACATTTTTATTTTAATTTCTATACTTTTTAAGTGATAACTAAAGTGAAGCGCGAACACAGACCCCACGATAATGTTATAACCTTTTTTTTATCAAAATTAAATATATTTATCCAACTACCCTGGATAATATAATTACAAAATATATATGGTTGGGGGATTCTATATCCAAAACCCTAAGGAGTTCGTGAACAAATTGACAGCAACTATAACTTCATTATATAGATTTTTCAAACCGATCAGCAAACGGAGTGTACTTTTTTTTTTTTTCACTGACCATTTTGGCTAGGATCAAAATATTGCAGTATCTGTTCGATCCCCGGGAGTAACCCTCTCTGGCATTGTCTCCCTCTCTTCAGGGGAGGAGGGGGTCTATTGTCTGAGGCGACCTCACTCGTGAGTGCCGACGTGACTATATATTGTGTAATGTTTATAATCAAGAGTGCCTCTTTTGGAGAGCTGGAAAGTCCCAGATTAAAAACCGACCCTGTGTCTAACTTGTCCCTCGTGGGGAGACAAGTAAATCGGGACTGTAAAATCGCATGAAAACTGCTTTTGGGCGTTCAATGGAGAACGGTGTAAAAATCTCATCAGTTTGTGTATACTTGAATGTTGATCTGAAATTTTTATTTTGTTTTGAAATAAAATTGTATTTGACTTTTCAAGTGAATGAATTTGATGTTTGATTGTCAGTATTTGTGTGTGTGTGTGTGTGTGTGTATATATATATATATATATATATATATATATATATATATAGTCAGTATTTGTATAAATATTTTTTAATTTCTTTTTTGCTATTGAGTCCTAGCTTATCAAGGTCAATAGCCACTCGAGTATAAGGATTAATGAGACTGAAATGAGTGTCAGCTGAAAGATGAGGAAAACTATGGGAGTACTAACATTAATTAATGGTATGAACTTATTATTTATAGTCGTTTTTTAACAAGAATTTTTGTTAACATTGGATTTGAAGACGACAAAGTTGTCATCAGCAGTGAAGCAGTCCTGCAGTAATGTGTTCCACAGATGAGCAAGCCCTTGCAAAGAAGCTCTGCCCATGGAAATTACGCCTGGCGATAGGCATATGGTGAGGGAGAAAGAAAAGTCGTTTTTCGATGTTTTTTAAAAATATGACAAGGCATGAAGCCACTACTACTTCAAGGTCAAAAACTAGCCAACGATAAGTGTTAGATGGATAGATTTCGACCCAGAAAACAGCAATTCTTCCCCCTTTGTCAGAAACATCACCCATAGAATGTGAGAACTAAAGGATAAAATAAGGAAAGCGAGAGTTATGAGGCTGCCGAATGAGTTCCTGCTACGAATGTCTTACAAGGATGAACCAAAGATTGGAGCTCAGTCGAGCACCTTTCATGGTAATAACGAGAGAGAGACTGGCAACAGCTATTATGTGAGAAAGAGGTTGCAGAGAAGAGAAAAGATTACTCCCCTACAGATTTTGAAGTCAATGTTGTACTCTGTCAAGGAAGGAATAATGTATTCCCGTTTGCTGTTAAATTCCGTGTGTGCGTAAAAAAAGAAAATGATTTACCACATCATCGTAACGCAAACCGATCTAATCATATATTTCGAAGTCTTCCAATTTGAGTCGATCAAAAATCAACGTTTTGTTTTACGGGCTTATCGACACTTTCGGCTATATCAAAACTAAAAACCATTCGAGGACAAGGATTAACGTGATGGATAAATTAACTGTTAAATAATGGTGAATTCTATGTGGATTGAAAATCTCTACATACCATTCTCTCTAAGCAGTCGAAAAAGAACACAGCAATTCTTCTCCCTTTGTCATAAACATCGCTCATGGAATGTGAAGACAAAATAGAAGAGAATCAAGAGTTATGAGACTGTCGAAATTAATTGTAATTATCACATGCCTGATGGTTGCATCCAAAAAATAAGTTGAGTCGTATAAATTTCTGATTACGGAAATCAGAATTTTTTTTTTTTTCATTTTTTATTGAGTAGTCATGCTCGATGTCACTTTTTTTTTTTTTTTTTTTTTTTTTTTTTTCTTCTTTTCTTTCAATTAAAAAAACCCAGCAAAATGTGTGAATGTAAATGTTATATTATTATAAATATTAGTGTTATGATAATTATTGGAAATTACTCGTCAACCAAAAAAGTAGTCTTGCTTTCTTTATCCCAGCAATCGTTAAACGTTATTAATTGTAATCGAACCCCCATTTTCTAAAGGTTACAGACATAGTGTTATGATGTCGGTGCGCATTTTACGATTAATGAATTTTATTGCTGGAGCCGATGTTCGAGGTAGGCCTTGCAACTTAAGAGACACAATGACTTGTATTTCTGCTCTGACTATAAGAATTCGACAAACATAATGATGCATAAAAAAATATATAGTGATATATCTTTAGTGGCGGTGAAAGGCGGGGGGGGGGGGTGAGTGAGGAAGGAATACGCATGCTCAAGAATCTGACAGGGTTGTTTTCTTGGACTATATCGGCAATTTCATTTTTTTTTTTATTATTATTCACCCCTAAACAAAGCACATTTCCACTGAGACGTAAGGGGTTACTGTGACTTAGGGGCCAGATGTATAGGGAGCATCCTTTTAGTTTATATAATAATTTGTGACATCTTTCCAACCACATGCTAGTATTTCACTTTCGCTGTCAATGTAGCCACGCGCCTAAGACAATTTAGGGATGAAGTATTTCCGTCTGCAGCTAATCTTTTTCGATAGCATGAATGATATTTGCAGATGATTTCGAATTAATCAACCATTATTTTATTTTCGACAATCGACCGTGTTTTGTTTCTTCCGGCCAAGTGCGTCTCTGTGAAGTACGTTTTATTCCTACTGGGTGACATTTCCAGTACACTCGGCCCGGATATTCAACATGACAACACTGCAATGAGCAAAGAAGGATTACAAAAGAAGGAATTTTGTGAAATAAACAAAATAACCAGTTTAGGTACAATTGCAGATGTGATTAATTTCAATCGCCGGCGTTGCACTAACGTTGATGTTGAGTGTCTGGTCAGCTCTAATGACGGTTTGGCGATAACATTGCACTGTGGTTGAAGGATAGCTCAGTGGAGAAATGAGGAAATTGTCCTAAAAAGGATTGATTGCAGAGTTTGGCTGGAGCTGGTTAAGTGTGATCAAAATGCAACTGAGGTGTTAAATATTGTCTAGTCTGGTAAAGTCAAGGGTTGAACAAGTAGTTAGTTCAGTCTGGTAAAGTCAAGGGTTGAACAAGTAGTTAGTTCAGTCTGGTAAAGTCAAGGGTTGAACAAGTAGTTAGTTCAGTCTGGTAAAGTCAAGGGTTGAACAAGTAGTTAGTTCAGTCTGGTAAAGTCAAGGGTTGAACAAGTAGTTAGTTCAGTCTGGTAAAGTCAAGGGTTGAACAAGTAGTTAGTTCAGTCTGGTAAAGTCAAGGGTTGAACAAGTAGTTAGTTCAGTCTGGTAAAGTCAAGGGTTGAACAAGTAGTTAGTTCAGTCTGGTAAAGTCAAGGGTTGAACAAGTAGTTAGTTCAGTCTGGTAAAGTCAAGGGTTGAACAAGTAGTTAGTTCAGTCTGGTAAAGTCAAGGGTTGAACAAGTAGTTAGTTCAGTCTGGTAAAGTCAAGGGTTGAACAAGTAGTTAGTTCAGTCTGGTAAAGTCAAGGGTTGAACAAGTAGTTAGTTCAGTCTGGTAAAGTCAAGGGTTGAACAAGTAGTTAGTTCAGTCTGGTAAAGTCAAGGGTTGAACAAGTAGTTAGTTCAGTCTGGTAAAGTCAAGGGTTGAACAAGTAGTTAGTTCAGTCTGGTAAAGTCAAGGGTTGAACAAGTAGTTAGTTCAGTCTGGTAAAGTCAAGGGTTGAACAAGTAGTTAGTTCAGTCTGGTAAAGTCAAGGGTTGAACAAGTAGTTAGTTCAGTCGGATAAAGTCGCCAAAACATTAACAGGATCACGTCAACGACTGGACTCGTGAAGTTAGTAAACAGCAGCTGATCACTAGACTAGTTAGTTAAACTGTTGCTATACAGAAAAATAAATTGGACGATTAATTTAGTATAGTATCAGGGCAGGCGATCAGATGTGGGTTGAAATCTGGATAGTGATTGACGGTTTTCCTGGAAGCGAGAAAAGATATTACACTTTGATCTTGGACGATCTGGTAGCGAACAGGGAACAACTTGATTTACCAATCTTCCCACCAAGACTGAATGTGACAAAATGGCAGCTTAACGTATGGATTCCAGCTACCCAAAGAGAGGGGCTCTCTAAACTGGTATAAAATTGTCATTTCCAACCCATTGGCATTCCCTGTTGAGTCACCTGAGGTCACAGGAAATTTCCTTTTTACTACCGAGTCGCCACTTATCAAGGTTAAGTCATTTGAGGATAGGGTTAAGGGGATGGATAGATTGACTTGATTTGAATGCTGATAATTATAAGAAAGTTAAAAATGAGTGGAATGAAAAAAATTTATGCCAAGATTTTATTAACATTAAATTTGGAGATGACAATTTTGTAGCTCTCAAAGAAGTAATCTTGTGGTAACATATTCTTGGAAATAAACTCTGTTCATTGAAATTCTGTTTTATGTTAGGTACACAGGAAGAAAAGGAAGTTCTTTGCCGGTTTTGTAGACAAGTAATGACAGTAATGTTACGTTTTAACCTTGTGCCATACATGAAAGCTCATAAACCAACCTTGTAGCTGCTTGCTCTTGTATGCGCCCATTCTATGGTCCGTTCAGACTGAGGGGATGCCACCTGCAAATAAGTTCTTTCATACCTCGAAAAAAGGGTGCTCTTGTATAAGCAGTAACCGATCTGAGGGAGATAACTCTATTTTTCTTAGCCGCCACTATTCCTAATTCGCTTATACTTTGGCAAGGGAGACAACTTTATTTATCGCAGCATGAAAGAAAATAACTTTTCTTTTTATGTTTATGTAAAGTGTGGCATGTAAATAAAAGTGCTTAAAAGTTATTTTGAACGGGTTAGAGGTAGGGTTTTTACCGCATTTCAAAACCGTAACATGTTTTTTATTAATAAACAAAGTTATCTCTCTTGCCAAAGTATAAGCGAATTCGGAATAGCGGCGGCTAAGAAAAATAGTTATCTCCCTCAGATCGGTTACTGCTTATACAAGAACGCCGAAAAAAGACCGTCAACAAAAAACTTATTGAAGATAGGAGTTTTATTCTGCTTGATCTTCGCTTCAAATAACTGACCAGCATGTTGGGGGAGAAACAGTGATCACTATTCGATCATATTTTATAAGAATGCAAACCTGTTGGAAGACAGGTTTATTCTGCTTGATCTTTGTTTCAAATCATTGAACAGTGGGGGGGGGATAAGGAGAGAGAGAGAGAGATCAATAATCGCAATATAGTCATATCTTCGAGTATTTTAAAATAACATGTTCACACATGTGCTTCTAGCTAAACTGAATACTTCTCTCACTCGCTCTCTCTTTGAGTCATGTGACAGCACATCAGTTGCTGTCAATTCTCACAGCCGAATCTAGCTAACCTCGATTCCAGCAAGTTGATCCCGACTGAACTTTAATTTCCTGTTATTTCCAACTAACCAAATTATATACTAGTGGGTCTACTCATTGAATATTTAACAGTAAGAAAAGTTCTTGCTATGAAAGTTTTACAAGAAGGAACCAGATATTTAAGCTCAGTAAGCAGTTTCCATAAAATCATTGATAAAGACTAGCAGTGTCTCTTCTGTTAGAAAAAAAGCTGTAGAAAACTGAAGAGATCAAACTTCACTAGATATGTGAAATCAATTTTTTTTTTTAATCTATGTATCCTCTACAAAAAGAGACAAAGCCTGGGAGGATGTCCTCCTGGATGAGAATTAAACATTTTTCTTATTCTAGGCTAGGATCGATTGCAGAACAGCAATATTTAATTCCTCCCCACTGCAAGATGTGATACAAGGTTGGGAGGTGGGGAGCTAACGCTCTTAAAGGTGCATTCTAGTTTTACAGCAATAGCCATGAACAGACCCATCACCATTCCCTGGTAGGAGCGCCTCAGGCGATCAGCAATAAACCAACCACTCTCCATAAGCGGGAGTAATGCCTTGGTAGATGCACTTCCTTGGACTGAGCTGGACCCTAATTCAACTCGACAAAAGAGAGCCCTTCAGAATGATGGTCGAAACGAACCTCGGCTGGTATAAAATACACTGCCAGAAACAGCTATGTATTTATCTGCTGTAAGATTTCTAATAACAAATAAGGCACAAGGCCAATTCTGCCGGGAACAACTAATTGTCTTTTGACTGGCTGCTAGAGTTGTGTTTTGCAGGCTGTCTACATACCATCAGCTGAAAAACGAATTTAATATCCGGTTTTGTTCACACTGGACTGCTGATAGGTGGCATTTTCTGATGGTGTCCCGTTTGTTACTAAGTGGAGAATAATGTAATTAAAAATGTTGAATATTTTGTTGTTTTTTTTATTCGAAATGTTCTTAAAATTAAAAAAAAATTACTTTCAAAATAATTCCAAAGTTTATCTTTAATTTATTTTTGCCAAAACAGAATAAATTAAATAAGTTTGAGAATTTTCGAAAAATTATTTTTTTTAAATTGCTAAATTTGGGCTTGAATTCTTAAAACCATAATATAATGGATAGAGCCTATCCCTCCTGATTTAAGCGACATAGGATCGTCTGTGTAGTGCATACCAGGCCTTGGAAGCGATGACTGTTGAAAGAAGACTTGAAAGTAGCAACGGTTGAAAAAAGTGTACAAATATTACACAAAATTTGTTCGCTTTTAAATGGCGAATCGTATCCTCAATATTTGGAACATTTAAAGATAAGGATATTATTTCATTAAAACGTTTTTGAAAATATTCGAGTCGATGATGCGCATGAAACAAAAAAACTGAATCAATTGTTGAACGTCATCGTCATCGTTTAATGTTCGTTTTACATGGTTGCATGCGTTGGGCGACTTTAAGAAACCGACTTCATAATTAACCTCTCTCTGGCGAGGTCTTTATTTATCCCGTTTTCTCTCAAGTCCATTTTTATCACTACCTCTCATGTTTTTCTTGGCATACCCCTGCCAACTGACCCTGTTACCTCAACTGTTCTACATCTACTAACCCGAAAAGTCTCATCTATTCTTTCAACATGGCCATACCATCGAAGTCTACTCTTCTGCACACATCTCCCTATACTGTCTAAATTTAATCTTCCTCTGAGGTCATTAGAATTAAGCCTGTCTGAAAGACTTGCATTACACATCCATTGTATCATTCTCATATCATTTACTTCATGCAACGCATGTCCTCAATCCTTATTGGCCAGGTTTCACTTCCATACGTCATCACATTGCGTAAACACACCTAATAGACTCTAACTTTGGTTGAAAGTGGTAACGCTCTGCTGGTTTGTAATGGCAGAAGTTCCGTGAACTTATTCCATCCACTCGTAACTCTTGCAATCACACTGGCATCTGCTCTGCCCTGTGCTATAATGGTATCACCAAGGTAACAAAACTTCTCAACAACATCAATAGTTTCACCATCCAAATATACTTTCTCCACATCTGAGTTCTCATCCATCTCCATTGTCTTACACTTCTTGCACACAAACTGCAAAATGTAAATTTAATTAATAAAAATTATGAATGAATTTTTTTAATTGTTTGACAAAATAAGCATCTATTATTATACTAAATGTGAGTTAATCAACGTTTGTTTCCCTAAGGCTTTTTTATTTTAATAACACAAAATACATGCTAAAATATGCATTAGTTCTGGGATTATGTTTGAAAGAAAATTCTGTTTTAATTGTTCTAATTAGCCGTAATTTATTGTTACCTGAACAAGTCGCCGATCTCTCTCTTAGCTATATCTGTATTTCACTCTATTGCTTCAACCGTTGTCTAATATTTCTTAATGTGTCTATGAGCATTTCGAGAAAGTGATTCTTTTTTCAGCATCGTCATCTAATTTACATATGTGTTTGGTGTGTACAGACACTTAGGTAAATTAGATGACAAAATAAGTCTCTTTACTTTTATATAATATGGAAGTAAAGAGACTTATTTTTAGTTCTGCAAGAAGAATGTTTTAAAAGATGTCACAGTTTATGAATTTTCAGATGAAATCAAAGTAGAATAGTGATTGTGACCCGTTGGGTCACGGGTAGTCTAGTATAAAAAAACTGACATTTTATTCAAAATGCTGCAAACAACGAAGACACTAGAAAAAAGAAAGTTAATTCCTAATTAAAACCTTAATTGTTCGTATGTCCTTCCTGTTACCTTTTGAAAAATGTTATGAATTTTAAATTTTATGAAACTGGTTTTTCATTAGTCAAACCCATAATTCATGTATCTTTGACATAGCAAATCGCGTCGTAAAATTACAATAAAATTGTTAACCTATAAATTATAATTAAAGTTATTGGTCAAAATATTAATTAAAATATTATTACTATAATGGTAATGTTAATACATTAAATTAAATATTGTTTCGAATTATATAGATTTTTCTAAATTTGAGGCTTTTTTAATCTTAGATCAATATAGTAAAAAAATTATCATTTATACTGATCACCGTTTTTCTTGAGGGACTGAGGATTTATACAACTTTTCACTTAATGTCTAAATAAAATACCACCTATATGAAAGTTAAATTGTATTTTAGTAAAAAAATATTTTTTTAAAAGTGCTAATTACTTTTTGTTGCGACATGTGTAGCCACACAATTCAATGAAGATTTTTTAATGTAAAAATCGGTTGAAGATTTAAATATTTCAAAAATATTTTCCAACCAATCGGAGAGCTAGGATTTCTTCCATCTAATACAAGTAAATTGTTCTGTTGAGAGGCTGTTTCAAAAGTACATAAAGCAAGTTTTCGAGTGAAACAATCAGTTATTCAAAATATCTCATATAACTCATTAACAGGATTAGTCTGTTGCACATTATGCGCAAAAAAACAAAACAATTACAACTGTCTACTTTACTGACACGGCCAACAATCACTAAAACTGACTTGCACGCATTAGTCTGTTCATCATAACAAAAAATCACACACACACACACACAGGCTGCTGGATTCACGCAAACACTCACTCCACAACCTTGTGTATGCAGTAACTTTTTCTATTTTTCAGCAAAACACCTCCGACAAGATGTTTCTTCCCATGTGAATAAAGTTCCTTTTTAGTTAGAACAATGTTTGTTTATTCATTTAACGTACATTTGTAATCACTACACATGCCATACCCATACCTAGTATATTGCCAGCCAAACCCACCTCTAAATGTGTGTGTCACTTTAAAAAATAGTAGTTATTGTGACTATAATCTAGAGGTTAATAACTAAATGCAAAAGCAACAACAAATGTAATGTAATCTCCATCATTTTTTACATTTTTCAAAAGCAAAATTTAATCAAGTTTCCTATTCGTCATTCCCACTTGGCCATTGTGCTTTTTATTTTAATGCTGCTCTATTAAGGTTTGTTCTTTAAAAATTAAAGTTAAAAACCGGATCTCTTTTTTTTACTGGATTTTAGTTTTTTCTACGACGGAAGCACTTTCGACTTGTTTACTTTATCATGAGTATTTAAAAATCAAAAGTAGCATTAATTAAAGTTTAGTCATATTATTATGGTTCATTTGTGTTCTTAAACAAAAGATGTTTTTGTGTGTGCCCCTGTTGTATAAAAGAACGATTACACACCACCACCACCACCACCACCACAAATACACAAAAAGAATGTTAAAGAATAATTCATATTCTTTAACATTCAAAGTTTATTTCGTCTTAATACCACAATGGAAAAAGACTTTCCTTTCTCCCATGCACCTAGCATCAGGCAGAATTTCCCTGGATAGTTTCTTTGCAAGGATCTTTTGCTTGTGGAACACATTACCACAGGACTACTTCTCTGCTGATTACAACATTGTCGTCTTCAAATCCAATGTCAAAAAATTCTTGTCATAAACTGTCCTATAAGTAATTAAACTCAGTTCATACCATTGATCAATGTTGGTACTCTTATAATGTTCCTAATCTTTCGGATGACACATTCTCAGTAAAAAAATTTTTTTTTTAATGTAGATCGAAGTTTAGAGACCTAAAGCGAACAGCACATTGTGACACAGTTTCATGCTTTGCGTTCTTCAAACCATAGCTGATGATTGCTGACTTCTGATCACCAAGGAAACATCAGGTGATTCGAATGGCACGTGTGTGACAACACGATTACAATTCTTTTTGTGAGTTTAGTTATATTTCGGTGACAAGCCGAGGCAAGATAACCAGCATTCACAAAACACTGCCGATTTTGAGTATGGTATTATCATTCACTCCACCTTTCTTGCTTTGTCATATTCAAACTTTTGTTTTTTAAACTACTAATCAAACATTGGCACTTGTAGAAAATTTCAGAATTTGATCTATGAATATAAAACTTAAGCTTCAAAGCTTCTGAACCGAAGAAAGGATTTACTCGGGTATCAAAATTAATTCAATATCAAGCATCGCCCCGCAATTGATGGTCAATTAAAAAATTTCTGTAGCCTCCTCAACATTTCTCTGCAAGTAAGGGAGGCTCAGTCAATGAGCAATAAAGATGCCCCACTTCTTTTTTAGTGCAATTGTCAAGAGAGGGAGATACTGCCTTGGAGGATTGTCTCCTAGGACTGCATGCAATTTTAACGAATAAAAAACAATATTACAAGTGACAAAGGATTAAACGAATGATGCAATGGTTACCGACTCCGAATACAGAATCGGTTAAGCTAAGTTTAAATCCAACTTGATCTCTTCTGCCTACCAATGAGAAATGTATAGACAACCCTCTCCAGCTATGGGTAAAATCTCAACTTGTTTTCAATTAATCATTTCTCATAGGCAATTTGTTTTGACATTAAATAATACAAAAAAGGTTGATGTGCCATAAAACAAACCAACAAATAGCAAAGGCCAGATCTCAGATTCTAGGCATTTGATCGGACTTCTCAAAGCAGAAAGTTCAGTTGATAACGTTAGAGAACCAAATAAGAACCCACTTTATTTTTAGTCTTTTATTCATTGTATTTAGATATATATATATATATAATTAGGAATGATCATTTTATAAAGCATCTTTTGAATGTTAATATAAATATAGAAAGAAACCATGTATTAGATGCGAGTAATTAAATCAAAAGAAAAATATTTCAAAACATTTCTTAAAATATTTCAAAATACCTTCAGTTTTTTTTTCTTCATCTTGATTTTTTTTTCTTTTAGCTAATATTTTGCTTGATAAAAACAAGCTTCGACAGAGCTAAGACAATTAAAGGGATAACCTTCTTTTTTTTCTTTGAAGACATTTTGCCTCTATATTTTTATTATATATATATATATGCAGTAAATCTACATGTGAAGTGGTCACAAAATGTTATTAGTATAAAGGGATGGAAAAAATGCTATATATATATATATATATATATATATATATATAGGCGATAAATCTACATGTGAAGTGGTCGGAAAGGATGGAAAAATGCTCGGTAATAATTCAAATATCATAAGGGAGACAAGTCATATTTTAAGCTGCAATAAAAGTCCTCTTTCAGCATTCCTCTTTACATTATTTGGTCGATTGTTGAAAATTTTAGCTGTTGTAACAATCTTCCTAACCGGGATTTTTTTTTTTTTTTTAAACTGACGCCAACCACATTTTTCTATTGTCAAAAACATGCTGGAAGGGTAAAAAAGACCAAACGGTTAGGCAGAATCAAATATCGATATGCCAGATGCATTGCTAGTTGAGTCTAAAATCTGAGACAGTAACTTTATAGATTAAATTATACATACTATCCAGTGCGTGTGTGTGTGTGTGTATGCTCTCCCATCGGCTGATGTAAATCAGGTGATCCCTACAGATGAACTTAACTGTGAATAACAAGATCCACTCTCTCTACTAGGCATGTAATGTTTGTGTATAGTATGTTGTATAATGGCCGCAGATGTTAATTAGGAATTGCTTTCTTTCTCTTAGACGCGGACTAGTTGCTTTAGTAAAGTTTATCTAATTATTTAAATAGCTGGGGTCAAAAGAAATGTATTCATACCTTTCCCATGGGTATTATTAATGATATGATAGCTCCCCTCCCCAACAGACGTCTAATATGGTATGCCACGCCAATAATCCATACCAATAACCACTGCTACTTTATTTATATCTAGAATCCTTATTCAAATTTTAATCAAAATCCATTACATGATTTTGATTCTACAAAATATCTCAAGTTTAAGGCTTAAGTTTATGGGGTCTCAAAAAGAAATTGAAATTCAGGGAATCGAATTTAATACGAATTTGAAATATTTGAATTTTAAAATATTCCAAATAAAATGAAATTTTGGGTATGTTTATTAATTAATGTCTTGTGTATTGTTAAAATTTCACACTAATCGGAGAAATCTAAACTTGTACAAAAGGCTTCCACCCCTTTTACACAATTTAATTAAACTAAATATAGCACACATTATGATCCCTTACATATTTAAGCTGGAAGGTTAGTTTAGGAGTGAATCCTGTACATACAAATATATAAACATATATACATACCTAACTTAAGACATGATTATTAGAATCTAACTTTCTATTATTTATTTATTTATACATGCTCTGGAGTTAAAAAATAACATCTATTGAGCTTAAATCCTGAAAGTATAACATATATATTAGCATATTGTTTTAATTCTATCTTTCTGAAAAGAATGAGTCGCATATATAATTATATCAACCTTATAATTAAGTTTTTATTCTTGCAAGTGTCATTGATATGTGAACTGATCAACATATTTTTTTTTTTAACAGATGTTATTTTTTTTAATTTATGATGCCATAATAAAAAAAAAACACCAACAAAATTTAAAAATAAAAAAAATAAATCTAAAAAAAATTAAATCTCAAATGCCCTTCCTTGGGATCACTCCCACCACCCCGCCTTGCCAAAAATAAATTTCTTAGCCTTTTCACTATACAAGAATTATGGACCTCTAAAAGTGCAGTTTTTCATTGGGAGGAAATGCATAACTAGCCTAAGTCTCTTAAAACAGGCGTGTTCCTTCATCTGGCAGAGAGGAGCTATGGTCAATGGTTGCTCTTGGTAACGGGAATTTGATACTCAATTAAATTGATGCAGAATTCTCATAAATGCTGTAGTCTCTGTGCAGCAGAAAAACTTCATCAAAAATTAAATAAATATAAAATATAGAAACCGACCACAAATGTAATCTGTTAATGCAGGAAGGCATTACTTGTTATTTATTTTGTCAATAGTCAGTGCTACTTTAAAAGTACACAGAAGAGACGTTACTAGTCTTTCACTACTCGATCGTTATTTCCGTGGAACGTGCTCGACTTCGCTTCAATCTCTGATTCCTCCTTGTTAGACATTCACAAGAACCCATTTTCTACTGCAATGAAAAAAATTTTTTCCTTTCTTTCAAGATGGCGACCAGATATCCAACAGAAGCATTTAGACGATCAGTTTGTGTGCACAAAGTTTAAGATAATGTGAGATTGATGAGAACTCTGATATTTGGATGACAAGATTATTAAGGTTGTCCAGAAGTTTTGTTACCGTGGTGATACCATCTGAAGCCCCTCCCCCCACTTTTTGACTTGGCCCCCCCCCCACTTTACAGTCATCAATAATGAAGTTATATATGCATGTATTTAACCGGACCCCCCCCCCACTTTTTAGGAGAGCCCCCCCCCCCCACACTTTTATAACTGTCCAGCCGGTCCTGATTTGTTAACAAAGAGGTACTGATGTGATAGTAAGAGTTAAAGTGGATGGAGTAAGTTCAGGGAACTTCTGCCAGTGAGTGTTGAAGATATGTTTCGTGGAAATGATGTATGATGGATGTGTAATGTGAATCTGAAAGACAGGCTTAGATTTGATGACATCAGACGAAGGTTAAATATGAACAGTATAGAGAGATGTGTGCAGAACAGGAGACTTTGTTGGTTTGGTCATATTGAGTTCTTGGGCTAGTCGATGTAGAACGGTTGAGGTATCGGTGTTAGTTGGCAGGGTAAGGCAAAGAAAAACATGGGAGTGAATGATAAGGAATTGAGAGAAAACGGGTAAATACCTGGTCAGAGATAGGTGTGATTGGAAATCAATTTCTAAAAGGCGTCCAAATGTTCCAGCATGTAAAACGGACGTTTAACTGAATATAATGATGTACGAATTTCGACATATTGGAATGCCCCTATTGACTTTCTTTCGCATAAGGGTAAAGTTAGACACAAGGTCTCTTTTTAGTGTGGAGAAAAATACAGCTCTCCAGAAATTGGCACTCTGGATTTGAATAAAAAAAAAAAAGATACATCTGTCAAGAAGGATTTCTCCTTCTGACCAAGGACAAAACAGTTACAACACTTTTATCCTAGCCCAAAGACTATCTTCAAGTAAAATATAACTTTAAAACATGAGTTTGGCAGAGTTTGATTATTTAGGAGGACGGCTTAACAAGAATTAGTTTACATTGGACTTGAAAACGATAATGTTGTAGTCAGCTGGGAAGCAGCCCAGCGGTATTGAGTTTCACAGCCGGGTAATTCTAGGAAATAAACTTTGCTTATGGAAGTTTCATTTAGCTTTTGGCACAGAGGAAGAAAGGGAAATTATTGACAGTGGTTGTAGCTAGACGAGTTCTTGCTGTGAATTTTTTGCAGAGGATGGGTCAGGGATTGGAACTCGGTTCTGTTCTCGGTCGGAGGAGGAAATATCCTTGACTAGGACAATTTTTATTTTTGTCCCATCCAGAGTACCCCTTTTTGAGGAGCTGGATATCCCTCACATAAAAAAAAAATGACCTTGTGTGTAGGTTTGCCCTCGTGGAGAGGCATATAAATAGGGACTCTTCCTATTTTAAAATGCACTTCAAGCATCTCCATAAAAAGAGGCTTTGTCTGTCTGACATGCTTTTGTTTTAAATAACATTTGTGTCTTTAAATGCACACATTGAATAGACGCATCCTAAGAATATCGTTTTTGGTTGTTTTTTTACTAATGAGTCATCACTTATCAAGGCCAAAAACCACTCGAGGATTACAGTTAATGAGATGGATGGATGTGTGAGTTGTAATGAATATTATGAGTGGACTGAAAATGATGAATGGAATGAACAAAATTTGACGACTTATGACAAGTATTTGTTGACATTGAATTTGAAGACGACCATGTTGCAGCCCACAGGGAAGCAATCCAGTGATAACGTGTTCCACAAATAGAAAGTTCTTGGAAAGAAACTCTGTTCATGGAAATTCTGTTTGATGTAAGGCACACAAGGAAGAAAGGAAGGTTCTTTGCAATTGTGGCAGAAGATGCTGTGAATGTCTTACAAACAAAAAACCAGAAATTGAAGTTCGTATTTATTTTGTTTGTAGTTTTTTTCTTATTTCCAAAGTTGCAAAATGTTTGCATATCTGTTACAATTTTGTTGCATTCTAGAATCTAGTTTTCCTCTTACACATTTAATTCCGCATGCATTTGTCTGCTGCCAAACATGACTTTGATCAACACTGCTTTCGGCATTCATAAGCCCTCCCTTGGTTGCCTTGCTTCTCAAAATTCTTTACAACAAGCAATTGTTCGGTTCTTGGACCATCTCTAACCAAATTTTTGGAGACTTTAAAATAGTTGATTGTGATATGACTATGATCTGAAATCTGACCATTTTGGGGGCAAAGAAATTCCTGGCAGTGTTTCTGTTAGATTTTGTATTCTTCTCTTAAAGAGAAAAACATTCCATTCATCAAAAAAAAAAAAAAAAAAAAAAAAAAAAATTCTTAGAGGATGTTGGTTTTCTTTGTTCACATTTGTACGTAGATCCAAATATTCTCGATAATGAATTTTAACAAATCTAAATGCTGATCCTCTTTCAGTGATGATTACTTGTGTGCTGTCCTTCATGTACCTACCTCAGATATTCAACCTGATTTCAATGCCCTTGTTAAAAAGAAAAATGGCGATAAAATCAGCAATAGTTTAGAACATTTTTTTTATTGTATTTTTTCAATATTGAATTTACTGTTTTTAAAAAGAATAACATCAGGCGAAACCAAGTTAAATATATTAGTCCTATCTTTGATAACTGTCTTAATTTCTCATGTAGCACCTTGGGGAAAATGAATTGCTCCTTCCTTGCGTTACGACTAAATCATGCCGCTTCTTTAAGATCCTGTAATTTAGCTCTCCTTTAAAGAAGTTTTCTTTATTCTCTTCATTTAAAATCCTAAAATCTGGCCAATAAAATCCAGACATGTACGTGATAAATGTCTAACTGCTTTCCTTCTCGTTTCTTCAGATGCTGACCATTATCATCGTGTTTTTCTTTAACAGACTTTAACACTTGATGGGGTTGCAGTGGTACAATGTGGGTTAGCATGCCATGTTTAGAGGCACTGTAGAATGTTGCAACTTTCACGTGGTCGCTCCTGTGAATACCCAATTCTAAAATAGAATCTGAGGGAGCACCTAAATGAACTCCTTCATATATCTGTATCCAAATAATACAATAACTTCATACTTGAATGTTTGGGGCAATTTCTTTATCGCACATTTCTTTAACTTTTTTTGGAAATTAATTCAATGAAGAAATATTTTCTTATAAAATCTGTTTTGTAATAAAATTGGGAGGACATCTTATGAAACAGTGAAATTGAAATACGTTAGTTTTTTTTTTGGGAGGGGGGGCATTGACTTTTTAAAATATACGAAATAACCATTTTAAAAACAGCTTTTGCAAGCCGGTCATTTTTTTTTTTTTTAATTCCATTTTTATGAAGTTAAATTGAATTGCTTATTGTTTGGTCATTTATCTTGAGTAAAATTATTTTAAATACTTTAAAAGAAAGTTAATTTTAAAATTTAAGTTTGAACGTTACAAATAACATGTCTGACAATTTTATTATATAGAAGACTACGTTAAACATGAGTTTGAAATATTTTTTTTTTTTTTTTGAAAAATTACACTCAAATGTATAAACCTTAGATAGAAGAAAGTGGAGAAAGACAAAAGGGTTGATTTCAAATTTATTTTTTAAATGTTTGATAACGAATAAGAAGAACTTGATTGAAAGAGAGCAAGAGAAAAGTGGAACATTTTTACCATTAATCCCAGAAATATCAGTGGTGAAAAGTAGGAATAGGGTAAAAGTGTTTTATTTACATACTATATAATTACGGTTCCATTGAATGGTACCCGGGTTTCACAAAGTCAACCTTCTGTAAGTCCAAAATCTTAGGATGATGGGTCAGAACGTTTATCAGCTATCAAAATGGAAAACAAGGGTCCAGGAATTCTTCAAAAACAAACGGAGCAGAAAAATGCTTCCTCACCACTGATTCTAATCATTCTTTGCCACCCCCCCCCCCCCCAATCTTTTTTTTTTTTTTTTTTTTTTTTTTTTAAATTGTCCAGTGATCTTGGAAATGCGGGATAATAATGTATAGGTCTGATACACAAAGGTGATTTAAAAAAAAAAATATATATATATATATATATATATATATATATATATAATGGGATTGAAGACTTAAAGACAAGGGGGGTTAATTAAAAATTAAGAAGATTACTTAACATAAAAATAAAGGCATTAAATGAAGAAAAGTGACCATATTATTAAGTCTGAAATTCTGAGACATTTAGAAAAACCTTATTTTAAAATGTGGATGGTAATATGAATACATATGGGAAGCCATTTCCTGTGATTATTGCGTCATTACCATTCTTTCATTTCATTCAGAAATTCATAAACTGATATCTTTTAAGGCATTCTTCTTACATAACTAAAAACAAGTCTATTTACGCCTATATTATCATTATCATCATTATATACAAAGATTTATCTATTTAATTTACATATGTATTTGTGGTGTGTACAGACACACGTATAAAAATTAGATGGCTATGCTGAAGAAAGTCACTCTTTTTCTAAATGCTCAATCATTAAGAAATATTAGAGAGTGATTGAGATGGGTGACTTGTTAAGTTAATTATAAAATACGGCTAATTAGAACAATTAAAACAGTATTTATTTTCAAACGTAACTCAATCCCCAAACTAAAATCTATTTTATCATGTATTTTGTGTTATCTCTTTATATAAAGTTATATATGTGCATATGTTTATATATTTGTATGTATAGGATTCACTTCTAAACTAATTAACCGATCATTATGAATTTTTGAACACAACTTCTAGATGTAAGGGTGAGTAATGTGGGCTATATTTAGTTTAATTTAGTTTTATGCAAAGAGGTATTGCAAGTCCTTTGTAAAGATTCAGATACCAGTGATCTTCACTTGGAAATGCCGGATAATGTATAGGTCTGATTTTTTGTGAAATTTTAACAATAGGACATCAATTAATAAATAGTTCCCCAAATTCGGTTTCTTTGAAGTATTTTAAAGGGATTTTAGGAAGAATAATATGGGTACAACCTCCCATTTGAAAATTCAAGTATTTCAGATTTGCATTAAATTTGATCCATAGTCATTGGACATCAATTAATCAACATTCCCTAGAATTTAAATTTATTAAGACCCTTAAATTTTAGAAATTTTCTAGAATTAAAATAATATAATGGATTTTGATAAAAATTGGAAAAAGGATTCTAGATATAAGGTTTAGTAGCATTATCTCTTGATTTTAATCTTCATAAAGGAACATAATAGTGGTGCAGAACTCTTCTGTTCAGGGAGTTAATTTTACTTCTCCTGGGACGGGTGTTCTAATTAAAGCATATATAAAAAAGACTTAGGTGAAACAAACGTGTATTAACTCACATTTGGTATTATAGATATATGTGTGTTCTATGTTACCAGGCGATCTGTTAAACGCTTGGTATTTCAAAGATGGTTTTTATAAACGAAATAGATAAAAATTACATAGTCTTGAGTTTCATCTTCATGCGGAGATGATCAAGCAATTAAAAGTTCTAGCCTTCTACCTCAAAGGGTAGATACTGCGCACTTAATTAACGTGCTGTTTTGTAAAATGCCCCCCATAATATATATGCCTTACTCCCTTCAGGCAGAGAATGGTAGGAAAGACTTTAATCGCCGTAAATGAGACCTTTCGTGATCATTTTTATTTGCATAAACTTAATAGCCTATCTCTTATGGACTTTAAAATCTTCCACCCAGTCTTAGGCCCATCTGACTATGTCGCGAATAATAAAACGAATTTTGATGAGTAAATGAAATACAACTATCACATAAGATATATCTAACATATAAAGTTATCATGTCGGATTTTTCAAAGTCTGATGATCCAAATCACAATCCGTCTGACATATCGATATCTGATTCGGACTAGCCTAATTTTATTTTTTTTCCTTCCACTGTTATTGGCACGGATATATTTAGTTTTTTTCTAAAAAATACTTATACCAATTCCCTTACTTACCAAAACAGATTGAAGAGTAGTTACCATGTGCAATTATACCGAGTTCTCTTCCTTGAGTTCTTCAAAATCAATATATCTCAATTAAATTATGTGACTTCAAGTGTGTCTGTTTCTCGCCCCCCCCCCACATTAATTACACATTATTTGTTTACTATTAATTGATTAGCATCAAGTACTAAAACTGACTTTTTCAAAATTCCTATTTCACAAAATAATTTGATTACATAATTAAAATCACCAAAATTTCAGTTTATTAGTAAGCAAGGCAGTTATTTTTTATACCCAGGCAGCGCTGGGTAGGTACAGCGTGTATGTGTTTGGGATAAAAATGTCTAGAAAATCTTTATTCCATATGACATTAATTTGACTTGAAAATTATAGAAATGGTAATATAAGGATTCTGAGCTTAGAGCAGGAATATATAGCTAAAGTGATTATCGATCATCTTGCCTTGGCATGTTACCGGGTTGTTATAATCCTGGAGATTTAGAGAGTGGTATTCATATTGTACAAGCGTTTGTCACTAAAATCCAATGATGTACAGATGTTTTTCTGCGATCTCATCTGTCACCTAAATATAATAAGTCCTATGGCGATAGAGGAGTGCAAAAGTGCACAGATATAACCTGTTGGGGGCACACTGTTGTGTTGTTGGTCTTTTCTGTCACTCAACCATACTAAAAGTCATATGGTGACGGAGAGGTGGCGAAGTGTGCTGATATAACCTGTTGGAGACACACAGTTACAATTCTGCACATAGGTGGCAGGAATCTTATTGTAACATAGCTGTTGATTTTTCATTTTGACAGACTATTTCCGGTGGAGGTACTTGCGACTTATCTGCCCTGTTTAGGAGAGCACTGCTCCTAGTTGTCTGGGAGAGTGTTAGAAAATGTTCATCAAAAATTATCTGTTACAACAATACTGGTTAGTTTGTTGCAGCTAATGGTGGTTCACTAAAGCAGGAAGAATAAAAATTCATTATACCCAGTATTATTAATATTTAACCATAAATTATATGCAAAGGAACGAGTCCAATTTAATATCTGTTGCTGGGACGTAATTACTCTCTTATCTTAGACAAACACTCTTCTGAATGTCTAGAGCATAGAACGGCAATCGTGACAAAACTTCAGCAATTAAACATTAACATATCAGCTCTCAGAAAATCATTAATTGTGTAGCAGTTTCCTACAAGCTGCCATATTGTTTAAATATCAATGTCTTCTTAGCTGCCTGTTGATTGGTTCAGGCAAACTACTTCCTCCTTGGATTGTCCAATCAATGACCTTCTTTTAGACGAATCTCGGATGGCTAGCATAATTATATAAACACGTGACTGCCATCCGGCCGTTCTCTTTTACTTCTGTGGCACGAGAAAACACTTCTCTCTCTTTCCTTCTGTAGCACTGCCAAACACAAATCCCCCCCCCCTCTCTGGGGACGCAACAGACATTTTCCCGGGCGTTTTGGCTCTGGGTTCGACATGACACCAAAATGGTTATTGCCTCAACACGTGGACTTGATATTACAGACACACATACTTACATACACATATAGACACGATCTGACACCATGGTCGGTGTACAAACATTCAATATCACGAACAATTCTCTTTTCCCAACTGGGGAATATAATAACGGAAAATTCCTTTACTATTGCCTTCGTCCATACTTATGGACATACAAACCTCTTTCCCTTTTGCTCACATATTAACGAAGACGACCCAATAAAGTTATTGAATGTTAGAATGAGAGTTTGTCACAGTTGGAGAGGATAACTGAAGTATCATCTTGTTTCACTCTTTTGGAGCTAAGTAAACCCAAATCCGAATGAAGAAGGTGCTGCTGGCTTTGTCATTCGAACATCTATTCTCGACAGCATGAAGTGTCCCGACTGATTGCATTTTGGAATTGCATGTCACTTTGACACATGGTTGATATGTGATTATCTTTTCTATCTATACACCAGCCCTGCAGTAGAATAAAGAGTTCCTCGATTCCTTCTATGAGTCTTTTCAAACAGCCATGG
>OY744524.1:118238448-118298448 GCA_963556195.1 Sepiola atlantica | reverse complement strand
TTGACAGATGGGAACAGATTTTGAATAGGGGAAAATTTTATTGAATAATATTCATTTTTCATGTTGTATTTGTAAATTACTTGTCATTTAAACAAACCATAATAAACAAGCAACTCCAAGTATCCCTGCCAGTAACCATAATATGCTTTGTCTCTTTCTCAATCTATGTGTATAAATATTTATTCTTTTTGTATCTAAAACTAAGGGAGCTAATTCAGTATATATTCAAGTGAAATCAAGCCGACTCAAATTATTAGTATTAAAACTAATAGAACACAGCTCTACAAATGTTGCTTTTATTAAGAGGAATGGTTTGTTTTTTTTTACAAATCTTTCGTGTATAATTGCAAATATCAGGTATTTAATTCTTGAACACAACAATCATGTGGTATAGTTAATAGCCGAGAAATCGAACAAATAACTTTTACCAAACGCAAGAAAATTAAAAAATTTTACCAACCTGTATAGTTTTAACTTACTGAAACTATTTTAAAGGTGTCCTTTATTTCAAAGTAAGTTGCAGTATCTCTACGCTTATGGCCCATGTGCCTAGTCATTTCTTTTTAAACCATACGAGGATTGAAAACAACTTCTGAAATAAAATTAACAAAAGTAAAACTTTCAAAAAGTGTCAGAATTTTAAAACTACTCTAGTTTTAAAATTCTGACACTTTTTGAAGTTTAATTTTCTTCCATTTGGTGAAAGTTATTTATTGTTTACATATTTTTTCGATTTCTCGGCTGGTAACTATACTGCCTGATTGCCTTTGAACACATTTTATGAAATAAAAATCATGCCATCATTGTTGATTGAATAAGCACACTAGTTAATAAATAAATAAATGGATCGACAGAATTATCACTTTTCATTGGTTACTACACCCAAGATGTAGGGGATGGTGCCACTCCTTTTAATAGAACCAAAATCTTTCTGTGTTTGGGTTGTATATCTCTTCAATGGATATTGTCGGCTTTTCTTTATAATGAAGTTTGGGGCTAAAGTTTTTCTCTTCGGTCTTTAGACAAAAAGACAGGATTTTATCTTCAAACCTATTTTATTCATCTTAACTACAAGAATTCCATTCCGTACGTAGCTAAAGTGTTGCTTCTAGCTGAACCATCCCCGGGGTGGGGCTAAGCACTTATCTATCCGAATTTTACATGACAAAAAAAAAAATCTGAGCAATTTTTTAAACCAATTTCAATCTTTTCAGCCAACTCATAGAGGACGACAGTTGACTCCCATAAATAAAATGAATTAGGATTATTCAGACTATTATTCTTATCTTGGTTGTTACTTTTATTTTTTAACGTTTTGGCCGATGTAACTTCAGGTGCAGCTTTTCGAACTTGTGGATCTTTATTTCCGATTCGGGAACCCATACGGAATTTTGAACTGAAAATAACCAAGATGAGAATAGTAGTCCGAATAATACAAGTTATTTATCTACCTCCCACAAAGTAAGATGTGACACAAGGTCGGGAAAGTGGGATTAGATAAGCCAGCACTTGAGAGGTGAGCATTCTGGCCATTTAAAAATTGCCGGGGTAGCCCCGTCGGCATTCCCCGGTAGGGGCGCCTCAGGCAGTAAGCAATAAACTTACTTCTCCCCAAAGAGGGGAGGCAAAGCCTGGGAGGGTGGACCTCCTAGAACTGCACAGAACAGACCCATAGACCGGCGTAAATCAAGACCCGAAGGACAAGACAACACCAGTATGGGGTGCAGTATCTATCGGAACAGATACTACACTTTGATCGCGACCCGAAACATAAACTACTGAATTGATTAACTAAACTTTCTGGACAGACAAGCAACAGACCGTGAATATCATTATGTAAAGTTGACCTAGTTTAACCATAAATCAAATTCGGTCTGCTCGTCTTCAGATTCAAATCAGAAAAATTTGCTACAAAAATAGCATGTAATATGTTTGTATATTTTATTAGTTATTTGTGCAAATATATAAGAATTATGCCTACGAAATAGAACAAAATTAATTGGCTTAAACGGAAAAAAATGAAAAGATTTTATGAAGAAAAAGTGCTTAAATATTTGGTAGATAAATTTCACCTGATTTAATAGCAATCCATACAAATATGACAAATTACACGTGTGGTAAGAGATAAGATTGTAGAATTAGAAAATCCATTAGGCATACTAGTTGTCTTCCTGTTTTATTCTCATACACTGGTGTACATAATGACCGCCCCTTCCAACAATCAACACTGAGGGAAGTAAAAAGAAATAGTTGGAATAAAAAAATTGCCACAGATGTGACACAATGAGGTATTTTACTGGTGCAATATTAATTAAGAACAATCTATTAAAAGAAATAGTTCAACTCTTGAGCGATAAGTGTAACCAAATATTATTTTCAGCTTGTTTATAAAAATAGGAAAGGTAATATCGTTCACACAGGTGCAATTAAAGTTCCTGCAAGTTGAATTATTAAAACAATTTTGAAAACATAATTTTCATTTACAATTAAAAAGGTCAGAATAATTGCGAGGAAATTATCCAGCAGGTGGCCAAATCGTGTTTATGACTTTTAAAAGGTTATTGAGTGCACCTGCCTCAAATCTGATATGCTTATATTATGACTGGACTAGATGCATGAAACAAAGGCTTTTATTGGCTGATCAGTCATAAAAAAGTAGGAAATGTGAAACTATCTCTGATTGGTTAGTCAATCGGAATAATCGCCTCAAAAGAACTCCTTAGAGGTTCTTTACGGAGAGATGTTGGCGACTAATCGGAAACGGAAATAGAAAAAGACTAAGACAGTCTCTCCAATTCGACCTACTACTACTACTCTCTGGTATTGCCCCACCCGCTATCCGACGAGAAGCGACTGTCCTGGCACTATCACACAAGGCCAAGATCGACAAGAGACATCTGCTCCACGACATCATGAGCAAACCCCCTCCACCAGTACGCCTCAAATCACGCCACGCACTCTCCCAGCACGCGCATCAGCTTCTGGAAACCGTCCCAGACACCACCTCAAAGCAGATGTGGACCAAGAACCGTTGGAGGGAAGATTGGTAGCAGGCTAACCAACACCGACTGCACAGGTTCATCACCGACCCAGACGACATACGAAGGGCTGAGCTGCCACGAAGGCAATGAACCAATCTGAACCGCCTGAGAACTGGTGTAGGCCGTTTTTCTGCCACAATGAGGGACTGGGGTCTGAGAGAGAGTGCTGCCTGTGAATGTGGACACCCAGAACAGACAGTTATGCACATCATAGAGGAATGCCCACTGTTCAAACCACCCAATGGTGAGCAGGGCATAGCGGACCTTGATGACGAGACGAGAACCTGGCTTGCCAAGACCGAGCTGCAGCTTTGAGGGAACTGGCACAAGAAAGAAGACCTACAAGTCAAAAGCACAAAGTAAACTTCAAAAGTTTCTCAACCAAGACTTAATACAAATCAAATTCTTCAATTTGTCTTTTCTCTCCACCAAGAGGAACAAAATAACTTTTTGTTGTTGTTGTTACATAACTGTGGTCTAATAAATATTTGATTTTGGGTTGCCGACCAATTAACCAAATCCCGACTAAGTTACATTGGCACCAAGGTTCTGTGGATATTTTAAACAATGCGGGCACGCAACGTGTGTGTTTGTGTGTTCAATCTTTTTACAGTATCTCAAATCCGTATATTAAAGTATTTTAAATAAGTTTATTAAAAGGTGTAAGTCACATAGTCGCAAGAAACCCATATAGATACACACTAAAAATAACAATTTCATTAATATTAGATGAAAAAAACATTCAGTTAAATTCATGATTCTCAGATTGCGGAAATTGGTTCTCGTAGATATGACATGTCTGCGAGATATGACAGTTTTGGTTACAGAAATGCAGAAAATTTCCATTTATATAATTATTATGCCAGAAAACGAATGTTGGCGACGGAAATAGAATTAACCAGACAGATTTCTTGCATTTCAAGAGAACAACTTTGTATGTATATGCACACGGTTTTCAGGCGTTTTCTAATGTTTTTTTGTTTTTTTTAGTTTCCGTTTCTGAACTGTTGGATCGCTCTTGATTTTCATATTAGTAAAACCACACGTTTGCCGCAAAGGTCATGTGAATGTTATTGTGGGCCATGTGTTGACAGGCAAGTTATTAGGTTAAGCCAGTTGGGAGGGAAAAGAAGTAATTAAATTGTTGCGAGTCAAATGCGGCAGATTTGTTACACTGCGGATCATTGTTGGTAGGAGGTCATCGGATTAGTTTAAGGTCATCGGATTATTTTAAGGACATTTTAGAATTGCACAAATCTTTGAGGCAAGTATCATGATGATCCAGTGTTTGATGTTTCTAAAAGAGGCCGGTTGTAATTCTTTCTGTACTTTTGTGAATGGATTACTTTTTAATGCTGTATTTGATTAGAACTTCACAGGCAAAGATCATCAACAGGTTGAATAATCAATAGTTCATATCTATCCTTTTTTTATGTTGTAATAAACTCTATCCATTTCTTTATATTTATTTCTCTCTGTCTCTGTTTCTGTCTCTTTGTCTCTCTGTCTCTGTCTCTCTTTGTCTCTCTGTCTCTGTTTCTGTCTCTGTTTGTCTCTCTGTCTCTGTTTCTGTTTCTCTCTCTGTCTCTGTTTCTGTCTCTTTGTCTCTCTTTCTGTCCCTCTTTGTCTCTCTGTCTCTGTTTCTGTCTCTCTTTGTCTCTCTGTCTCTGTTTCTGTCTCTCTTTGTCTCTCTGTCTCTTGTCATCCATAGACAGCCGTTTTGTTATTACCACAACTTGTCAGTGTGGTTTAAACCAACCAGCACACTGTCATAGATGCTGTAGACTGATATAATTTCTTCTGGTCCCATTAGTATTCGGCTAAATACAACACCTTAAGCGTTCCCTGTCTGTTATTTGCATTTTAGT
The DNA here is from genome assembly GCA_963556195.1 of Sepiola atlantica. Classification (NCBI taxonomy): domain Eukaryota; kingdom Metazoa; phylum Mollusca; class Cephalopoda; order Sepiida; family Sepiolidae; genus Sepiola; species Sepiola atlantica. The sequence continues at coordinate 118,293,539 of OY744524.1, read as the reverse complement.
GACAGCTTAAATGGAAAGCCTACTCAAAGTGTGTAAAAATGAGTAAAGAGCATACATCCAAGAACTGCAGGCTTGTGGAACTCTTTCTTGCTGACTGTTTTCCTCCTACCTATAAATCATATTTCCTTCTTTTTAGCTTCTTTCATCAAGTGGCTTCATGTCTTGTCTGGAGCGACTTCTATAAAAAAAATGTAATTTCAGAATATATCTGGTTATGGGAGGTCAATCTCCAAAACCCTAGTAGGAGTTTTAGACATAATTCCATTATATGGAAGTTGGTTGCTATGCCGTAAAACAAACCAAACCAAACCATTATATAGATATTTTGTGAACGCACACCCCACGATATTATTGGTCAGAGTGAACCGCTTTTCTTTTTTTTTTACGAATGAGTCACCACTTATCAAGGCCAAAAGCCACTCTAGGATAGGCATTAATGAGATTGTCGGTTTAATGAAGAATATTATAAGATGATTGACACTGATGAATGGAATGAACAAAATTTGATTATTTATGAGGACAGTTTATGACAAGTATTTATTGACATTGAAATCGAAGACGACAATGTTGTAGTCTGCAGGGAAGCAGTCCCATGATAATGTGCCCTATAGATAGTAGTATTTAATAGTAATGTGCCCTATAGATAGTAGTATTTAATAGAGTAGAAACTGGACCTTGGGTTTACTTTCGGCAACCTCGTAACTTTTACTTCTCTTATTTTGTCCTTAAGTCCTCACATTCTATGAGCGATGTTTCTGACAAATGGGGAAGAATTGCTGTTTTTGTGGTCTGAATCTATCCATCCATCATTTATCGTTGGCTAGTTTTTGACCTTGCAGTGGTATTTTTTTTTTTTTTTTTAGCTCCTTACTTCAAGTGGCTTCATGCCTTGTCTGAACGATTTCCATAAAAATAAACAAATTTAAGATGGAAAGTTCTTGGAAAGCAACTCTGTTCATTGAAATTCCGCTTGATGTTAGTAGATAGAGGAAAAAAAAGAAAAGTTCTTTGCAGTTGTGGTAGAAGACATTCTTGCTGTGAATATTTTACAAGAAGGAACCGAAGAGTGGAGCTCAGTCGGGTATTTTCCTTGGAAATAACGATAGAGAAATATTAGTACCGTCTCTTCTGTGGGAAAGGTTCTGTAGGGAACAGAAGAGATTGTCCTCCACTTTTGAGTGATGTCAACAAAGGGGTGACTTCATACTTCCCCGAATGTTCCCCACCGAATGTCCGGGTCCTTCTCACAATTTTGTAAAATCGTAGGTTTTGTCTCGTCTTAGTCCACCAACAAATGAATAAATATCGATTCAAACTATTAAGTTATTTGGAAAATGATGACTGATTTCAGACAAAAAAATTGTTTACGTTCATGTGGATCTTTTTCACTTCAGATAGTTGAACCACTGAAATACTGACATCAAGTGCCTTAGACATTTCTCTGACACTTTGATGTTTCAATTGTTCAATTTTTTATATATACTAATCAGTCACAACTTATCGAGGTTAACGGTTTGAGATTTTCAGTTGAATAATGAACAATACTATGAGAGGATTGAAAATGATTGGTGGAATGGGCAGAATTTTACTATTTAAGAGGATGGCTCTACAAGTATTTGATCCTGGTTATGACCTTAAAAGACATCCAGTGGTGAGGCCTCCATTTGGGGAATGTGGAGTTGCCCCTTAGTTGCCATTGCTCCCAGGTCCACTCTGGCCCGGAGTGGTAGTACCTGTAAGAGCCCCATCTATGGGTCAAATAGAACCTACTGGCGGTACCAAATCAGGCTGTCTGAAGTTATTGACTTCTTGACTCAAAATGCACATAACATTGATGTTTTATTGGTTTTTTCCTTTGCAAAACTCAATCATGTTCTGCAAAATCCAAAACAAAAACAATTTCCCTCCCTCCCTCTTATCCATCCATTTCACTCAACCAAACACCATGAATAAATACTTAAACATATAAAGAACTTGAAGCATAAAAACCTTCACTGAAATGACCGGATTCAGCATTAAATGATCTGAAAAGGGGTCGATATGCGGTAAAACAAAAACAACCAAACCAAAAACCATGATTAAACATTTGAACATATAAAGCACTTGAAGCATAAAAACCTTCACCAAAATGACCGGATTCGGCATTAAATAACCCGAAAAGGGTTGATATGCCGCAAAACAACCAACCAACCAATCCACCAACCTACAAGTATTTGCTAACATTGAACTTGAAAACTACCCTAGTGTAGTCAACTGGGAAGCAGTTACATGATGTAGTGTTCCACAGATGGGAAGTTCTTGGAAAAAACTCTGTTCATGGAAATTCTGTTTGGATTTAGGTGCATAGAGGAAGAAATGAAAGTTATTTGCAATGGTTGTAGCTAGACGAGTCTTTGTTGTGAATGTTTTACGGGGGGGGGGGGTAGAGATTGGAGCTCAGTTAGGCGCCTAATATGGACATAAAGATAGAGTAGAGAAAGACTAGCGATGTCTCTTCTGTGAGAAAAGGACTGTAGGGAAGCAAAGAGTTAAAAGAAAAAATACTTCCATCACACGGCAGTTAGACAATCGTGTAAACAATAGCTTGTGCAGCAGAGGTTACAACGCAGACAGTAGTTTGCACTGCAGCGGAGGTCAGAGTGCATAGACACAGCATGTAATGAGTATAAAGCTGCGATAATAAATCTTGTAATAAGATAATGGTAATAAAAGACAATTTATCGAAAGTTTTATAACAAGAAACAAAATGACAATGTTAGTAGCACTTATGTTCTGCTACTCTGGAGTCAAGCCAGGAAGCTAATGCTAAACATTTTATGGAGTCTATCGAGTGTGTTTTTATGTTATGAGGGTATATATCAGTAATGTGAGGCATGCGATGCTTTCTGAATGGGCCATTATTTTTTGCTAGAATTCTTTCTAGCAAAAATTTTTTTTTTTTTTTTTTATAGTCACATGACTTAATTAGAAATCAATATTTTTTATATAAATCATTATGTATCTAATTATCTTTACCTTTTTTTTTTAACATAGTTCACCCCAAACAGGGCAGCCACCATGGAATTTCTATGGTGTCCTGCTAGTTTTGATAATTCCTAGTTTTATCCATCATCATCAGCATCATGACCATTAGTAGTAGTAGTAGTAGTAGAAGTAGTAACTCAACATCTTTTTTTTTTAACATACTACACCCCAAACAAGGCAGGCCACCACTGTAGACGTAAGGGGCTACTGAGAAAAAAGAAAAGGGGAGAAGGTTGGGGGGTCAACCTAAATTGGGATCTGCGCAGCGAGATGTCTGTTTACATTAATTTTAAATTTCTGCATGTCAATACTGTCGGGGAAACAGGGGGCAGGGAGGGAGTTCCAGAGGCCAGCAGTACGAGGAAAGAAGCTATTTGAGTAGAAGGCTCTCCGGCATCTGGGGACCTCCACAGTGAATGAATGGGATTTAGTTGATTGTCGAGTTGGTCTAGTGAATTTATGTCGAGGGGGTACCAGAGTAGCCAATTTATCGGAGCACAATCCATTGAAGTATTTGTAAAACAAGCACAAGGATGCTACATTGCGGCGATGGGACAGGGACTGGAGCTTGGTTGACAGCGAGGGACCTATTAGGTTGGCGACTCTTCTTTGGACCTTGTCAAGGAGGGAGAAGTGACGAGAAGGCCCACCTAGTGTTGCCTAGTAATGAATAAGGAATCGATGTGTACTCCTGCTCAAAACCCTGAAACTTATCTTATCTATTTTCATAATGTTTAGCAACTTTCAAGTTTTCCTTTTACTTATTTATTTATTTATATCATCCTCTTTTATGCTTGTACTAATATTACTCCCACTCCTTCCCAACACTTCCTCCTCACCCTCCATCCAATACTTTCCTCCTCTCCTATTTCCTTCCTCCCAACACTTCCTGTCTTATTTGCACTTCTTCCCCACCATCTAAAACATTCAACGTGCAAATAAACAAGCAAGCAAGAAAGATGATCAGTTTTGATATACATTTCTTTAATTAACTATTATTTAACATTCCTGAAAGATTATTGACGTTGGACATTTTCCCTTTTTTATATAATTGTTTCATTTGTAATATAGTCTTTATTTATAAATTTTCAGATTTAAAACTAAAAAGAGAATTTAATTTTCAGTTTCTTAAAAATGCTTCTGTAATTTAAAGAAAATAGTTTTACAAAATATTTGGTTTGGTAGTTTTGTTTTACGGCATATCAACCCTTTTTGGGTTATTTAATGCCGAATCTGGTCTTGTTTTCTCTTTTTTGTTTCTTTCCCCTTTTAATATCTGTTTCTATTTAACCCATAGTTGGGACCCTAACAGGTACTACCACTCCGGGTCAGGGTGGACCTGGGAGCAATGGTAATTAAGAGGAGGCTCCACATTCCCCAAAGTCCGTAAGCCGGATCTCACCATCGGATGTAGTTTAAGGTCATATCCAGGACCGGGAGTAGGGTAGGAAAAATAAAAATAAAAAAGGGGAGGGAGAAAGGGAGAGGGGCTGTTGTTTTTGTTTTTGGTTTTGTAGAACATAATTAAGTTTTACAAAAAAAAAAAAAAAAAAAAAACGTCAATGAATTTCGTCTCAGGGAGCCACAGGGCAGCCTGATCTGGTATCACCAGACAAAATATTTGATTCTCAGATTATGAAACTATTCAATTGTATCTTCGCTCAGTTTGAAAAAAAACCCCAAAAAACTATGAGCTTACCTGTTTACTTCCCACTCAGCAATTGCCTTAATTGGTGTGTGAGAATGGGACAGTCAAGCTTTCTGTGAAATGACTGTTAGCATAGATTACTAACACAAATATACCAAAAATATAGATATTTTTTTAATTGAAACCGTTGTATTTAATGAAACCACTTTAAGTGCTTTGTGTTTACAAGAAGTTCTCAATATTGAAAAAAAATCTTTTTTTTCTTTAAATAGAATAATTTATTTGTTTATAAAAATACGTTTATGCGCATTTCATGTTTTTTGTAATCTTTTAACAAGTGTGAATTTTACCGCCCCTTCTCTTTTGGTGTTTTTTCCCTATTTTTTTAAAATATTTTTTTTTTAGTCAGTTAGTTTTGTTTTGTTGTTGCACGTAGATGTAACTCTGACTTGTAGTATTAAGATTTAGTAACAAGTTAATTATTAATTTAATTTTATTAACTAGTATTAAGATCCCTTTCTCAACCCGAAAGGCCTTTGGGCGCGATGCTAATCTCCTGTCTTATAGCATTAATATACTCCCAAGAAGTCTGGTATCTATTGATAAGCTTGAAAGTAGTGCTTGCTTACAACAGTTTGTATTCCCAAGTGGCCACCCATCTAAGTTCTGACCAAGCTCAACATCTCTTAACTTCAATAAGCTGATGAGAACCAGAGTTGTGATTTAGCTGTAAACACTTGGAAAGAGATACCTGATTGGCCTAATGGATACTGTCATAGACTATGGGATTTGCTCTGCTCAGTTCAAACCCTATAGAATCATAAGTGTCCAATTAGCACTTGTATTGGAAGGAAAGGTATGAACCGACAATTTACTCTTAGCTATGGGTAAAATAAACGTATATAATGATTAGTTTAAAATTGATATTTAATACACCAAACAGGGGTTGGTATGCCATAAAACGAACAAGCCAAAACAAAAATATCAGTATGTATTTATTTTCATGTCGGCATTTCTTCTGTTCATTAGTCATGTTTTATTTTTTTATTATTGCTAATCTGTTTTCAGAAAAGATCATGATTTTTTTGCAGATTGTGGTGGGAGGTCTTAATATGTATTCGGATTTCAATATTTTACCATTAATTTTATTCGATTGTATTATTTCTCATATACTGAATATTAGTTGTGTCAAAAACTTAAACATTTTAGTGTGTATCTATTTTCATGTTGGCATTTTGATACTAGTTCATCTCTTCTGTCTAATAGGTTATTTTTTTCTTTTTTTAAAATGTATTGTCGCAAATCTTTCATTCAGAAAAAAAAAACATCTTTTAGATATTTCTGATACCAATCTTTTTATTTAATTAAAATAAAACTGTTTTAATGGAGACTCAAAAAGCAAACATTAACCACTTCTTTTTTATTTTATTTTTTAAAGCTGATTGTCTTACAAAAATGTTACGTGATTAAGTTACAGCCATTAGCCTCAAATAAAAATCCTTGGTCTACCCCATCCCTTTCTCAAAACTGCTAACACTGGGTAATTAAATAAAAGTTCTTACATTTTATTCTTGTAATCAATTGAAATATTGTGCCTAGCGTGTGGATTACATTTTTCTGTTAAATTAGTTTGACCCTGTATCCTATCAAAGTAATCGGAGGACTTCCTTTATTCATGCTAATTTTTTGGTACATTGCATAAACAAATGTGTGTACATAGTCTAATGCATGTTAGGTTATGTAACTTTATTATTATTTACCATTTTGAGCCTGATTTAGTTACCTCCTTTTTGGTTATCTGTGGCGTTCTATATACAGGGTGGGCCAAAATAAGGGTCCTATCTTTAAATTTGAATAACTTGAATTTGAATAACTTCCACAAAATAAAAGTTAAACTCACCAAACTTTATGTGTGTGTAGACTGACCCTTCCGAGATTTTTTGAAATAAACAAAACAAATTTTAGCCGAAAAACACTTCTTAAAACTTACAAAAACTAAAGTATTGTTTTTACACTGTTTTGAGTTTTTTAAGCAAAAATAATGTTTTCTAAATGAGGGTACGTTCCTTAGGGCTAATACGACTCATGCTTGCTTCGGAAGGGGTCCTTTACTTATTCTAAAAAAAAAAAATTTAAAAAAAATCAATAAATAAAAAAGTTATGAATTTTTAAAAATAGGACCCTTATTTTTGCCCACCCTGTAGAATGCCATTATGCCATTTGGGAACTGAAATGTTGAAATGTTTGATCCAACTTTTTAATGGAGTCGTGGAGTGACACTGTTTGCATTCCATCATCCGCATCTTCTTTTAGTGGTCAAATCATCTTACTGCCTTTGTTTAGGATTGAACTAAGAATCTCAAGATAGCCTGCACCCTTTGACCAACATCCTAGTTGTCTCGGCCGTGTATGACTATTTATATTCTTCCCCACGAGAACAAAGTTAGATATAAGATTGTTTTTTTTAATGTGACAAAATCCAGCTTCCCCTCCCCATAAAAAACCCAGCCCAGTTTGGATTAGAAACAAAGCATCTTCATATTTCCATCAGCACTCCGTCTCAAATTAAGGTGATTTAGGTGACTGGCAATAAACCTATCCCCCCCCCCCTCTCAGAAAGAAAAAGGTCATTCCTGGGAGAATTGCCTCCTGTGATTGAACTGATACTATTACATTTAGATCCTAGTCAAAACGCAGAATCGGCCATATCTCTGGGCCAATGAAAAGTAGAAAGTCTCATAACTCTCACTTTCCCCTATTTTGTCCTTTAGTCCTCATATTCCATGAGATCAGGGGAGGACAGTAAAAAAAACAAAGCAAATTTTTCACAAAATCTTTAAAATTTAAGTTATTTAAACTGAAATGAAAATTTACAAAGAATATTTAAAAGAAAATCATTTCCAAAAGTTTTATTTTAATGTTTAAAGTCAGAATTAAATGTTTAACTGCTTACTGTTGGTATCCTGTTGATATGATCTAGACAGGAGGCATTACATGCCAACCAGATAAAACAGCAGATGTCTGCAGATACCAAGGCCCTAAGTTGGTTTTTACTAGTTAGCTTTATCTTTAGTCTTGTAATATATATAAATCAACCATAAAAGACATTGTCTATCTATTCATAGTATTCCAAATACCAAGAAGTTTGTCTTCATGTAGGTGGGGGGACTAGTAACGTGATACAAAAGACAAGTTGGGGGGAGTCAGATAGAAAAGGTTTGGGAAGCATTGGTTTAAATAATTGTTTCTATTTTTTGTGAATGTTACATTGTGTAGCCTTCTCAAGAGAATGAATATGAGATATTACAAGGAACTAGAAACATACACGCATAAAATAACTTTTAGTCATTTGAATATTTTGTCTTTCTATTTAATGACATTGAGGTTTCAGTCAATGGTAAAGCATGTTGTAGTCTGAGCCAAATTCAAGATAATTAACCCTAACCTTAACCCTCCATCAAAAATGACAGAAAAAATATATGATTCGCTAATGTTTGCATTAATAGTTTTATTTATATAAAATACGTCTCAGTCGGTGAGGTAAAATAGAAAAGAAATAAGAAAAAAGAACGTCTCAAACTTAAAATAGAATGAAAGATTTTATTCTGAATTCATTTTAGGAGGGAAGACTCACTATTTGCTTTCTCCATTCTCCTAAAGACTTGAAAATGGTTTCGCCCAGCAGTGCTTTACTCGTTACATTGTGTGGCAGGGAAGATAATTCCTCACTAGTCAATACCCCATCAAATACATCAAGAAAGCCATAAACAAAACTACAAAAATAGACAGACAACAACTCCTGAAATACAAACACAAAAACAGCAACAACCGCATCCCAATGGTATTTCACCACCGTACACACATGCACAAACTCACAACAAACCTCACCAAAAATTTCAACAGCCTACAAACGAAAATCCTACCATAGAATTTAATCTTCAACCTACCTCCAATTAATGCAATAAGGCAACCACTCAATTTGGCAGCCATACTCACCCGCTTACACAAACACACACAGGACACCTTACAACACATAAATTACAAATGCAGCCAACCCAGATGCCTCGTATGCACACATATAAACACCACACTATTTTTTAACATAAACGCCAACATCCAACTCCAAAATTCGACTCAACAACCATACAACATCCATCCAGCAAAAATCTATCGCACCACTAGCAGACACTCCAACTTATCAAGACACACACTAGACAACATCAAATGCCTCATAATAAACTCTGAATTCCCCATAACTAAAATACACAAACAAAAAGAGATCAAATGGATCCTCAAATTCAACACACATCACAGGACGACCTAGGTATCCTGAACCGCTACAAAAACTTCCACAATCGATAACAATCAAATCACTATAATTATAACCGATAATTAAACCACAATATATACAAACCAGTGCCGTTTTTTTAATCAATAAAATAATATAAATACACAGTATAACATAGCATAACCCCAAAAATGTACGATCTAATTACCAAAATAAATTTTATTTACTTACAGGTCAGAGTGACCCAACACGACACATAATACCCATAAATGGTCGCTTACAAAACAAATAAGAAATAGAAATAATTACCTAATTACTTTTTCAAAAGTATAAATATTAATAAGTGGTCGTTAACAGACCTGAAAAAATAATTAAATAATTCAAAATCAGCTTTAATTACTAGTCAAGATTAAACTACAACAGACTCGCAAACTAAATAATCGAATAATTCACTAACACGCATAAACTACTAGTCAAGATTAAACAGCATGTTATGAGAATAAATAATCAAATTAATCGCAAAACACACTAGAATAGCTTTATTTACTAGTTAATACCAGGCTACATCACATAACTACAAAATTGGGATCAACGCAGCGAGATGTCTGTTTACATTAGTTTTAAATTTCTGCATGTCAGTACTTTCGGGGAAACAGGCGGCAGGGAGGGAGTTCCAGAGGCCAGCAGCACGAGGAAATAAGCTATTTGAGTAGAAGGCTCTCCGGCATCTGGGGACCTCCACAGTGAATGAATGGGATTTAATTGATTGTCGAGTTGGTCTAGTGAATTTACGTCGAGGGGGTACCAGAGTAGCCAATTCATCGGAGCACAATCCATTGAAGTATTTGTAAAACAAGCACAAGGATGCTACATTGTGGCGATGGGACAGGGACTGGGGCTTGGTTGACAGCGAGGGACCTATTAGGTTGGCGACTCTTTTAACAGAACACAGGATCTTGAATAACATTGTCATTGTTTTCATTTACAAAACAAAAGTAAACACGAGACGACTCAAAACTACAGAGAAAGCGGTTGTTATAGTCCCGCAGATTCCTCACACCCGACTATTATATGTAAATAATCAAATGACCACACTTTTTTAATAACAGCCTCTAAACACATTTTAACCAACCTCCACCACCAAAAAAAATAAAAATGACCATCCCATTTTTAGCACATTAATACCTTGCACATGAGCGGCCTCATTTTTTTCCTCTTTACTCTAGTCATTCCCTAAGAAAGATGCAGGACGTTTGAAATATTGAATTATAATAAATACATGTTCTTAAATTTTATAAACAAATCGAATGTTTACGTACTATACCTAGGGAGGTCTGTCGGCCGAAAACGTTGACAATCTAACATAAAACTATTTTGTCAGATTTTCAAAGGCGGACCTAAATAGCATTTAAGCTGAAAAATCAAACTTTGCTTCTGACCAGCCAATTTTCATTTGTTGTTGTTGTACCGTGTTATTGATAATATAATAATGTACTTAACTATAATTTATTTAAAAAATCCGGCCCAGGTGACTACTAATATGAAACATTTTCAAATGATCACTTAAAAATAAATTCAGCAACTCATTTTAAATTGAAGAATATAGTAGGAGTTGTCTACCTCAAGTTTAAACATGATTTCACTGCATCCCAAGCAATGATGGGTAAGTACAGCTAGGGAGTCAAAGAAGTTTCAACCTAGGAGCCTCTCTGTTGGTAGGCTACTGTTTTACTAGGAGCATAGTGAAGTATCTGTTTTAATACTACACTACATCTTTTCTGTCCTCAGTCAGTGAAGGAGAAATCCTTCTACACTGAGGCAATTGTTATTTCTATCCTAATCCAGAGTGCCCTATTTTGGGGAGCTGGATTTTCCCCACAGTAAAAAAACAAATTTGTGTATAACTCTCCCTTTGTGGGGAACTGAGTAAATAGGGACTACAGTTTTTGGTGTCGCCACTGCTCTGGGACGACCGGCAATGAAATTATTTGATTTTTGAGAAGGAAAGAATTGGTAATTCGAAACCATAATCTATTTCAAGGTTACATCATGGTTAATTGTGCAGAGAGCTCAATCCGTAACCTGTTTTTTTTTTTTTTTTTTTTTTTTTTTTTCAATTTCACATATTTTCTCTAGAGCTTCTGTTTGCACAAAAATCTAATGATGTATTTTTTTAGGTGTCTTATTTGGTTGTCATAATGTGCTCTAAAATATACAATATAAATCCGATATTACTTACCTTGATTTACTATTTATGGTTGTCAAATGAAATCTGATTAGATGATTTAATAGTCTTTTCCTACTCGCTGCTTTCCAGTCTTTGTGATAAGCAACAGTAGCCAGCGAATATGGTTTTAAGTATCGATTCTCGTTTGAACAAAAACTCAAATCGGCAGTTTTTTTATAACCAATCACAGGCGCAAGAATATGCGCCTAATTTCACGTGCAATATAAACACCCAAACACATCTTTCTTTCTCTTCCCGTTTCTTTCTTTCTCTTCCCGTTTCTTTCTTTCTCTTCCCGTTTCTTTCTTTCTCTTCCCGTTTCTTTCTTTCTCTTCCCGTTTCTTTCTTTCTCTTCCCGTTTCTTTCTCTTCCCGTTTCTTTCTCTTCCCGTTTCTTTCTCTTCCCGTTTCTTTCTCTTCCCGTTTCTTTCTCTTCCCGTTTCTTTCTCTTCCCGTTTCTTTCTCTTCCCGTTTCTTTCTCTTCCCGTTTCTTTCTCTTCCCGTTTCTTTCTCTTCCCGTTTCTTTCTCTTCCCGTTTCTTTCTCTTCCCGTTTCTTTCTTTCAGATCCAATGTGAGAAAGTCCTTTAATAGCCTCGACCTTTAGGCAAATAGCACATACATGAGACCCATTCATAAACTACTATACCCATAGCAACAGTACATACACACATACACATACTCTCTCATTAACAGAACCGATGAAAGGTAGTATACAAACATCTGCAATGCATACCCAATTTACACAAACTGCTACACGCAAATTCACATGCCATCAGCCGAAACAAACATGGTTAATAAACTTCTTACATACTAAACAACTCCTTCCTCACTTGAAACGTTCCTTTGAAGTCTCATTTATTACCAACTCTTTACTTTTAGTTGTCATAACAAGTTGTCAATAAAATTGATATATTTTTGTATGGATAGACTGTCTTTCTTTGATAGTGCCTTACCCTCTACGAATGTATGATTGAGACTTAAACCCTTCTGAATCGATAGTAGAACAACAGTTTGTTAGAAAGGCGTCTCATTCTTTCTTTGATAGTGCCCTATCCTCAACATTGGTGACCCATCCACCACAATCTTACCCTGAATGCTACTATCAAAACGAACTTCAGATGTATATACCAATCAGCACAGCTCACCCATATATGGCAACTGGCCTTCTCACAAAAGCCATTTTTCACTTCTAATCATAAGTTGTCCATTTTCTTTACCTATACATAATGCACATTATCTCCATAGATTTTTTAGCTTTTTAGTTCGTTATTTAAAATTATCTCCAGGATAATAATCTTCTTAACCAGAATAAATTTTTTTTGTAAAGAAACTGGGGCGAATTACCCCCTTTTTTAATGTAAAAAAAAAAAACATGAAAAGATAAAAGAAATGGCTTGTCAGAATCAAATATCGATTTGTCAGATGCATTGCTATTTAGGTCAACATTAAAAATTCGACAAGATAACTTTATATATTAGATTTTCTACTTCTATTTTTTTAGGAAACGTAATCCAGTCTAAAATGGATGGATGTTTTTTTATGAAAAGTTCCTAACATGAAGCAAATGTCAACTACCATAGCTCGAGTTTGAGCCAATTCCACCGTTTATGCCATTAACACTCATGGTTACAGAACTTCCTCTTATAAAATGAATTACAAAAATGAATTTATCTTCAGACTTGTAATTTGAATACTTGGAATATCTGAGAGATTTTTTTTTTTCTAATGCATTTTAGAAAATAATTATTTAAGCATTTACCAGCCAAGAAACGCGTATCAAATTTCAATATGTTGCAGGTTTATGTAGATATAATCAACTTATCTAGTTTGATGAGACTACCATGTTTAAAATCAGTTTCAATCACCTTGTGTGTTGCATACGTCTGTGGCGGGTACCCTAGGAACTATATCCAAGAATTTTTTTAAATAAGAGTCAAGTCTGTTTTCCTACCTAGGGAATATGCTAAGCAAAGTATTGCTTGACTTCCTTTTTTTTTCTTTGTTTTCTTTATTTACTTTTTCTTTATTTATTTGGTAAAGATTGCGCTGGGTAGCAAGGTGAAATTTTATCTCTTGGGAAGGTTTTGTTTTTTGTTTTTTTTTACTCTAAATCACTCATTTTAAAAGTGTGTGCATATTTATCTATAAAATAATATGCTACGGCATTTCGTACGTACGTTATCACCTTTCACACGTTAAAAAAACTTGAGATCGTCCTATCAGGTGATTAGTGATTAATCTGATGTCGCTAAAGTAAAAATTCTGACTTAACGTATTTTAAAATTAATTGTTCCAAAATCGAATTCTAGTTTCTTGTCGACTAAAACTGTACAATTTTAAATACATTTCGAAAAGTGATATTCGAAAGTTAGGCTCATTTCTCGCAAATCAAATGAAGATTTGCGAGAAATGAGCCTAACTTTCGTATTTATTCATTTGGATAATAAAAAATTTAATGCAATCTCACAATCCGATGTATTCTTCTATAAACACGGTTTCCTTTTGACATATTGAGCCTTTTCTGTGTTATTTAATGTGTAACCCTATACCTCTTAACAATTTCCCTGTAAATTTTTCATTGGAAACCTCCTATATTACCTGCATCTGGATGTTGATGCAATAAATCCAGTAGGATTAGAACTGACTCTTATATACATCTCCCCTTTTCCTCCCTCCACCCTCTGTCTATAAATACATGTTTCTTACCCCCCCCCCCCCTCGTGTCTAATGCAGTATCCAATTTACAATGTACTGAAGGTGTGAAACGACAGTCTTGTTTATGAGAGGAGTTGTAAAACAAACGATTACATTTTTGAATCGATACTGTTCGGACTTTATGAAAAGGGTTTCGTAAGAAGATATCTATTACATTTCTACAGCAGAAAATATCTACTTGGCGACATAAAATATGAAACTGTTATTTTAATAAAACCATAAAATAAAGAAGTTGTAAAATCTTCTAGTGCTCTTGAAGGATAAAATTCCTTGCCCCCCATTCTGAGTTTTGGGTTCGGAATTTTTCTTTTTATACGAGGAAACCCGAAACAAATGCACAGAACGTCCTCAAAGTGAAAGGAGAATACATAAGCACTATTTTGACCTTTGCCGACAATAAGATTCTCTGAAGTCAAAACGTCGACCTATAGATGTCCCTAGTCTTAGGTACAGGTTTGAATCCTATCTGTGTCTTCTTTTTGTCTTTGTGGATTTTCTTATGTTTAATCCCCTTAGATAATTATGCATTCACTTAATTTGAAATTTGTCTATGCACAAGTTATCTTTTTTTTTCTTTTTTTTTTTAAGCAACGCTCCTGTTTCAAATCTTAGCATGAAAAACTCACCATGTCTAGAAATACTGAGGAGCAATGATATGACACAACGGTTTCTGTAGATCACACACACACACATACATAAATACACACTTCAAAGACCGGATCAAAATTTCGAATTTACACTTATATAAAGTGCTCAACGCCTTCTAAGACAAAGCGTTATGATAATTTGATGTGAAACCGGAAGTACACAAAATCATGTTTAAGTCGTCTTGACGATCGCTCAAGGTCATGACTGATTAAAAAATTTTTTTTAAAAAAACAAAAAAAAACAACAAAACTAATTTATTGTACCTTATATATAGTATATATATTTATAATATCATACAATTATATGCTGATTAGTCATCCATACCGGTGGTTTCTGGGGCAGTAGGTGTTGTTGAATACCAGCCCTTCATTGGCAGTTGTACCATTAGTTCATCATTGGTCGAACACTCTATGGAGGCTGTCATTAAATGAATAAGAATATTTCCCTTTCTTCGTCGAATAGCTGTCTCGGTGGCTGTGGGGCCAAAGACATAAGATAGAAGTCAAAGGTGACTTCAGTCCTGTATTCAAACCCTGTAACCAGTGGTACAGTTATATGTAAACACACTGATAAGTAAGTTAAAATGAAATATATATTATGTGGATATTGAAATATATATTATGTGGATATTGAAATATATATTATGTGGATATTGAAATATATATTATGTGGATATTGAAATATATATTATGTGGATATTGAAATATATATTGTGTGGTATTGAAATATATATTGTGTGGATATTGAAAATATATTATGTGGATATTGAAAATATATATTATGTGGATATTGAAAATATATATTATGTGGATATTGAAAATATATATTATGTGGATATTGAAAATATATATTATGTGGATATTGAAATATATATTATGTGGATATTGAAATATATATTATGTGGATATTGAAAATATATATTATGTGGATATTGAAAATATATATATATGATCTTACTAATGTAGTTGAGCTATGTACTTGCACATTCCTCAATAAGTTCCGAACCTAAATAATAAAAGAACAACTTTTAGGCAAAATACGATGCACTGATTCTAACGCTTCGCTAACATATATATTATGTGGTAAGAATATTTAATATATAATATTTAATAATAAATATATTTAATTAAATATAAACCATATTTATTTAAATAAATATATATATATATATAAAATATAGCTATATTAATAAAATATAACTATATTAATATATAACTATATATAACAAACTATATATAACAATATATATAACTATATTAATCACTATATTAAATTAAATATATTTAATAATTAATATTTTAATATTTAAATTGAATATTTAATATTTTTATTATATATTATATATGCCCCATATATATATATATAAATACGGCTTTATTTATCAATATAGTCTACTTCTAGGATGATATACTGATTCTAACACTTCGCTAACAATTCGATGCCTTCTTTTGTAGAACAATTTGTCTTTGGCCTGAAGTTTACAATATCACTTCTGATGTTGAGGTCTGCAAACAGCCAGTAGTCAGTAGTCGCTGGGGGCAAATATGGAGACTAGGGTGGGTGCGGAAGCAATTTGAAGTGTAATTTATGTAGTTTTGCCATTGTTGTGATCAACTTCTGACATGGTGCACTGTCTTGGTAAAAGAGCGTTTTTGTTTTCTTCATTTTTGACAGTTTTATGGTGATTTCCTATTTCAAATGCATCAACAATGCTATATAATATTCGTTAATATGGTTCTTCCTTTCTCAAGGTTATCAATGAACAAGATCCCTAAACCATGCCTGTTGTTGATGACGGCTTTCACTTGCTGCTGTCCACTAAGCTTATTGCCGATTTAACTCTGGAGTGAAGTGGTGCATCCATATTTCATCCATTGTCACATATTGATGCAAAAAAAACCTGTTTTGTTGTGTTGAAACAGTTGCAAACATCGCTCTGAATCGTTGACGCATTGTTTTTGATCAACTGTGAGCAAACGCAACACCCACTTTTAACACAACTTTTTCATTGACAGATGTTTATGAAAAAATGGTGAATACACTGCCTTCTCATATCTTCAACTCCTCTATTTCACACAACTTTAATTTACAATCAGCCAAAACGAGTTTGTGAACTTTTTTTTTTAATGTTTTCCGAGACAACTGCTGAATTGGAGCGATCTGATCGTTCACCATTTGTGTCTGTAAAACCGCATTTAAAATCAGCATACCACCTCTTAACTATTGTTTCTGATGGAGCAGAGTCCGGCTTACACTTATCAAGACATTGCTTTACTTGAACAGTATTTTTCCCCATCAGAAAGCAATGCTTTATCAACACACGAAATTCAGATTTCCATTGTTTCGACAATTTGCAACATTAGCTTCACTTAAATAACTGTAATTTATAAACTAATAATCTGATTGTGCTCAAATTTTGACATGCGCCATTTGAAGGTTAGTACTTTATGAAAGTCATGATTATTTTTATTAGTGGTGTCATCTATATATCAGGCCCGGGAATTATTGAATGGTGTGTTATTTCTTTTTACACAGTATATATATGAACTTCGGTTTTTTTCGAAAGCCAACTTATCCATCTGTATTTTCTCCTCTGATGATAAGATTTCGATCTTTGAAAAGCCTTGGCTTAAGGAAAGAATAATAAACACTAGTTTATTACTGAATACACCTTGCATTGAACAATTGAAATTTGAAATAAATTTGGACAATCGTCGCATATTTATCACTCTTCTTTCTATCTCGCTCTCTCTCTCTCTATATATATATTCTTAGCTTCTTCTGATGAGGAAGGGTTAGGGTTAATTTTACTCTGCACTCGTGAGATTACAGCCAAACAAAAATGCGTTTCTTATTTATCAGGCCGGAAGTACTTCAATTTTTTTTTTTTTAATTTAGATGCATCCTCGCACAGGTTCTGTCTATTCATTGGACTGCCATGCTTCCATTTGAAATGATATTTTTAAAGATGAACATGGAGTTTAAAACATAAAATTAAATTTCAGACAAAATGGAATGTTTAGTGTATGGAATAATGGATAAGCACATAAACAGACTAGTAAAAAAAATAACATATCTCTAAAGCCAGCCGATATTTCGGTCGATTCAAACGACCTTAATCTTTGGTGTAGAAGGTTGTTTGACTCGACCAAAATATCGGTTGACTTTAGAGATGTTATTTTTACTAGTCTGTTTGTGTGCTTATCTACTATTCCATAGTTCAACATGCAGATTGAATGGACGCATCTTAGAGTCCAAACATCATTAAAAGAGGCTTTGTCTGTCATGCTTCAGCTTAAAATAGCATATCAGAATGTACACATCTTAAGAATACCTTTTTCTTTGTTGAAAAATTTTTCTCTTTGTATTTACATAATTTTTTTTTGACGTTTGACCTTGTTGACCCATTGTACTTAAAGTATTGATTTACTCTTCTCCAGGAGTTAGGCACAAGGCCAGTTTTTATCTTACTCCCACAAGTAAGATGTGACCCAAGGTCGGGTCGGGAAAGTGGGGTTTAAAAATTGCCTGGGCAGGCCGTCGGCATTCCCCGGTAGAGGCGCCTCAGGCAGTAAGCAATAAACTTACTCCTCCCCAAAGAGGGGAGGCAAAGCCTGGGAAGGTGGACCTCCCAGAACTGCACAGGACAGCCCCATTGACCGGCGTAAATCAAGACCTGAAGGACAAGACAACACCAGTAGAGGGTGCAGTATCCATCGGAACAGATACTACACTTTGATCTTAGCCAAAAGGCCAAGCCCTAAGTAGAGGGAAACTTCATCGATTTGATTGCTAGAGCATATTTTACATACCCGGTTCGTTGGTAATGAAGAAACAGATAAAACATATATAAATATATATTATATATAAAAAAAGTCTTACTTTATTAGCTGTGTTTGCACTTTTACAAGGTAATTTTTTAAATACATTTGAATGTCATTGTAAGTGTATGCCTTCAATTTAAGACTAGGTAAAGAATGTAAGGAGAAAGTTAACATCGGGGGTTAGGGTTAGACTGCGGACCACACTTAATTTTGATTATTTGGATTAGTCAGACTGCTGTTCTCATATTGGATGTTATTCTTACAACGTTTCGGCTGATGTAACCTCCGACCTTCTTCGGGTGTGTCTTGTTCAACTTTGGAATCTGTACGGAATTTCTAACTGAACCATTTATTTAATCCACGGAGGTAGATTTTTCTCATTCTGTCAACCATGACTAGTAATTTTTCTCATATTCTTAGTATCGTCTCTACTGAGGATCGAACCTTAAACTTCTAGATGACTGTCAACTGATTATTACATAGCACTTTATCTGTTGTGCCACGGTTCCATCTGAAATGAGAACAGTAGTCTGAATAATACAAAATATCAATACTCATCTCCAAAACTCACTTAATTTGTTCTTGTGTTCTGTCGTTGTCTGACTTGTGTGCCTTTATTCCATGTTTTTTATTGAACAGGTCGCGTCCACACTTAGCGTGATTCGGGATGTTCTGACCTGGTGTGTTACTCATCCTTTAATCAGCTACACTCACTGAGGTCAAATTTTGACATTCTCTACATTCGACAAGGCCTTTCTATATTTTACAGGTGGAATGACTTCAGGTAAAAAAAAGGCATGTGTATATCTGCTTAGTTTGATACGAATATAAAGAAAAGATAATGTTGGGGAAAAAAATAGTAAAACACTGATTAGAATGTGAAGCAAAGACGCAAGAAGAGCAGATATAAAATACAAAAACAGGCAGACTATGAAAACATTAGCGACATTTGCCAAATATAGTTTTTGGTCGCTTCTTTGTTATCTAATATGTATCTGTTGTTAAAAAAAAAAGAGGCACTCTGCAATGTATTGCTATGTAATGAATGAAGACTCCTATGTACTCCCACTCCGAGCCCTGAACCCTATATTACCATTTTTATAATGTTCTTAATTTTTCTTTTTTTCCTTATGTTTATGTTATTTACGTCATCCTCTTACTTTCCCCCTCGTCTCATCACTTCATCCTCTCCTTATCATCCTTTTCCGACCACTTCCCTCTTCCCTCATCTCATTTGCTCTTCCTTTCACCATCTAGAGTATAAAAAACTAACTTGCATATTCATAGGAATAATATTTATCTAAATGAATAAATGTGAAAGATTTTTCCATCTATCCTTACTACATTAATATCAAATATCGCTTATTTAATACTATAATACAATCGAGACTTTCGAAATACCGTATATATAGGAAACTGCAAATACCCTCAAACCCATTTAGGTCTTCTTAATTTGCATATTTATTATATAAACAGCTTCTAATAAATTAATATTATATAATATACAGTTGTAATTTTGCATTCTCATATTTTCTTATATATACGCAATATTTTCATCGATAGTATAATGCCTGAGGTTGCTGGGATGCTTAGAATAGATATTGAAAACAGATACTACACTTTTTTTATAACATGGCGTTGCAAGTTCGGATTATCCTCTCATCTAAATGCAAAAGACTTTTCAATCTATCCTAACTATTAACAGAACAACAGGTTCAACTGATTTAATTCTATGATACAAGATATGTTTGAAATACTGTATATATATAGGAAACTGCAAATACCCTCAAACACATTTAGGTCTTCTTAATTTGCATATTGATTATATAAACAACTTCTAATAAATTAATATTCTGTAATATACAGTTGTAATTTTGCATTCTCATATTTCTTATAATATATGCAATATTTTCGTTTATAGTAAAACGTCTGATATCTTGTGGATGCCGATTATTTTCTTCGCTTGGGGAGTGGGTAGTGTACTATCTGTTCTGTTGTCATGATATTATTCTCCCAGGCATTAACTCCTCGTTTTTGTAGGGGAGAGTTCGTCATGATAATATGCTCTCAGTCATTACCTCCTATGGGGGTCAGTGTAGAATATGTTCTTTCAGCAAGTTCAAAAACAAGGAGTGATACTGCATCCTAAATTCATGAGTTTTCAAAGAAAATCTTCTCCTCAGAGGACCATTACAGCAATGACATTACTGCAGGTAATAAAAATTAAGCTTTGAAAATATATAAAAATATACATAAAGATACATATGAAACATGAAATATATTGACCAAAAACGCACTTTTTTGTTAAACTTGTACAGTTTATCTAAGTCAGAAAGTTTAAAACAATTTCAAGAAAAATAAGTCGATTAAAAAACAATCCAGGTGGTGAATGGTAATCCAAAAAAAGAAAAAAATTATCCAGGCGGGAAATTTGCTTGCTATCGATGCAGTAGATGACAATGAAGAGTGTATTCGGGGTGTATGTAAATTAATAACAAAACCATAGAAAAAGCAAAATCATACAAAAAGTTCAGAAGACTCACTCACTCTCTCTCTCTCTATCTCTCTTCCACCCTTTACCTTCTCTCGGAGAAGGTGTTTATTTCTAATCGTCTGATGCGCCCCTACCAGGGAATGCGGACGGGGATGCTCAGACATGTTTGTAGGCCAGAATGTGCTTAACCTAATGCACGCACCGGCTTCTCAAAACCATACCTGACCTTGTGTCTAACCTGCTGACAAGGAGGTAAATAATGTATTCAATGTACTAGCTGTACCTACTTGTTGGTGTTTTTACCTGCCATTTTGCTGGGGGGGGTTAGTTTTTTTTTAAGTATTTTGTTCCAATTGACGAATAGTTAACTCCCTTTTTGTTTTTAAGATGAAAATAATTCCAACCCAGTCAAAGTATTTTCTGGAAGGAATTAAATCAAATTACATTTTATTGTTCTTAACAACATGATGCAATGATCCACAAAAGGAACTGACAAACCAGAATCAAATATTGATTTTATAGGAAGAAAGCAATCAATGACAAAAAATAAGAAAGAGACTGACATGTCTATATATATATGTGTATGTATCTAAGTTATTTCTTACAAAGTTAATCTTTTTATCATAATAAATATTCGTTCAATTGTTTTGGAAAGATTGGTTTAAAATGTTAAATGTTACATAACGTGTAGTTTCTTTTTTCGTGATTTAGTTAGCAAAAACTATATGCGGCTTTGGGTGTATGTTTTAGCAAGTATATATTATATATGTGTGTTTTGATTTCTTAAATAGATGCTTTAAGTATGGTACGCTTTTATGTTTTGATTTCTTAAATAGATGCTTTAAGTATGGTACGCTTTTATGTTTTGATTTCTTAAATAGATGCTTTAAGTATGGTACGCTTTTATGTTTTGATTTCTTAAATAGATGCTTTAAGTATGGTACGCTTTTATATTTAAATCCCTTAAGCTAGCTAAAGTAGCCATGTATAATGCCAATCACGGAGAGTGGAAGTATAATCTTAAAACTCAAACTTTGTATAACTTTATTAACAGCAAATCTCATGGTTAATTAACGAAAACGGTTTTTAATATTATTTTTATGTACTTGTAACACATATATACACACACACACACACACACAAGGTGTCTGATAAGTAATGGGTCTGGCGTCAGAATTGATTTCAATTCTAAACTACATGGTTTCCCCGTCAAAGGGAACCCCTTGAGTGTAATGCACTTTCTCAATCTTTTTCTCTCACACTTTTATATACTGCTGGAAGGATTTGTCTGGGATGCTCCTCATTTTCATTGCTATGACCTTGATGGCCTCCACGCCTTCAATATGTATCCACTTGGGCTTGGGAGAGAAAAAAAAAGTTACAAAAGTTAGTGATATTATTTATATTTGTTCCTAGATTTTCAACATCGTCGGTGCTCATAGCTGAACGACCTGAAAAAAAAATGTGTAAACAAATACATGTAAAAACAGGATTAGTTGTGGAAATCGAGAATTAGCTATACTTTAAAGGTATGATGCGAGATAACAGTTCACTTATCGCTTTTTATGCTCATAACTTGCACAACTAAACCAGTTTCATTACTTTTATACTTTGTGTGTGTGTGTGTGTGTATCTCTCTCTCTCTCTCTCTCTCTCTCTTTCTCTCTCTCTCTCTCTCTCTCTCTCTCTCTCTTATATATATATATATATATATATATATATTATTTTATGAAAAATTCTTATTACTAAATATATTTTTATTTTTACGTACTTACAATTATCTATTTTATTTTTGAACTGTAAACATATTCAGAGATTTGTTTCATGCATTCCAGTGACCCAGGATTCCTTAGGACGGGATTTTGCTGACTGAGATATTCTTCCACTTCTGCCCTTACTCTGACATGATGGGAGAGCGGAGAGGCCTGATCCGATCAATCAGTTGGTCACGTCATGTCTTAGTATCTAAGTTCATCCCCAACTGTATTATTCAATCTGATTCTTCTAAAAATCAAAATCTTATTTCTCCTTTTAATTTTCTCCCAAATAGATACTAGAAAGCAGTGGCTGAGGGTTAATCATGTTGAGAAGAAAGAAGACTACTAATGCCAAAGAATAATGTTTTCAAAGAGTAATGTTTTCAAAGAGCAATGTTTTCAAAGAGCAATGTTTTCGGGGAGGAATATAAATAATTATCCTACCTATAGAATTATATTTGACAAATTTATTCGACATTAAATAACCCATACATGTTGAAGTCGGTGTCCCTAATGATGCAGGATTGAACAGAGCAGAAACGGAAAAGATTACGAAATACCAAGGTCTTATGTACGACATGAAAAGAAACTGGAATCTTAGGAAAATCTCCATCATACCAGTAATTATAGGAGCAACAGGACTAATGAGGAAGAATTTCAAGAGCTATCTGGCGAGTATACCCGGTGAACCGAGTGCATTAGAAATGCAAACAATTGCACTTAAAGGGACGGTTAGAATCTTAAAAAGATCTCTAGGCTGGAGTGTCTGAAATAGCCGGTGAATGTCTGGCATCCGGTAGGATGCCCCATCTCCAGCAAAAACAGAAAGATAAGAAAAAAAAAAGAAAAAGTTATGCCGTAAAACAAACCAAAGCCTATTATTTTCCACCTGAATCATTAAAAAGGTTTTATGGCCATAACGATCCATCAGAAACTTCAGCAATAATTTAAGCATATCTGTGAAGAGGTTAATTCCCAAATGCAGTCATTCGGTGAGGGATAACCACATATTCACAAAGAACAATTAAAACCTCTCATCCTAGTGGAGTTCCAGAGAAGAAAGCTAACTTGTTTATTTATACAGGGAGTAGTCAATTATTCTGCAAGAATTAACATTTCAAAAATTAAAAGATTTTGATATGAAACTTTGAATATGAGTTGATTTATTTTTTAATGTTTCCAAAAGAATGTCTTTCCTTGGCGGCAACAGGTAAATAGTAATATAAATATAATATCAAATTGATGTTGTTTGCATGGCCGAGGACGTGGCTCGCACCTGATTTGAGTGCAGTTATCTTTTTTACATTTACGAAAAAAAAAAAAAAAAAAATCTCATTGAATCAAATTTAATTAAATTACAAAATAAATTGTAAGGATAATAAATAAATGCATTAGAAAAAAATAAGTATATGAAAATGAAATAAAACAAAAGTTTATTAATATTAAATGTCATTAAAAAAATAGCTAGCCCACAGAATATTCACTGCGTAGCTTATCTCAACAGCCGCCATTTTCACATTTGAAGATCAAAGTTGAACATACATCTGATGAAGAGATTTTCCCTGAAATATTATGTAATATGGATTCCACCATAAAGTGAGACTGAAGGCATGTAAGATTTATCATTAAAGAAAAAAAATGTCTTTAAATAATAAAATAAGAAAACTAGAAAAACATGTTTGCCTTCGGTTTGTCTTATTTTCAGGCCTGCTTCTACCTGATACATTCCCGTGTTGTAATTGCCTTCTATAAGTTAAATAGTAGTTCTAGACGTTGGTATTAGTTTGCGTGTATTTTCTGGCACCAGTTTGTGGTAATAGTACACAATGTGGTCAACCAACAAATGATCTGGTCTGAGTTTTCGCTTTTATTATGACAAGGAGGTTCCTGAAAGAATCTTGTATTTCTAACACTCTTTCATGCTTGCTAAACTGCTTTTCCTAAACGATTTCTGGTTGGTCAAAAAAAAATTAAATATTTGAATTTGAAGCCTGCGTTTGCAGCAAGATTCTGTTTTGTGCTAAGCAAATCTGCTTTCTCTATACAGGGTTTGTATTTGCAGATAGTCGGGGATACAGCCAAAAGCTGATCTGATGTTAGGCATCACTCACATGTTGGCTTTTTAAGACTATTCTTTCATACCAGTTTAATAAATATTTTTTGGCCTAGATCTAAATACAATGTATGCAGTGATTAGCTAAGATCAAAGTATAGAATCTGTTCTTCCCATGTCAATGAAACAAAAGTATTTTCGTATATTTGTTTGTATTTCATAATATACTTATGAAACCCATGTCCCGGCATTACTCAGAGGAAACCAAGAGTCGCAACCTCCAGAAGTGAATTTATCAGAAAGGACCAGAACCTTTATCCATGAAATAAAAAAAAATTATTTTACGGGTGGGGGATATTTATAATTGTATTTAATTTACAATATAACAAAAGTATGAAATAGCTGACACATAAGAATGAACGGAAATGCATTGTGGTGGAATTTAATTTTGTAATAAAATTAATGTCTGGGGGGGGGCATACTCACTGACTTGTTAGCTTTGCCACTGTGTGTGTGTGTGTGTGTGTGTCTGTCTGTTTTCTTTTTTGGGGGGTGGGGTATAATTTACAAATGTCAAACCGGATCGCAACTCTCAGAAGTAAATTGACCTGAAAAGAGTCAGAAACCGTCTTTTCACCCAAAATGCTAATTTTCTATCCACAATCTAAAAAAAACATAAATAACACTCTGTGCAATAAAAAGAAGTCATTTAATTAGAAAACAATCTATATATTAATACGATAACGTGTGTGTTCGTGTGTCCCGCTTACATCAAAAGCTCTGCGCATGTGTGCTGCACCTAGATTTGGAAAACCATTCAATTCACCTAATTTTCATAATATTTTCAAGTATTTCCCTTTCGTGCAACGGTTAGCGACGTATTTTGACGTCGGTTTTTGATGTCGGGCCGACTGGTTTATAGTTCGATCCCAACCAACCTCTAAGATTTTTTTTTCTACATCGAAGACGGGGGGGGGGGGGAGGTAGGGAGGGGACGACCGGGAAGACACCTATTAATACGATAGTGTGTGTGTTATTTTGTGTGTCACGCTTACATCAAAAGCAACGACCTTCCGAATATTTGTATACTAATGAATTGGAGCCAAATTTAATTTAATCTAAAACATTTACAAAGTAAGGTTTAGTCGTCGAAATCGGAATTAGTCGATCGATCAAATCGAGAAATATTGTATATAAAGAAATTTTGTAAATTGTTTCATGTATTGTTCATTTTTAAAAATAAATATACAAGTCAAATCTTATATTTTATTCAAACATGTATAGGTTAGGAACAAGATAATTAGTATTGGAAACATCATTTCGTGTAATTTACACGGGTCCCGCTAGTAATAATTAATAGTGAATTTATGTTATTTTGAAAATAAATATGCAAATTAATTTGCATAGGTAAATTACGTGGGCATGCTCAGTATATTAAGAAGCTGAATTTCCTCTACTTCGTCTATGAAATTATGGTTTTAATGTCACTTTCGAGGCGATAAACTGCCAAAATGTAACACCTCGCTCAATAAGTCTCGGGTCTGACATATAGATGGGACTATTAATCAAAAATCCATATGATTTTTATAAAGTACTAACCTTCAAATGGCACGTGTCAAAATTTGAGCCCAATCAGATTATTAGTTTACAAATTACAGTTATTTAAGTGAACTGGCAACTGTTGCAAATTTTCAAAACAATAGAAAAATCTGAATTTCCTGTGTTAATAAAGCATTTCTTTCTGATGGGGGAAAAATGT
This sequence comes from Sepiola atlantica, assembly GCA_963556195.1. Taxonomy (NCBI): domain Eukaryota; kingdom Metazoa; phylum Mollusca; class Cephalopoda; order Sepiida; family Sepiolidae; genus Sepiola; species Sepiola atlantica. The sequence goes on along the minus strand of OY744524.1, from coordinate 118,267,102 downwards.
TGTTTAAGCAAAGCAATGGCTTCATAAGTTTTATTCGAACTCTGCTCCATCAGAAACAATGGCTAAAAGGTGGAATGCTGACTTTAAACACGGTCGTACAGACACAAATGATGCTAAATGCTTAGGTCACCTAAATTCAGCAGTTGTCCTGGAAAACAAAATAGGCCAAACTTGTTTTCGCAGATCGTAAATTGAAGTTGCGTGAGATAGCAGAGGAGTTGAAGATATCAGAAGGCGAAGGTGTAATTTCCATTTTTTTTGTATACATATTTGTTGATGAGAAAGCTGTGTTCAAAGTTGGTCCCGCATTTGCTCAGTCAATTAAAAACTGTGTCAACGATTCAGAGCATTGTTTGCAACTGTTTCAATGTAATAAAAAGGAGTTTTTGCGTCAATATGGGACAATAAATGAAACATGGATCTACCACTTCAATCTGGAGTCAAATCGACAGTCAGCTGAGTGGATAGCAGCCGGTGAAAACCGTCCAAAGTGACCAAAGATGCTAACATCAGCAGGCAAGGTTTTGGCCTCCGTATTTTGAGATGCACAATGTATTTTGTTCATCGATTACCTTGAGAAAGGAAGAACCATCAATAGCGAATATTATATAGCATTATTGGTATGTGTGAAGAAAATAACCACCAAAAAACGGCCACAAATGAAGAAAAAAGTGATTTTTCACCAAGACAATGCACCATATCACGAGCCAATCGCAATGATAGTAAAACTACATAAATGTCACTTCGAATTGCTTCTGCAGCAACCCTATTCTTCAGATCTCCTCCCAGCAACTATTGGCTGTTTGCAGACCTCAAAAGAATGCTCCAGGGAATGAGATTTGGCTCTAATGAAGAAATTATTTCGAAAACTGAAGCGTATTTTGGGCCCAAAGACAAATCAGTCTACAAAAAAGGCCTCAAATGGTTAGAAGCGTTGGAATCAATGTATCACCCTAGAAGACTGATGAATGTAGTCGAATTTTTCCTAAAAGTTATTGTTTTATTAGTTAGGCCCGGGACTTATAAATAGATATATAAAATAAATTGTATACATGTTTTCGCTTTCTCCCTTTATTTAAAGTGTGAGTGTTTTTAATCCTTCAAATGTTTTCTACCTTCAGAAAACTTCTGACGTGTTCTAACATTTCAAGCAATTTTACAACCTTTTTAGTTGAAAAACTTGAGTACCTTAAAAAAAATGTTTACTTTTCTCATTTCCAAATCTTTAAACACCAGATGTGTTTATCCAAAAGTGTGGCTCTATCTTTTTTGTTGCAGGGAAAATAAGTAATAAACTTTGATTCTTCAGATTTTACTTTCAGATTTTCAAAATCCACTTTATAGGGGTTTTTTTTCTCTTTAGAATGTTTTTTTTAATGTTTTTATTTTTTAGACTACTTCTTATTCTTTACATAACTTGAAAAAGTTATAAAATCTTAGATATTAATTTTCCGAAAATGATACTATAATCCCTGTATTAATAAAACCTGGACAAAATCTTGTTTCTCGCCTGTACGTAATTCTGATAAGATAAATACCCCTTGAATTATATTTTATTTAGTATTAATCGAATATTTATTAAAAATCAACAATACAATAAGGGAAAACTAAAACGAATTTTAACAATCCTGAATTATTAATATTTTTTTATCAAATTATAAGTTTCTAACGAAAAATGACTGTTAAATATCCAAGCCGTGTGTACGGAAAAGTGATGTTCATAAGAAGAGATGCACCTAGCGATTGTCAAAAGATAAGATAATTATCGGATGACCTAAAGGTCATTTGAATAAAAGTAATGCACCTAAAACGGGTAGAAGCAACATAAGATCTATTGTCAAAAGAAAGAAAAATGTTGGAATTATGAAAAGTCATTGGCAAGAAGTACATATTATTTACCTCCCCAGGAGGTTAGGAACAAGGCCAGGTTTATCTTACTCCCACAAGTAAGATGTGACCCAAGCTCGGGTCGGGAAAGTGGGGTTTGAAAAGCCAGCGCCCGAGAAGGTGAGCACTCTGGCCATTAAAAATTGCCTGGGCAGCCCCGTCGGCATTCCCCGGTAGGGGCGCTTCAGGCAGTAAGCAACAAACTTACTCCTCCCCAAAGAGGAGAGGCAAAGCCTGGGAGGGTGGACCTCCTAGAACTGCACAGGACAAACCCATAGACCGGCGTGAATCAAGCCCCGAAGGCCAAGACGATACCAGTTTATGGCGTGTATCAATCAGTGATAAGTACATGCCAGGTGCAAATGAGCCGTATAGAGAGAAGATAAACAAATCTGTTGGATTGTCAATTGATTGAAATCTCGTTGCCGAATAAAACGCCGGGAGGGGAGGGGGGCGTAACTACAGGACAATGTCGTTTGAAAAAAAAATGCTGTTTAAGCAAAGCAATGGCTTGATGAGGTTTATTCGAACTCTGATCCATCAGAAACAATGGCTAAAAGGTGGAATGCTGACTTTAAACACGGTCGTACAGACAAAAATGATGCTAAATGCTCAGGTCACCTGAGGTGGTAAAAAATTGATATCAGCAGTTCGTTGACGTCCCCCCCCCCCCCGAGAAGAATCGACCGTCAAATTCCCGTGCATGCATCTTCCTCCTACCATCCCTCACCGTCACGACAATAAAGATATATCGTTATATTTTCATATCAATGTGTTATTCTTTTCAAGCACAGCAGTAATACCACATGATTATTTATTTAGTCACTTTTATTTATTTTTATTCTGACAACTTGAATCTTTTATCAGTCCCCACAGGAAGGGTTTGTTTTTGTTTTTTGGGGTTATTCCTTTGGTTTGTTAGGGTTTTTTTGTTTCTCAAGATCGGTTCATTAGTTTTTCACAAAAAATTAAGTTATAAAATTATGAACGACACAGAAAATTGAGTGAGTCAGATTTTCAGGGGAAACTCTGGTAAAAGCCAACTCATTTTTTTTTTTTTTTTACCTCAAAGATCTAAACTTCCTTTATAGCTTAAAATTCACTTAAAGTTAGAATTAAGTTATTTACATGAAATAAGTACCGGCGATCACAGGAACACTGGGAGGACATTGAGGTCTGAAAATATGCCCCTAAATTGGAAAAAATTTACACTCTTTAATTTTTTCACCAAAAGTTGTGTTTAATGATTGTGTACATTATTCAAGTAGTAGTGATCACAGAGGGGAAATAACTCATGCCTTACCTGTTAATTCAACCCAAAATCAGGTTTATTTACACAAAACAATATAAACGTATATGTGTTTACTTTAATGAAGGCAGAGGTACTCGTCACCGCAACAAACACAGACCAATCAATCTCAAAATTTCAGACTTGAGACTCAATGTTCTCTCTCTGCTCTCATAGCTCCAACTGCCATCTTCCATTTCTTCCTTCCATTTACATCAGCTGATCCCCACATATGCTAATCAGCTGCGTGTACAAAAAGAGAATCCCCTCCCGCCACTATGGCGGATGTACAGTTCTGACATGCAAAGCATCGCATCCTCTTTGTGGCTGATAGGTGTTCTTTAGTGTCACAGTTTTCCCCTCAAAATCAAAAAAAAAATTGTAATTAATAGTTGTATGCATTACCCAAGAAGCAGTGATCACAGGGGGAGACAACTCTTGCTTTACTTATTAAATTTGTGCTTCTTCCTAGACTTGAAGTATTTTTATTTTAATAAGATTAACAACTAAAATATTTTTCAATAAACTGATATTTATTTACAGTAAAATAAAATTTAACTAATTTAACTTTTTTATAAATTTTTGTTTTTGCACTTGAAGATTCGAATAGTTTTGAAAAGAAAAAAACGTTGATAGGTTGGATGTAGTCTGCAAGCAAATGCACCAGTTGAAACCAGTAATAAGAGCAGTGATCATGATATTTACCCCTTTTTTTTTTTTTTCTTTTTTTTTATTAGACGTGGGCGATAAGCCATTGGCCATGTGGAGCATTTACTAATATATTGAATGAAAGCCAAGCATTTATAAAATGTGGATTGGGCAATGTAGTTGGTAATGATATTAAGAATATACTAGTTGTTTACCTGCATCATTGATGGGGGTGGGGTAAAAAAAAAAAAATTCTCATAATTTTTTAGAGATTTTTAAGAAACTGAAAAAGTAATGTAATAAAATCAACCAGGAAGATTTTAGGTCATTTGGAGACCTGGATGGATCTCACCAAGACCAGAGGGAACCGGAAGTAATTACAAGGACAGTGTCTGTGGAAGATACTGGACAGTTTCAAATAATTCTATGCCTAGAGATCCTGAATGGTGCCTAAGCAATGATTGAGGATGGCTCCAGTGAGTTAGTTTGCATATCACTTGGGAGAATGTATGCTCCTGTATGTGCATCGAACTTAAACGGTCACTTTTTGTTGTCATCATGGGAGTGTTCTATATCGATAACACCACTCTCACCCTAAGGTGAGAGCAAGGGTCATGTTGATTGTGCGTACTGCCAAAAACCCATCTAGCTAAATAATGGACATAGATTATGTGTGAGAATTACGATGAAAGAATGTGTTTTTGTTTATAAAATGCCTTTTTTATGCATAGATGTTGTGGTAAGCATCCAATTTCCCTGCATATTCGGTAAATTGAAAACAATTTTTAAGAGCTGTTACACTCTTATTGGTTCTTTTAAAAATCTGAGTTTGAAAATACTTTATTGAAAATATTTTTATTGAGATCCCTGTCAGGTGTGTGTGTGGAAAGCGGTAGAGGTTATAGGTTTTTGGGAAATGGTTCAATTGGAAAGAGCAGTGTTTGGACCCAAGGAGGATGTGTAAGAATTTGGAAAGTGAGTTGTCCCCCCTTATGTAAAATATTGGGTGTGAAAGAGATCGGTTAATAGTGTACAACTTCCTTCACCTTTTGGAATCCTGTGGAAAATACCACCCAGAAGATGGCCACTTTAAATGGGAGACAAGATTCTTGCTAAAAAAAGTAATATCCATTTCAAATAAGCGTCCCACTGAGATGTTTTTATGCCTAAAATACCGTCCAATGCTGAGATTATATACTTTTTTATGTCAGCTGGAACTTCGAGGATTAAAAGATTTTGTAAAATAATTCAACATAGATGATAATATTTATATAAGTTGCTGTGCTTTGAAGACCTGAGAGAATCTAGTTGGCCTCAGGAAGAGAAGACCTAAAAGCTAGGCTGGACAGACAGTGGGACTCTGAGCAAGGATGAAGATGGCCACTATTAGAACTTCACATGTTTTGCACTGCTAATAAAATGAGAGATTAACTCTATGGATTGTGCAAAAAAAATATTAACCCTGAAACTAATAAAAGTTATTAATTTTTAGTAGCACAATGGCGTTCCTTTATTTTAATTACCACAGCCGCACATCAGAATCTAACACCTGTCAATTCTGGACAGGAGACATGCACAGCAAAGACTATTATGGATTTCAATCAGAAAATTGCAGCTCATCTTGATGTACATCAAATTGGTGAAACAAGTAAACTAAACCCCAAGAAGCAAATAATGGAGTTATTTGTTTTGTTTTTCTAATTCCTCCTCTAATTATGACATCTACCAGAGAAAAAGCTGAGAGACGTCAATATCAACTGGACAACTTAGGACGTGTCCACAAAACAAGACTTCAAACAAAATGCCGGTCAAAGATGTTTTGTTACGACCTGGGATTGAAGAACAGTATATCACACCAAGAAAATCGAAGCGACTTTGTTTTATAAACAACCATCATGTTTCTTTAAAGTGACTTTAAACATTAAATATAGAAGCAAGAAATAAAATTTCGTTGCTCCCTAGCAGCACCTCCACCAGGTCTCAGGTTCATACATAATTAGTGCCAGCTCTAAAAGAAGGTCCTAATAATCCAGCTCTCCTGAACACTAGCCCAGTCTAATAATACTAATCGGCAGTGAAACTAGCATATCCGTATACTATTAATGTTCTATTATAGTCTTTTTCAATTGTTCTTTTTCACATTTTATTTTCTCTTCATTCCTTCCGACACTCAATTTTTTCTTTGTTTTCCTAATACATTTACAGACGTTTGTTTTTAGCTTATTTTAAAAATTTAAGTAAATTTCAATCATTTTAATGAGGTTGTGTAAAATTATGTAAGAATAGAACATTCCATTAGCAGTGAAAATAGAATGAGAGGGACGTGTACAGGAAGTGGAATCATGGGTGGAAGTCAGACTTGACACGTAAGGAAGAAATTCTTTTTTTTATTTTTTTTTTTTATTTTTATTTTTTACTTAGTTACCAGACAGAGCAGTTCAACTTCTGGATAGCTGCTTCCCCCATGGGGGAAGAGGTGGGGATTATTTTATGTGTCTGCATTTATATTCTGAAAAAAGAAAATACCAAAGATTTTTAAAACCTAATTGTTTGATGTTTCTTTATTAATAACGTTTATGAAAGCTGTCATTGAGAAAATAACAGATAAAAGATGAAAACTATGGCTGCGATTACAGAAATTCAACCAGCTAATTCTGCTGACAAAGCTGATGCACAGTGGGGATTGAAGAACACATAACTACTTTACAAAACCTAATGAGAGCTTAACTTTCAAAAAATGTTCATGAATCCAGTCTTGTAAGGTCTACTTATCTTGGCAGTAAAGTTACAAAGGAGAATTGCACAGAGCGAACTTAATGTGTGAATCCACCTGGGCTAGACTACACTGGACAAGGTGAAAGCAATCTGGAAATCAAATCTTCCTATCTAGATAAAACATGATTTCTTTGAAGCCATTATTAAATCAGCTCGGGTATATGAAAGTAGTATGAAGGAATAAAAAAAAAAGAGGGAAAGATGATCTCAGTTGATCGAAACAATGTGCTCGCCATTTGAACTTCGTTATGTGGGATACTTTTCTCCAACAACGCTATTTCCAATACCGATCACTAACACTTCATAATCTTAGCCCTTTGAGTGCTAAAACGAATCTGTCAACTTCTATTAGGCTCGTCTTTTGTGGGTGGCAAAGCACCCTGGTTACATGGGGTGGATACTCGTGTTCTGTCATGCACTTGTTCTTTCTCCGCACTGTCGGCGGGCCCAAAATTTGCTAACTGCAACCCCAATGCAGAGGGGTAAACCCCTGCCCCCCCCCCCCAAAAAAAGGCAGGGCCACCTGTGGGTGGTGAGAGGCCCGATCCGATCAATCGTCATGCCCTAGTATAAGTTCATCCCCAACCGTATTATTCGACCTGATTCTTCAAAAAATCGAAACCTTATTCCTCCTTTTTATTTTCTCCCCGAATAGATACTAGAAGGTGTGGCTGGGGATCAATCATGTTAATAACAAAGATTACCAATACCAAGGAGTAATGTTTTCAAGGAGTAGTGTCATTGGTGGGGTGCTCTGTTTTCATGTTTGAGTAATTATAGTATGAAATCTCCTAAGGGTAATGTTTTCCAAGAGTAGTGCAATCTATTCTAGGAATATAAATAACTGGGCCAGGCTATTTAATAGTTTAAATAAGCTGTAATGAAGTACGTTATTATGTTGCCAATAACACGGTACAACAATAACAAATGGAAATTGGTTAGCCAAGAAGCAAAGTTTGATTTGTCAGCTTTAAATGCTATTTGGATCTGACTTTGAAAATCTGACAAGATAACTTTGTTAGATTCCGGAATGTTATCCTTTGAAGTTCTTTGATTCTCGGAGATGACTGTTGACTTAGGCTTGTAGAAGTTTACTACGATTTTTTTTTCTTTTGACAACATTTCTATTTTGTGTTCTGAGAGAAATTAAATGAACATCCCTGACAATAACTATTTTGTGTTATATTTATTTTTAAACAATAGAACATCAGACCTCTAACCCCGTTTGTTGCTGTAACTATACTTTATTTTTGTGTGTTATAGTGAAAGAAAAAAAAATGCACATCTCAGTTTTCAAGATGGCTGCCAAATGTTTTTGTCATAAGTGACATTTTTATCTGACACAAATATACATGAATCCGGTGCTATGTAAAATTTGTCTGGGTTGGGTCGAATGAATTGTGTGGCAATTATTTTCTTAAACATTTACCTTCCATATCATTGTATTAAATCTTAACTGAGCACCATTTTTATGGCTGGTCAAGATCAGCTGCAATGACCTGTCAGCCATGTTGAAATTCTATATTCACTTATTTAAAAAATAGCGTTTTCTTCAAGATGTGTATTTAGAGAATACCTTCTCAAAGTAGAGGAGGGTCACCAGTAGCCTCTAAGGATTATAATCAAACATCTTGTTCTGGGAGAGCATGAATGCAATTCAGGGATGTTTTATAATTTTACATGCTGACAAAACATATAATTATAAACATTCCTTTTAATTCTATTCGCTATTTGCGACTTATTTTTTCCAGCCGTAAACATAACCATAAAATGTTTCAGAGAAATGTTGCTACTAAAGTTATTTTTAAGATAACCACATTTATTGATTTAATTACATAGCTAAACCCCTTCAGTCTCTATGGTGAGTTGTCTTAAGGAAAAGAATATACATCTCATATTTCAAGATGGCGACTGACAAACTGTTGCCATTGTTTTTCTTCTCATTGTTGACATTTTATCTGTCACTCATCTACAGACTTGTGATTATGTAAGTTTTGTCTGGGTTGGGTCAGATGCTTTGCATGGCTGGTATTCTGTAAGAAACATTCCACATTAATATGTGTACAAGTACTACTGCCTTAGCCGACATTGCCCGGCTGTCAAATCTCTATTCTTGCTCTTTTTTTCTCTATTTAAATATATCTCTATATTAAAGAGAGAGAATCTTTATACAGTTAGGTATGTTTAAATATTTTTATGTACAGGATTCACTCCTAAACTAATTAACCGATCATTATAAATTTTGGAACAGAGCTGATAGGCGTAAGGTATCGAAATGTGCGATATATTTAGTTTAATTTAGTTTTATGCAAAGGGATAACAAGTGGTGAAAACCCTTCATGAAAATTTAGATACATCTGATTGTTGTGAAATTGTAACGATAGGTATTAGACATTAATTATTAATATTTCCTAAATTCTTGGAAGTATTTTAAAGGGTTTTTAGGTAGCCTAAAACGGGCATAACCTCTCATTTGAAAATTCAAATATTTCAGATTTGCATTGAATTTTCACCATAGTCATTAGATACCAATTAAGAAAGATTTTCTGAATTTCAATTTTTAAGATCCTTTAATTTTAGACATTTTCTAGAATCAAAATCATGTAATGGATTTTGATCAAAATTCGAATAAGGATTCTAGACATAAATTTTAGCATCATTATATCTTCATTTTAATCTGCAAAACCTTTCTGGAGAATTAACTTTACTCATCCTAAGACGGGTATTCTTATATATATATGTCTTTTCCAAACACTGCATGGTGGGCACATCGGTACGCGCTCAAACTACTAAGTCAAATATGAATTTCGTATTGGGGTTCGAACCGCCGTGTGACCGACAAGGATGGTCTCCTCCCATACTGATGATTGCAAATAATATTTTCAAATGAACCCACACATGTTTTATAAACACATGTGTGTGGTTCATTTGAAAATATTATTCATAAATAATTATATATGATAAATGAAAGGATAAAATAATCCGACAGTATGAATTAAAAACAAAAAAAACAAAAATATAGCGGAAGCCGTAAGACTCAATGTTTCACCCATTGTTGCGTGGCTTTATCAAGAGCGAAAAAAGGCTAAAAGTGGCAAAGAACGAGATCTGTAATTTTGGGAATATATATAGTGATAGTGTTAATAAAATTAAAAATTATATAGAGTGAAAGATATGCAACTATGTACATAAGCACACATACATATATTTATACACAACATAAAAATAAAGTACACAATAAAACAAAGAATGGGCTTCTATTAAGTCTCCCCCAACCTATCTAAAGTTATTATTAATGAAAATAAGATATATTTAAACACCGAATGATTCCCTGCTTTCAAATTAATTTCCTTTGGATCCCCTTTTTGCTCTTTAATTTTTCCTTTCCTTTTGCCAATACTACAGGGTGTCTCAAAAAAATGTATTCACTCTTAGAATGACGAGACGTTTGCGAATCCCTTGGTGCGCGTTATCAGCTTTGTTTGAACAATAATGGTCATCAGTTTGAACATATGCGAACATGATTCTTCAATTACATCTGTCTCATGTATTCGATGCTATTTCATTTCACTCTATGTTCATAAATAAAAGTGTTCTCGTTATTCTACGAGTGAGTACATTTTTTTGAGACACCCTGTATATCTGTGTACAGTTTGTATATATATTTCGAGCACACATATATGCATATGTATTTTTTGTGTGTGTATTTTTTGTATGTGTGTATATATATGTACATATGTGTGCTTATGTACATATTTGCATATCTTTCCCTCTATATAATTTTTAATTTTATTAACACTATCACTATATATATTCCAAAATTACAGATCTTCTCGTTCTTTGCCACTTATAGCATTTTTTTTCGCTCTTCAAAAAGCCCACAACAGTTGGACGAAACGTTGAGTATTAGTACTTCCGCTGTTCCTTTTTACTTTGTGTGTGTGTGTATATATATATATATATATAAGTGGTGTACTAAAAGCGAACTTTAGGAAAGGTAAAACCTATTGTGAAGAGTATACAGCTCAATATCCAGGATAGAGCAGGTAGATATTTACTGAGCCTGCCTGCATCCACGAGCGTACCTCTTATTGGACTTTTTACCCTTTGGATTTTCTATTTTCGCCGCACCTGAAGTTGTGGCTTCTTGGAATTTAACTTTGAATCCTCTCTCACGACATCTCGAGCCTCTTAACGACCTACCTATCTACATCTCATTCTCTCCGCTGGACTTTTCGACACCGGACTTTTTAGCAATCGGACATTTGCTTGCATTCGGGCAGAGTTTTGCCCTGTGTTTCTTTCCCTACAACTTTTATTTTATTTTTTCAAATTTTAAATCTTGGCCTTTGCCAACTTATCTATCCCAGCGACTTCCTCTGATAAGATTTTGATCTTTGAAAAGCCTGGCTTAAGGAAAATTTAACTTGAATAAATTGCCTTTTTGCGGAATATACCTTGCTCTGAGCAATTGAATTGAATTTTGATTTGGCTTTTGCTTCTCAAATTCCTTTCCATTCTTCTTCATATATATATATATATATATATATATATATATATATATGGAGATGTTTTTTCTTTCTCTTATGTGACGTACTATTAATATTAAGGAGATTTTTTGTTTGTTTTAACAACCAGACATTTATTTATCTCTTCCTTTTATGCCTTTTTGCTTTTCTTTTTGTACACATTTTTGTGTTGAATTTGTTTCTAACACTTGTTTCAAGTTATCTTCTCGTTTCTATTTGTTTCAACTTAGTACTTTTTAATTGCAGCAAAATAATCTTCATTCTCTTTGGGGAAAATAAGACAGAATAGCACCCACTCGTCTCTCGCTTGTTTTTCTTTCTGGAACTTTGCATCTCAAAATCCCATCTTGCAGTAATTAGTATTGCTCTTTTTCTTTTCATAATTGTGCTTTCATTATTTTCAGCGACCATTTCTTCGGTTTCCTTTCTTACAGTTTAGACTACAAACCCACAGATGTTCATCTCATTACCTACAAATCATTTGTATTTTATGCTAGCATAGATACTGGGACAACTTTACATCCTTGCAAAAGGTCACAGTAAAATACATTAAAGCAGTCAAAAACCTGCTACTACAGTGGAAAGTAGCAAACAACGAATGGGTTTCTATCACATCACATCTACTTTAGCTAAAATTATAATCCATGAAAATAATAAATAAAGCATGAATATTAAAAACAAAAACATATTTATTCAGTAAGGAAATTGACATCTTTGAGGCACACATGAGAATGTATTTAAGTGAAATATTTTGAAAATTAACAATCTTGCAATTTAAATGAAAAAATCATTTATTTAATTTTTTTTTTTTTTTTTTGCAAGCTTTCGTTGTAGAACAACTTTGTCAGGCGAGACTCTTAAAAAAAACAAACTATAAGACAGTCTCGACTGACAAAGTTGTACTACAACGAAAGCTTGCAAAAAAAAAAATTAAATAAATGAATTTTTCATTTAAATTGCATGATTGTCGATTTTCAAAATATTTCACTAAATATATTTATTCAGTGTTTTAACTGCTACCATATTTTACTTGAAAGCAAAGGTAAATAAATTGGAAAAATGTGTTCCATATGAACTTAATGAAGCCTAGAAACTATGCCATCTTGAAGTTTATCATATACATCTCGGCTTACTGTGACTAAGCTTTGATAACAAGGATAAATTTTACCCCCCCCCTTCTATATTGCCTCCAACTTTCAGATGGGTTACCACTTAAGTATCATCTGCAATAAAATATTTCGAAATAAAGAAGACCTCATTAATTTGTTTAATGAAGCTTTGAATAAATTTACCTTGAGTGTTGAGCCAGTTTCCTCCTTCACTCGCACATCATCTCTGACTTTAGCGGCCCGTGCATGGCAGTCCTGCACGAGCTCCGCTGAGAATGCAATTCAGTCCCTGTTTCACCGAAGACGAACAGACTGTGGATCAGATTTTGTTCAGGTTTTATTTACTCCTCCCCAGGAGTTAGGCACAAGACCAGTTTTATCTTACTCCCACAAGTAAGATGTGACTCAAGATCAGGTCGAGAATGTGGGGTTTGAAAAGCCAGCGCTCGAGAGGTGAGCACTCTGGCCATTTAAAAATTGCCTGGGCAGCCCCGTCGGCATTCCCCGGTAGGGGCGCCTCAGACAGTAAGCAATAAACTTACTCCTCCCCAAAGAGGGGAGGCAAAGCCTGGGAGGGTGGACCTCCTAGAACTGCACAGGACAGGCGTGCAGTATCCATCGGAACAGATACTACACTTTGATGTTAGCCAAAAGGCCAAGAAGCCCAATAAGGTTTTTTTTATTTACTCCTCGCGGAGTTAGGCACAAGGCCAGTTTTATCTTACTCCCACAAGTAAGATGTGACCCAAGATCGGGTCGAGCAAGTGGGGTTAAAAGCCAGCGCTCGAGAGGAGCACTCTGGCCATTTAAAAATTGCCTGGGCAGCCCCGTCGGCATTCCCCGGTAGGGGCGCCTCAGACAGTAAGCAATAAACTTACTCCTCCCCAAATAGGGGAGGCGAAGCCTGGGAGGGTGGACCTCCTAGAACTGCACAGGACAGACGTGCAGTATCCATCGGAACAGATACTACACTTTGATCTTAGCCAAAAGGCCGGGATCAATCATTCTGCTTGGGAGATAGTGATTTGTGTCATTTTGAATTCTTCAAATCTAATTTATATGAATGAAAATTCTTACTATAAGATAATAACAAACTCTGATTAAAGCATTCAACATGCATAGGTTTTAGCAGAGGATGCTACGTGTATAAGAATAAAAAAAATACTTTTCTTTTACCTTTTGTATCTAATGAAAACGCCCCCCCCCCCTCTAAAAAAACTAATGTCAAAACAAAAATGCATGTTTTCTATATTAACTCGAGAAAATTTCACTTTTTTTTTTTTCTCTTTTTTTTTTTTTTTACTTTGTTTTTTGTTGTTCACCTCAAACAAGGAATATTGCCACTGAAACATAAGGGGCTACTGTGATAGGGACCATATTTATAGGGGGAAATTCGGGTGGGATGTTGGGCAACAAGATGTTTGTTCACATTACATTTAAATTACTGCATGTTGGTATGGTCGGGAGAGCAGAGAGGGAACTCAAAAAGCAAGTGATCCGAAAAAAGAAGCTATTAGAGTAGTACATCTTCCGGCATCTGGGGACCTTTACAGTGAAGGGGTTTGATTTTGCTGGTAGTCGGGTAAGTAGAGAGTATTTAAGTTGAAGTACAAGTGTAGTAAGTTCATGAGAGCACATTCTGTGGAAGTACTTGTAAAACAAGCACAGAGATGCAACAGGCGCTGGAGCTTGGCAACCAGTGTGGGACCTATTAGGTTAGAAATTCTTTTTTGCACCGTGTCCAAGATTTAACACTGATAAATTTAAATGTGTTTTTCTTGCAGGATTTCTTTAAAGGGGTTGAGATTTAAATTATATTTTGAAATTGATCAACTTCCTAAAAGGGACAATGTTCTGACATCGGTAGAGAACTGTAGAAATTTCTTTTTATCAAATCTTAGTCGGAATGCATATTTTCTGAAAGAAATGGAAGCGAATCACATATTTTTAGTGTTAAGACTTTGCGGCAAGGACAAAACAAAAGAAATTGCTAGATAGAATCAAATATTGATTTTGCCGATGCAATGTTATTTAGGTCTGTTGGCTAGAATTACACAAGATAACTTTGTTAGGTGGATGTAAAAGTAGTTAGATTTTTATTTTTTACTTTTTATTTTATTTATTTATTTTTATAAATTTTTATTTATTTATTTTTATTTATTTATTTTTGTTATTCATGTAAATATTTTTGGCTATTTAAATTTTTTAAATAAACATCTTTTCTCTTTTCAGGTAAGTTTTTATGAATTCATCTGAGGTTTCTTCTTCCAAAATGTTCTTTGTATAAGGTAAGTCAAATATTTTGCTTCGTACATAATAATAAAAGGCTGGTCAAATGTGTTTCGATTAGACGTCCTTAGGCCATTAAATTTAAACAGTTTTATGTCCTTACTCTCTACCCAATCCGTCTTTAATTCATTTTTATTATATAAAATAGAAGTTATTTTTTCGGATTTTCAAAGTCAGATCATTTAAACTGACAAGTAAAACGTTGCTTCTGACTAGCCAATTTTCATTTGTTATTGCCATACCATGTTATTGACAAGAACAATTTATTTTAAAAATTACTTAGTCCGGCCAAGAGAACTGCTAATATGAAAAATTTTCAAATAATCGCTTAAAAATAAAAATCAGCAACTTATTTTAAATTAGAGAATATAGTAGGAATTTTCTACCTTTTTTTTTTCTTTTAAGTTTAAGAACGTGTAAACAAATAAAGATAAAAAAACTAAAATTTCTTCACTGGATCCCATGCAACGCCAGGTAAATACAGCTAGCTTAATATATTTTCTATCTAATTTAATTATTGGAAGAAAAATACATTTTGACATTTTATTATAAAAATACTCATATACAAATAAAAGATAAAGTGACATTAAAAAAAAATTGTCTAAGAACCGCCAAATGCAAGGGATGTATGTATGTATGTAGAGAAGCAAGTAATTCAAGTTTCATTGCCATTTGTTTAAATCTATGTAAGAAAATAGATTAAAACGAATGTTGTTGAAGTTGTTGAAAGAAATGGACATTATGATAACGGTTGCATCATTTTTTTTTTTTTTTTTTCTCGGAGATCAAATAATTTTTCTCAATTCATGAATAAAGGAAATGTCCTAACCCTAACCCGAACGCCCAAGATTCGCCTTGTGTTGTATTATTATCTAAGTTTCAACTAGTATATTATACTATAAATATTAAATATGGTGTCTGTCTGAGGGGGGGGGGGGGGGTGTAATTCAAAACAAAGCCCTATACTAAGATCCAACAACTTTTCCTAATATGTTTCTTATAAGGAATTCAATGGTAATATTAGTTTTGTACTCAGCATATTACAATTATATTGTGGGATCATCCTTATTTCTTAAGACAATGGAGTCCACCTCTTTGAAGAGGTGCCTGCCCAACGAGAAGTTTCTAATGAAGCAAGAGATGCATAACACTGGTCAACAAATTTTTTTTTTTTTTCTTTGGCAGACCATCTAGGAGTGTTTTCTGGGGTTTTGAAGGTCGCTGATTACGAATATAACATTGGTTTTGCCAGATTGGTTCTAGTTTAGAAGATACTGATAGCCCCAAATAAGCCTAAACTGCTAAAATTCTCCCTGAAATACTTCAATATAGAAGCAGTAAATAATAATTTTCTGATATTATTGAATCATTATAATGATTATGTATATATTGAAGTATTTCAGGGAGAATTTTTATATAATTATTTATATAGGGAGAATTTTTATATAATTATATACTGTAATTACTTAATAACATGTTCCATAAATATAGTTGCAGTATAAATTAAACAGTAATTAAGAATTTTCTTTTTAATTCCACAGTTGAAAATGAGTTCCAGAGAGAAAATGAGTTCTTCTAGAAGATGTTGCAGATATGAACCGGATGTCTTTTGTTACATCTGTGGACAGTATATGATGGCACAACAAAAGAGGAATATTACAGACTTTGTCAAGAGGGCGTACAAAGCATACTTCGATATGATACTTGGTGACCAAGACAAGTCTTGGGCCCCACATATGGTGTGCAAAACCTGTGTAGAAAGTCTCCGCGGTTGGACCAACGGTAAGCTGAAGTTGAAGTTTGCTGTACCAATGGTGTGGAGAGAGCCCAACAATCATTTTGATGACTGCTACTTCTGTCTCAATGACATGACGGGGTTTAACAAGCACAAGAAAGCAAATTGGCAGTATCCGAGCCTGGATTCTGCTATCCGTCCTGTTGCGCACTCTGAGGATGTACCTGTGCCTGTTTTCACCAGTTTGCCTGAAATCGATGAAACCGAAGAGATTCCAGCTGATCTTTCAATATCAAGTGATGATAGCTGTAGTGACTATGAAGAACCCTCAAATGGCACTCAGCTTTTCAATCAATCTGAACTTAATGACCTAGTGCGAGACCTTTGTTTGTTGAAGGAGCAGTCTGAAGTTCTTGCATCACGACTCCAAGAGAAAAACATTCTTGATTCTGGCACAAAAGTAACATACTATAGGACAAGGGAAGGCAGCTTGCTTCGTTTCTTTTCTAAAGAAGACGACCTGGTCTTTTGTAATGACGTTTCTGCACTTCTTAACTGCATGGGGATCTCATCATATGACCCAGCAGATTGGCGTCTCTTCATAGATAGCTCGAAAGCAAGTCTAAAAATTGTACTTTTGCACAATGGCAATAAGTTTGCTCCTGTACAATTGGCCATTCTACCAAGATGAAAGAAGAGTATGATGCTATCAAATTTGTTCTTGAAAAGCTGAATTACAACACTCATAAATGGCTGATTTGTGTGGACTTGAAAATGGTGAATTTTCTGCTTGGTCAGCAAAGTGGGTACACAAAGTATCCCTGCTTTCTTTGTTTGTGGGATAGCAGAGCAAGAATCCAGCACTGGAGAAGGGAGAACTGGCCAGAACGAGAAAGTCTCGAAGTCGGCACAGCCAACGTCATCAATGAGCCTTTGGTACCCAGGGATAGAATCATCTTCCCTCCATTTCCAGGTCTTTCCATCGAAAAAGCTAAAGGTGGCATCTTCGATGGACCTCAGATTCGAACGCTCATGAGGGATTCTGACTTCACTAATCATATGAACACGGTTGAGTTAAATGCTTGGGTGTCCTTCACAGATGTAGTGACAAACTTTTTGGGAAATCACAAAGCTGACAATTACAAGCAATTGGTCCGTAAGATGCTTACTGCATACGGAAAACTAGGGGCAAATATGAGCATTAAAGTTCATTTCTTGTTTAGCCACCTCGACAGATTTCCTGGTAATCTTGGTGATTACAGTGAGGAGCAGGGAGAGAGATTCCATCAAGATATCAAAACAATGGAAGAGAGGTATCAAGGCAAATGGGATGAGCACATGATGGCAGACTACTGCTGGAACCTTTTGAGAGACTGCCCAAAAGTTGCTCACAAGCGAAAATCGTATAAACGTCAATTTTAGTTTTGTGAATAAAATATTGTTTTGTGTGTTCATTGTAACTAAGAATCTAGTGTATAATGCTTTGCATTAATTTATGATATATAACTGATTATGTAAATGTTTTTTTTCACTTGGGGAATTAAAATTCAGCAAATTTTTAGCAAATTTTTTGTATATCCTCGAAATCTATGAAAAGTGTTCAGTTATAGGATAAATGAAATGATGTTATATCTAACTTAACTTGTTAGATTGAGATTTTACACTGTCTTTGTGGTTTAAGATCATCATAAAAATCAATATCTGACATTTATGCACTATTTAGCCGTTTTTTGTACGTTTAGCTATGGTCGCGAATGGGTGATTTAAGACAAACGACCCCCCTGTGATAACTCAAAAACTAGAGCCAATTTGAAAAAACTAATGTCAGATTCGGATTCAGCGCCCTTGAAAACCCCAGAAACCAGTCTTACTTTGCCTGCCAAAAATATTGTGTTGACCAGTGTAATCAACGACTGCATTTCTCCTGAGCTTAAACAATTATTAAATTCTCAACAAAGTCTATTTTTACCTTGTTTTGATTAAACCAACAACTGTTTAAGAACTCAGACATCTTGTCTGGTCATAATGCTAAAAAAAGAAACGATATTTTCTGAAAAGCTCAGGCAATGTGTTTTCTAAAGAAGTCAATACAGAAGAAAACATGTCACTGTTTCCCACTTTGTCTTCCCTCACAAAAAAATTAAAATTTCTCGACTTCATTGGATTCTTTTAGAAAGAAAGAAAAACGAATCCATATAAAATGGCCCAAAAATGGTAATATCGAACAAATCGGTTAATGTTGGAATGTTAGGTACAGCCTGAAAACCTGCTGCCACCACCGAGGGAGGTTCTGAAATATTCCCAGTGGACAAGAATTGATTTCATTGTTTAGGTTTTAAAATGATCCAATGAATGTGTACAAAAAATTCAAATTGTTAAAAGTTGTTTATGATAAACATTTTGTGAAATGAGATCAGCATAAAATATGATTGGTGAAAGCCAATTTATGAATACAAAAAAATGCTTTTTTTTCTTTTGTTTTTTTTTAAAATTATTTTTGAAAAAATTAACAAACGAAACTTATATTTACATGTTTTCATTACGTGTGTCATATATATATATATATA
This sequence comes from Sepiola atlantica, assembly GCA_963556195.1. Classification (NCBI taxonomy): domain Eukaryota; kingdom Metazoa; phylum Mollusca; class Cephalopoda; order Sepiida; family Sepiolidae; genus Sepiola; species Sepiola atlantica. The sequence goes on along the minus strand of OY744524.1, from coordinate 118,248,275 downwards.
TATATATATATATATATATAATTATATATGTAAAGATAGATGAAAGAAGAGGGATAAACATGTACGAATGACAAATTTATTTCAACTTAGATTGTTCAATGCAAGGTGTACTCGGTAAAAACATGTTTATTCTTGAACAATCGAAGTTGAAATAAATTTGTCATTCGTACATGTTTATCCCTCTTCTTTCATCTATCTTTATAATTGCTTTATCTCGTATATTGAACCATTTAACTATAGGTTCTATCTACTAAAAGTATACTTTTAGTTTCATATTGTATTTTATATATATGTATGTGTGTATATATATATATATTATAATGTCCCTTTTGTTAAGACATTTCATATTTCACATGAAGGTAGCAAGTCATTTTTATATAAATTTTATTAACAGTCACAAGCAAAAAGAGAGAGAGATTAACACTTTAACTGACAAGTTACTGCATGTGTGTGCATGCGCGCTAGAGATGCAGAATGACTGAGCTAGTTGAGTCCACCAATGGGACTAAATGTGCAACGGCAACTTTTCATGTCTACTCTGCTTAAAGGTGTCGCCAGAAAGATAAATGATCTCTCTCACCGGAAGTCATGTGATTTATAAAACTTGAGTTTAATTATGACCTCTCCCTCCCCCGTTGATCATTAGTTATCGCTTTCAAACTTGCAGCCTTGGATATGTAATATCACTCACTATCCAGCTTTATCATCTGTTTCCTTCGACAAGAGGTTCGATGTTGTCTGACTGTCCTTATGCTAAATCTCTAGTGATCACGATTGTGGTGATTGACTGTGTCCATGTCTTCTTAGGGTGTCCGGCTTTCTTTATGTTGTTCAGTTTTGGGTCTCTGCAATTCTTTTTTCAACCTACCCGGCACTGCCCTGGATGCCCGGACCAGTGAAAACGGTTTGCCCTTATTAGCGTATCAAGTTTTGAAATGGCCAGTTTCTCAGGTAGAGTGTCTGACCTAATGTTCTGGATCTGGTCTGACTTTACATTGCATATCCACCTTATCATTTCCTTGTCATTTCTCTCATCAGGCAAGTGAGGCCTGGGTGAGGATCCAACACTCATTGCCATACAACATCACGCTTCTTACCCAGCTATCATAGACCTTACCCTTGGTAATAATTGGGATATAGATATATATATATATATATAGATATATATATTATTTAATAAATATTTAATTATTTCAGTGGAAGAAATGATTGTTTCCACTTAGTGTAAAGCAAGATTCTTCCGTATCATAAAAAAATGTAAATAAAGTGAATAATTTCATTTAATACTATATAATTTCTTCCACTTCTAGTAGCAGATTCGGTGGTTCAGTTGGTAGAGCATCGGACACCAATTACTAGGGTGTGAACCTATCGGGAGCCCAGAGAATCACTCAGTGTTGTCTTCTGGGTGACTTGAAACTAAATGTAGTTTGATGCCACGAGAATCACATGCCTTCTGACTAGTTGCTATGTCAATTATTCTATGCTCATGTTGTTGTATTTAAAGATCCACATAACTTTGATGTTAATGCACTTATGTCAAGAACATGGGTAAGTGGTCGGTTTTGTCGGCAACCCAAAGGCAAAAAAAACTTACCGTGAACAATAACTATTTATTGGAACATAAGTATGTAACAATAATAAAAGGGAAAAGTTATGTTGTTATTGTAAGGGAGAAAAGACAAGTCGAGGAATTTGACTGATGCTAAGGTTTGGTTAGGGGACTTTGAAATTTGCTTTGTGTTTTTCCCTTAGAGGAGGTTGAATTTGGAAAAGAATTCTTTTGAATTTGGAAAAGAATTCTTTTGAATTTCTGCCTTTGATCATTTTCTGACTTGGTCATTTTGTTAGTTTGTTTATTTCACGAAGCTGACACCTGGTGCTACCAGATAAGGCTGTCTAGAGATATCAGCTTCTTGACCTAAAATGGACATTGATGTTATTGTTTTTTTTTCCTTTCCCTTTGCAAAACTCAATCATGTTCTGCAAAGCCAAAAACAATTTTCCTCTACAAAATAACCAAACACCACGAATAAAATATTTGAATATATAAAGAATTTGAAGCATAAAAACTTTTACTAAAATGACCGGATTTGGCATTAAATAACTCGAAAAGGGTTGACATGCTATAAAACAAGACAACCATACTCGCTGATCTGACCGGTCTTCTGGCTAATTCACAAGTGTCAGTTTTTTGTTTTTTTATTGGGAAAATTTACTTGCGACAAGTTTTGTGATTCACTACTGATTCGATTAACAGATGTGAACTACAAATATATATGCAGGTGATGTAGTTTGCTTGATGCATTGTGTATAATATATAGGTAGTTTCTCAGAAGGCTAAAAAATGCAAAAAATATACTGGGAGTTGTAAAAAAAGAAATTGAAAAATTGGGTCATTTTTATAAAAAAAAAAAAAAATTTTTTTAATTTCTAAAAGTATAATTTAAATCTTGTTTTAGTTTTCTTCTTCGATCAGTAGAATCTTATGTGATGCCAGAACTTCACGATATTTCGGAGATATACCCCTTTATATTTCTTCATTTCAAAGAATCTGCTCTTGTGCTTGTCTGAATACAAACACACACAATGACAGTCTCTTGCATTGTCCCTAATATATTCTTGCATTGTTATAGCCTTCTCTAATGAACTATATATATATATATTTATATATGAATGAAGGAACAAGCATAGCTTTATAAAAATGTCTTTCTTTATTCATTGTATTTGAACAGATTTGTAACTTTGCAAGTCTTTTATCTACCTATAGACTGCTGGTCATTAATATATGACCTTATCACCAGCAGTCTTCATGTTAAAATTAAATAACGGGACCTGTAAAGTACTAACATTAGATTCCAAGACTGATTTTGATTCTCTACTGATGACGTTGGTCTTACATATATCTACTCTCTCGGTCTTTGTTTAACATGTAGCTCAGTTTCATATTTATAGACAAGGCACGTCTATACCTAATGTGAACTGGATTTATTGTGATTTGTTATTCGTCCCAAAATCAACTGTTCATTCTTCAACTGTAAGGGTCACATTTTTTACTTCCTATTAAACAACGCACATTCAGTCGTTTGAATTCAGATTTTGTTTTAAGAAACATTCTATTACTTTGTCAAAATATTCTCAACAGCTCTGCTAAAAGAGAAATATTTAGCAAGTTCGATATATCTATGTTACATTCTCAGCTAGCCCCATTCCCTCACTCGTAGGGACATATATGGTCACACAGCCGCCATTATTCCAACACATTATTATTGAAGCCAATTCACCCTTTATCCATGTTGGAATACACATGAGATGTTTTATTGTATTTTATTGTATTGGTTTCGTTCCAGAACACACATTTCCCAAATGTGAACTTGGATGATCTCCGTGTATGTCTTTTCTATATTTACAATTTATTTATCCAATCAGAATTTGAGTTAACGTTTTAATTGATTGGATCGCGAAATTCACTAATTGGAAATAAAAATTGATCAAAGCGATAATGAATTTTAACGAACCCTAACCTTTGACCCCTAACCCTAACATCGTTTTAAGACTTCTTCAGTGATATTTTTCTTTAAAAAATTTTTACGTGTAAAACAAACATTTTCATCCAGCCTCGTTTTGGATTTTTTGGGACACAAGCAACCGACTTTTTATTTGGCTTTTTCTAACTGTCTACGTAAACATCAAGAAACTACCAACGCCAAGTCGATTTTAGCTTGGGTTCTAATCTGGACCAGTCCCCATTATTCTTGCATAACTCAAAATAATAATTCTGTTTAAGGATAATATAGAAGTAAAGATTTCTATTATTTTGCAATTTTTGCTTTTAGCTTTTCGGAATTTGACAGAAAAATAAGTTTTGGTATTCAATAATCATTTTAAATCATTTTTTGTTTTTAAAATGTTTTTAAACATTTTTTGAAATCTTTTGTTAGATTTGATAAAAAAAGATTTTTGAATGTTTTTAAAAAGATTTTTGTTGTTGAATCTTTTTTGTTAAACCTTTTTGTTAAATTAAAATTTTTTTATCCTTATCTACAAAAAATTGCAACGTAATTAAAGTTTTTAAATTTTATTACTAACTGTATTTACCTGCTGTTTGTCTTTTATAAATAAGACAAGATGTATTATGGTTATTTTTTCTTTTATGCTATTAAATTTGTGATTTCAATTAATATTAAATTAAAAAATAATTCAAAGCGATTATAAAATTCAAATTTACTTTTACCCCAGAAAAATCCACAAATTTTGTGATTATATTGTATTTTTAGGTGAGATGCCTTTGCTTTAAATATGCCATTTACCTGAAAAGCTTTATTCACGCCAATAAATACCTAGAAAAACTGCTTAAAACAGTTTTCAAATTCTTGAGTTTTACAATTATTTTCTGGTTTGCACTCTATTTTCATAGAATTTCATGAGAAAAATTAAAAAAGGCTGTAGAATCGGTCAACAGAAAAATGTTCATGAACTAGAATTTTAATGACTCTTCTAACTAACAAGATATTTTTGTAGACACGTCTTTTTTTGCTGACAATGTTTCACATTTCAACAGCAGTCATCCTTTTTTTTCTTGCTTTATTATTCGGGCGTTTAATCTTTTTCTGCTCCAAAGCGTGCAATGCATTCTTTTGTTGTAACAAAGGATTTGTTTCTTACCTACATACATAGGTTCTTCGGTGTTGCAATAAGGTGTATTCAGTAAATGCTGTATACGTTTTGAACAATATTGGATTTGTTAGAGATACTTTCTACATTGTAGGTTTTTGTTTGGCTGGAGGATGGTTCAGGTTAAAAGTGAGACACAGAATTTCTACTCCCCATCCCATATGGATACACCTAGTTTCAGGTTAAAAGTGAGACACAGAATTTCTACTCCCCATCCCATATGGATACACCTAGTTTCAGGTTAAAAGTGAGACACAGAATTTCTACTCCCCATCCCATATGGATACACCTAGTTTCTCAATTCTACTTGAGAAGCTGAGCCAAAGTTTACTTGATCATTTAGTAATTTTTAGGCTAAAAATACATTTCACTGATTTGTCATTTTTAATATATATACCTTCTCTATTATTGGTCCCCCGATTTATATAATCAGGGGACTTATGTTTTGAGGCATGTCCGTCTGTCCGTCCGTCCGGATTTTTCTCCGCAACCATCCATTGAATTTCTCTGAAATTTTGCATGAAGTTGTAACTTTAGTCAGGTTAGAAAGTGACATTCTCCGATTTTTGAAAAAAGATCTGGTTAGCCCCCCAGGGGGTCAAAAGGCCCCGAAATGGCAAAAAAATGACATTTTTTGCCCCATAACTTTTTATCCATCCATTCAATTTCTCTGAAACTTGGGCAAAATGTGCAGGCAATTGTTCCTAATAGAAAATAAGTATCGCTGACCTTGGAAAAAATCTGGTTCGCACCCCCAGGGCGTCAAAAGCCCCCAAAATGGCAAAAAATGACCCTTTTCTCCCATAACGTTTGATCTATCCATTCAATTTTTCTGAAACTTGGCCAAAATGTAGAGGCAATTGTTCTGGATATAAAATGAGCATCCTTGACCTCAGTAAAATGCTGGTTCGCGCCCCCAGGGGGTCAAAAATGTGCCAAATTGCCTAAATTTATTGCATTTTACACTCGCCACATACAGATGGGGACCACGCACGCGCGGCTTGTATAAAATTAATTCGGTTGGACGTTCAAAATATTTAAATAACAATATATCTGACATAACAAAATTTTATTATGACTAACAACTTTGTATGTCGCTTCGGTTGTTCTGAAAACCAAAATAGTTATTCCGGCTAAAAAGATTGTTACAATGGAGACACATTTAAATAATAACCTAAAAAAAGATGCATCATTATTTTTTTAAAGAATAATTTAAATAATATAAAGGACGTAATCTGTATCTTCACTTTCAGTTTAAAAAGGGAGTTACTCCCTTAGATGATCATATTTTCCCCATCTCTATATTAATACAATTATGTGACCACTTACATGTCCGTATCTTTCTCACCTATATAGTGACTTACACATATTTTTTAATTTAGTATTACTCTGATATTTATTAAAATAAACATAAAAACTTACAATTTTATTTCTTTTTGTGTGTAACTGTAAAAATGTGCAAAAATAAAATTACTGAATTGAAGCATTTTGGGGTCTGAACTCTTGCACCCATTAAATGGTTCAAGGCTGTCCTAGTATTATGAACCCGTCCCGGAACGAGTACTTCAGCTATTATTACAAATCAATTTTCTAACTGTATGTTCGCTACAAAAATATTACGCTATTTTCTGTCATTTTTATTAATTCTTATTTTACGTTTCCAAATATAGACTTCCAGTGGCCATAGTAATAAACCTCAATGGGCAACTTCCCAAATGTGAACCTCCTCAAGACATACCCCATAGGTACGGCATAATTCTTAGCAAGTGTTAGGTTCCTAGGCGTAAGAGTTTAAGTATTTATGGGGATGAGCTACTACCCTTACACCCCTCCTAATTATGTAATGTTTGACAAAAAAAAAAAAGCTTCCACAGTTGAAAATTATACAAAATGAAAATGGTAACATGAAGCAGGACATGGTGCTTCTCGTTCAGTCCAGGGCACATCCAATTTTCTTATAAAGTAAAGTGAGATTTTCCATATCTGCTTGACCGCTATAGATTCAAAAACAAAAGATGTATAACAAAAACCGTTTTATCAATTATTTTCGACCTAAGTTGGTCCATGGCAGGAAAATATTAAATATCGTTTTCATTCTTTTATCGATTTTTATATTTAGTCCGCTCAATCATTTCTGCTTTTATTACTGATGTTAAAGGGGGAGTAGGGTGTGATGTCTATCTCTCTCTCTATCACGACTACTTTTACTGCAACCCATTACACCATTCAGATTAATCATGCCGACCTGACAACAAACAGCTAATAAACAAAAAGTAATTATTCTGATTATCTCTACTTACAAATTTGGACCGTTTATCGAACGGACAGTGATATTAAAACCCTAATTTCAAATACCAAATAAAGATTTTCAATTTTCTAATATACTTGGAATGTACATGCGGTAGATGTAATTGGCCTAACTTTTTTTGCATATTGATTTAAAAAATGACATTCTCATTAATTCACTATGTGTTATTATTTTTTCTAATTCAATGATTGTTTTCATTTTATTATGCAGAGTTTTATTCACACATATTTTTTAGACTGATAGAAAATTAGCATTTTGGATGAAGAGTCAGAAAGACTCTTTTCAGGTCAATTTACTTTTGGAAGTTGCAATTCGCTGGACACCGACATTTATAAACAAAGCCCCTTCCCAACAAAAACACACACACAGTATGGCCAAGCAAAAGTGTCAGTGAGTATTCCTTGCCCATCTCCCATATTAATTTCATTACAAAATTATATTCCACCATAAACCATTTTGGTTCATTAGTCAGCCATTTCATTCATTTGTCATATTGTAAATTAAAACCAAAGTACCCCCTTCTCATTCCAAAATAACACTCTATACCCCACGGCAAAGCAAACAATCTGTGGCTTCCACCTCCCCTCAACTTTTTTTTATTGTCGATAAAGACTTAGCATTTTTGGTGAAAAGAGTCTGTCTGACCCTTTCTGGTCAAGTTACTTCTGGGGGTTGCAATTTTTGGTTTCCGGAATTTCCCCAAGCAATACCGAGACACAGGTCCCGCTACTTAATAAGAAAAACCCCAAATATCTTGCTTCTGAAACAAAAACTTTAGGATCAATTAGATTTGAGGAACCCCAGAATTAGTCAATACCAAAATGACACATGTTGGGTTGATACTGGTTTCTTTTTCTTTGACTTCCGATTGAATTATAAGCAAACAATATGCACAGTTGCACACACTTGCAAACATTTTGTAATTAAAGTTTTATTTAAAAAGACGTTTTGTTTTGTAGACTATAGAGATCTATTTTAAAATGTTACAAACTTTTTTAAGCAAAATGTATCAAAAAAATGAAATAACATTAAAAAATACATGACTTTATTTACAAAACCTTTTATAACTTATTTAAAAAAAGCTTTGCTATTTACTTGCCTCCTTGCGAGGACAGTTAGACACAAGGTCGGTTTCTAATGTAAGGAAAAATTATTTTTTAAAAAGAAGGGTTATATTAAATATTTATTAATAAAAATAAAATCTTTAAAATATGTAATTCTATTTACAAATTTTTTTATAATAAACGAAACGAACAAATATTTAAAAAAAAAAAACATTGCAGAGATCGTGTCCCTATTTACTTGTCTATAAACAAACAAAACAAATTTAAACAAAATAGATGTATGATATCGTCGCTAAATTTACTGTTTTACAAAAATATTTGGTGCAATTTTAGTTAAAGGGCGATGCAGTTAATTAGTTTCATGTAAAAGCATTATTTTGTACTTACTCAGTCATATTTTATCTCTCACGGCACGAAAAAGAATTTAAAAATATCAAGCAGAACTTTAATTAGAACGATTTTTCCATTTCCATAAGGGAGATATAAAATGTCGAGTCACTGCCATTTTCGGAGTGGCCGGTTAGCTAACTAAGGGCAGATAAGTGTCGCGAAAAAAAAAAAAAAAAAAAAAACAAGAAAATTATATCGTGGAAAGTATCCCGGTGAACAAAGTATTTAATTTTCTATTTTTTTTATTTAATAAATATATATTTTATTATTATTGCTTATGTGTTTCTTTCTTTTTATAATCCTAACAATAAAAACGGAGTTAATGCCCTTGTCTATTCTATCGACCGCTCACAGCCAAAATGTCGGCTCGGGCGCAAATACAGGTTGTACATCGAAATGGAAAAATCGTTCTAATTAAAGTTCTGTTTGATATTTTTTAATTCTTTTTCGTGCCGTGAGAGATAAAATATGACTGAGTAAGTACAAAATAATGCTTTTACATGAAACTAATTAACTGCATCCCCTTTAACTAAAATTGCACCAAATATTTAAATAAATATTCGATTGTATTAAAAGGACACACAGAAAATAACTTTTTAAAAACTGTCCTTGACTGGCTTGGGTCGAAAATTTCTCCTTCACTGACCGAGGAGAAGAAAGATAAGTAAGTATAGTATCAGAAGATCGTATTCTGATACTATACTTAATCTTTCGGTGCTTCTTGCTTAAAAGGCCGAAAAAAAGATTTCTGTGTCTTTTAAAGTTTAAGAGGTAAATAAGGGGCAATAACTCTTATCACCTGTTGTTATTACATGTAACGTAATTTACTGCGACATTCAATTAATTAGTAATAAATGAACAACAAATTATACGTAAATGGGAAATTGAATGTGGCACCCACACGCAAATGGTGGATTCCTACCTCGCAGAATTTATGTGGCGGCAGAAATTCAAACCAGTAAATGCTTTCGCCCAAATTTGCAAACAGATGAATATCATTCAGTATAAAGCCCAGTCAACAACCCAAGTATAAGCAACATAAATGCGTAAATTTTCAATAAAATCTTAATTTTTCCATTTATGTATACTTTGTTGTTCATTTATTACTAAAAAATTTTCAAAATCATAAATTTCCCATTTACGTATAATTTGTTGTTCATTTATTACTAATTAATTGAATGTCGCAGTAAATTACGTTACATGTAATAACAACAGGTGATAAGAGTTATTGCCCCTTATTTACCTCTTAAACTTTAAAAGACACAGAAATCTTTTTTTCGGCCTTTTAAGCAAGAAGCACCAATCTTTCTTCTCCTCGGTCAGTGAAGGAGAAATTTTCGACCCAAGCCAGACTGCCCCTTTGTTGGATTTTCCCTACATTAAAAACCGAC
>OY744524.1:118228448-118233448 GCA_963556195.1 Sepiola atlantica | reverse complement strand
TTTATTACAGTCACATAACTTATTCTATATTTGCTAGCTAAAATCTGGTAGCGAGTTAGAACAGGCACCTCAGAAAATTAAACTTGGGTTCCTCAAAAGGAAAAGGAAAATGAAAGTAAAGACTTACTTTGGCCTTTTGGCTAAGATCAAAGTGTAGTATCTGTTCCGATGGATACTGCACCCCATAGACTGGTATTGTCTTGGCCTTCGGGGCTTGATTTACGCCTGTCTATGGGCTGTCCTGTGCAGTTCTAGGAGGTCCACCCTCCCAGGCTTTGCCTCCCCTCTTTGGGGAGGAGTAAGTTTATTGCTTACTGCTTGAGGCGCCCCTACCAGGGAATGCCGACGGGGCTGCTCAGGCAATTTTTAAACCCCACTTTCCCGACCCGACCTTGGGTCAAATCTTACTTGTGGGAGTAAGATAAAAACTGGCCTTGTGCCTAACTCCTGGAGAGGAGTAAATCAATACATGCATCATCGCTCGCTGATATTTATACATTTTCATCCCACTGTAAATTTTAATTGAAACCTACTTTTACGTCTATGTCACAAAATGATATGAGTTTTACTGGGAAGTTCGCGGGCCAGATTGCAATAATAAAGCATAGCAGGGTGGCGGGCCGGACGCTAAGCCTTCGCGGGCCGAATGTGGCCCGCGGGCCGGAGGTTGTCCGCCCCTGATCTAGAGTAACAACATTGAATTTTGTAATTCTTTTCTGGGATACAAGTTATATTTTTCCTATACAGATTATTATTATAATGGAAAATATCTGTCGTTAACAAATTATGTCACAACCCAAGTAACAAGTTTTTACTTTTCATTTCATATGATTTTATTTTAAATTGGAGAAATAATCTTATTTACACCGTTTACATATCTACTTTAATACCAAACCGCTATATAAAGTTAGCTATGTGTATAGGTTTATATATTTGTATGTACAGCATTCACTCCTAACCTAATTAACCGATCATTATGAATTTTGGGAACACAACCGAGAGGTTTATATTTAGTTTAATTTAGTGTTATGTAAAGAGAGAAAAAAAAGGGGGGGGAAGCTCTTTGTGAAAATTCAGATACCTTTGATTCAATGAAATTTTAACAATAAGTATGAAACATCATTTGATAAATATTCCACAAATTCCAGTTTTATTGGAGAATGTTAAGGGTTTTGTTTAGGGGGAACAATTTTCCATTTGAAAATTTAAACATTTCAGATTTGCAGTAAATTTGATAAATAGTCATTAGACACCAATTAAGCAAGATTCCTTGAATTTCAATTTCTTCTTAAACCCCATCAAGATTAAACCTTAAATTTTAGACATTTTCTAGAATCAAAATCATGTAATGGATTTTGATCAAAATTGAAATAAAGATTCTCGACATATACCGTGGGTAGTTGTATGTGCCATGTCGCGCATGGAAAGGGACCCTGCAATTATCTCCAGTGGGCTTTCCCGAGGCCACAACCCCCATGGACCAGGTCGTGACTAATGGACTGGTTGTGTGAGCTTATTGGCACCAAACAAGTACCCACCTTGGCCAATCCACTCTATAATCAAATCAAACATGCCATTACAAAGAAATAAAATCAAACCTAAACCAGACACCCAAAAAACACTTTCGCCTCCACCCTTGAGGCTTGCATTCTCAAATATCCGGGGACTTAGAACCAACATCAACGACGTAGAAACCTTTCTCCTGACAAACTCCCCGGATATCCTAGCTCTTATTGAAACTAACCTTCAATCCTCAATCTCTTCTCACCACTTTGACATGACTGACTACCTCCCACTCTACCGTAAAGACTCTGACAAACACATGCACGGGCTAGGAGTTTATGTTCGGAACACCCTCCCCCTGACTAGAGAACATAGGTTAGAATCAGATGACTACGACTACATGTGCTTTAGTTAGTTACTCAGAAAATTAAACTTGGGTTCCTCAAAAGGAAAAGGAAAATGAAAGTAAAGACTTACTTTGGCCTTTTGGCTAAGATCAAAGTGTAGTATCTGTTCCGATGGATACTGCACCCCATAGACTGGTATTGTCTTGGCCTTCGGGGCTTGATTTACGCCGGTCTATGGGTCTGTCCTGTGCAGTTCTAGGAGGATCACCCTCCCAGGCTTAGCCTCCCCTCTTTGGGGAGGAGTAAGTTTATTGCTTACTGCCTGAGGCGCCCCTACCGGGGAATGCTGACGGGGCTGCCCAGGCAATTTTTTAAACCCCACTTTCCCGACCTTGGGTCACATCTTACTTGTGGGAGTAAGATAAAAAAAAACTGGCCTTGTGCCTAACTCCTGGAGAGGAGTAAATCAATACTCTTAACTACATGTTGTGAATACGATCTGCTCTAGTGTGTACCTGCACGTGGCTGTGCGTTTGGCTTTATTCAACTCATGTGCTCTTTCTCTTGCTTCTTCCTACTCAACTGCTGTTCTTTTTAAATTGTATTTAATTATAATAATTTCTTTGTCTGCATATTAATTTATCATCTTTCTTAATTATTGTTTCATTTATTATTCTTTTCAATGTAATTATTTTTCTGAATATTTTTTACATTTGTATAGTTAATGGATTTAGCTTTTCCCCATATATCAATCGCTATTATCAACATTTCTTAATTATAATTTGTGTTTATTCTTTTCAATGTAATTATTTTTCTGAATATTTTTTACATTTGTATAGTTAATGGATTTAGCTTTTCCCCATATATCAATTGCTATTATCAACATTTCTTAATTATAATTTGTGTTTATTCTTTTCAATGTAATTATTTTTCTGAATATTTTTTACATTTGTATAGTTAATGGATTTAGCTTTTCCCCATATATCAATTGCTATTATCAACATTTCTTAATTATAATTTGTGTTTATTCTTTTCAATGTAATTATTTTTCTGAATATTTTTTACATTTGTATAGTTAATGGATTTAGCTTTTCCCCATATATCAATCACTATTATCAACATTTCTTAATTATAATTTGTGTTTATTCTTTTCAATGTAATTATTTTTCTGAATCTTTTTTACATTTGTATAGTTAATGGATTTAGCTTTTCCCCATATATCAATCGCTATTATCAACATTTCTTAATTATAATTTGTGTTTATTCTTTTCAATGTAATTATTTTTCTGAATCTTTTTTACATTTGTTATAGTTAATGGATTTAGCTTTTCCCCATATATCAATCGCTATTATCAACATTTCTTAATTATAATTTGTGTTTATTCTTTTCAATGTAATTATTTTTCTGAATATTTTTTACATTTGTATAGTTAATGGATTTAGCTTTTCCCCATATATCAATCGCTATTATCAACATTTCTTAATTATAATTTGTGTTTATTCTTTTCAATGTAATTATTTTTCTGAATATTTTTTACATTTGTATAGTTAATGGATTTAGCTTTTCCCCATATATCAATCGCTATTATCAACATTTCTTAATTATAATCTGTGTTTATTCTTTTTGACAAAAGAGTTTTACTGAACTATTCGCAAAAATTGCATGACCAACAATTTTTTAATTTCTCTAGAATTTATTCAGTTAGTCACTGTTTAGAAGAAAGTCTTGGATAGCATAGGACTTGGAACTCTCTGTTGTCAGGGTAGAGCTAAACTAGATAATGTTATGGTCTATCGATGAACTCTAAAGTGAACAAGAAAATGAATAAAGTACATTGTAAATTCAAATTGAAGTCTTCAATTTTTGTGAGTCAATTACCACAAGATCCAACAAGGTAATTGAATGATATGTGAATGTCCTGAGAAAAGAAAAACCGTTGGGTGATCACAATGAGAATATCAGAAACATGGCTGTTGATCAGGGGGAAACATTCCTCCAATCATGTAAGATTTTGTAAGAATGCTGGTTTTATTGTACGCTTCAGCATCACCTGGGTGTCTAGACACAAGACCTGAAGCCTCTAACCCAGGGGTGGGCAAACTTTTCATTGCAAGGGCCACATTAAAAAATTTAATTTTATAGGGTCACGAAGTATATTAACCTGAAATAGTTAATATTTAAAACAGACAAATTAAATGACTTTTAAAGAAAAAATATGCAATTTTTATTATTTAATATAAAATATTCATATGAAATAGATTTATTTGAAAGACAAAGTAACTCGATTAAAACATAACAATTTATTAACATTTGGTGGGGCGTATGATTTTTTTTGGCGGGCCACATACGATGAGACCCGTGGGCCGTAGTTTGCTCTAAACACTTCATGAAAAATACTCAGTGGCCAACTGAAAATGTAGCTTTCAACTGTCAAAGATGACCATGAACTTTTGTCATGCCCCAACCGCTATAGTCATAGAAAGCTGAAAATCAACAAGCATGGTCAGCAGCTCGGCCTTTTGGTCGAGATCAAAGTGTAGTATCTGTTCCGATGGATACTGCACCCTATAGACTGGTATTGTCTTGGCCTTCGGGGCTTGATTTACGCCGGTCTATGGGATTGTCCTGTGCAGTTCTAGGAGGTCCACCCTCCCAGGCTTTGCCTCCCGTCTTTGGGGAGGAGTAAGTTTATTGCTTACTGCTTGAGGCGCCCCTACCGGGGAATGCCGACGGGGCTGCCCAGGCAATTTTTGATGGTCAGAGTGCTCACCTCTCGGGCGCTGGCTTTTCAACCCCCACTTTCCGACCCGAGCTTGGGTCACATCTTACTTGTGGGAGTAGGATAAAAACTGGCCTTGTGCCTAACTCCTGGAGAGGAGTAAATTACTCTGGTCAAATTGATAGAAGTTGGCTCAACAGACCCCAAGTAATAACCCTGATTTAGATTAAGAGAATTATGGTCTCATTATATAAATAATTATTTTTACCCTCGTTTGAATTCATAAGGGTGAGTCTATTTCCAAATCTTCTTCCTTGTTCATGTGCTTACAATCATTTCATGAACAGAAAGAATCATGGAAGCCGCGTTTCCTTATACACGCTCGAGTTTAGTCTTAATTACAAATTAACTCGAGCACATTTCTAAACTA